>VXBL01000838.1:247068-367979 GCA_013400195.1 Aramus guarauna | reverse complement strand
CCCCGCCGCGGGCAGCGCCGGGCGCGGCTCCGCGTCCGTTGCCGAGGGGCCCGGCCACGTCTGTGTGCGCGGAGCTCCGGTAAACTTCGCCTGTAGTTCTGGCCTTCCCAAAGCACCTCGGTAAAACAGCCCCCCTGTCTCCAACCCCGTGCCCATTCCGCCTCCGCAGCCGCGGAGGTAAACAGCTGGGACGAAGCCATCAAGCAGGCGTTTTGTTCATCGCCGACGCTACCTTCGCTTCTTAATACAGAAATTTTCATTTCTACTTCGAAAGAAAAAGTCATTGGGAGCAACGCAATTTTCCAGGCTAATGAGACTCAATTTTGCAGACGAGTACTTCGCGGTGGTGGGGGCGGTGGGGGGGATGTCCTTGAAATGACATCTTTTTATGTTCCTGTCCACAATCCCCTCAGATATTCCACCAACAAAGGGTTTAATCCCAGAAATGAAGTCCAGGAAATAGCTGTCACTAATTCATTGTTCTTCACATGAAAGATAAATTAATTAAGGCTTAAAGTGCCACAAAATATTTTCGATGTCCCTACAAGAAAAAAAAGGGATTACTCGCCCAACTGTATCATCTGTGCTTGTTCTATCGGCAACGCCGAAAAATTCTGAGTAAAAATGATTTAGAGATTTCTGCTGGGGAAACATCTCTGTCATTCACGTGCAATTCCCAAATTCCTGCCCCTCAGCTGTGCACTGCCTCCACAGCAAGTCTTCTGGCAGGTCGCTCCTCACAGCGCTTGATACTCCCTAGCAGTATTTTGGGCTGATCCTGCAGGTTTTTACACACGCATCATTCGCAGCAGGAGCGTTGCCTCTTGAGAACTGATTCATCTAAGCAAGGGTGCCAGGATTTGGCCCATAGTAAATTCTCTTTAGAGATGATGCCAACAAAATCTCTCAGCCATGGGAATAGGACGTTTTTGGCAACTCAGTCCCTTGGCTGGCTGTCTCTGATGTTTCCTAGTGCTGACAGGCTAAAGGCGAGATCATTATGGGCTTCCTCACAGAAAACACAGCACGCCTATGTTGCACCCCAGGAGCTGCTGCCTGGTTAAAGGTGTAAGGACATGATTTTCTCTTTCTCAGGAAGAGCCTTAATCTGAAAATCATCAAAATTTGCACAGTGCATGAAAATGCTGTGATAGAGACTACTCCCTTGGTTAGGAATCAAATTGCAACCTGAGGACAAAAAGGCTTAGAGTGCCTCAAAGAGAAGGATTTGGTTCACAGAATAGCTCTGTGGCCTTTTCACTGGAAGGAGCAGACCCACTGTCGTGTGGATTTATAGAGGGTACTGGTACTCAGGTGCAAGCTACCCACACCAGGGCATTACAAATGTAGGATTTGCTGGTTGTATTTTTAAATGCCCGATGGTGGTGCCAACCAGAAAAACTGCAGTCCTAGAAAAGCCACCCATATTTTCATCCAATACATCCTCTTTGTGACTGGTATGTAGAAATTACTCAGCAATGCTGCTTGGTTATCCATGCAGTGGGGGGCATGGGAAGTGTGGCACAGCCTGTGGCATCTGCTTGGGCTGTGGCTGCACTCTCCCGCCTGCTCTGAGAGAGGCTGCTTGTGGGAAAAGGCCTTTCTTCCCCACCATACATCCCAGCCACAAGCTGACTCAAGGCTTCCATATATCAGGATGGGAGATTAATATGCTTTAAATCTCCTTCTGCTTCAATTGGACAGATGAGACAATGTTGAGAATCGGGTCACATTCCTGTAGGGCAAAGGGTTTCAGTTTGAAGTACAGTATTTTGGAGGATCTTGGTATAGCCAAGACTGATATCTTGTGCCTACGCTTAAATATGGTAGTTTCTTACAGTTTTAAATTTTGCTGCATGACTACAAACCACTTTATGCAAGGATTTAAAGTATGTGCACTTACAATATGTGTGCAGTCAGGCAATTACACAGCCACAGGTTTTAAACACAAATATATGCAGGCTCCTATTGATATGATAAACTATCAGTAACATGTGCTGCAAAGCTTCTTAAATCCTCATTGACACAACAGACCATTATTGTGTCAATAGTGTGCAGATTAATGGGGTGTTGTCAGGCTATTTTAGGCCTTAACTTTCATTTATCCTAAAACTTGTTCTTCATTGTAACTCTTAACCTTTGGATTCTGCCAACACATTTCTTGTCACAAATATACTAATGGAATTAAGAGAAACCTGGCTTTTAAATGTTAATTACCCCTAGAATGATTGATTTGTAAAAGAAACACATCAGCAGAATCTGAAAGTACAGAGGCACAATAAAATGGACTGAGTGTCAGCCCAAGAGCCAGGAATGCCTGAGGACCAGCTTTGGCTCTGACGACAAGACTGTCCCTGTGTACTAGCCAGTAATGAGAGCACTCACTCACCCGATCTCATAGGTATAGTTTATGGATTATTCCTATTGTCTAAAGGACTTTTCACCCTCTAAGTGTTTTACAGACTTAAGCAACACTTGTTCACAAATTTGAAAATGTAAGCAAAATATTCAAAATTTACATACAGATAAAAGATCCACCATCTGTTAGAACAACAAATTGAGTTTTTGATTCATAAAAACTAATATGTGTTTAAACCAGACATTTCATTCTGCTTGAATGGCTCCATTGGGTTTATAACCAAGGCTGAATTGATTTCAACAAACGCAACTGTTTATTAAAATCACTACTTCAGCCCCATGGTGATTTGGTAAGAAAGTGCAAGTGCACAGACTGCACGGCAGTTTGCAGATTTGGGAAACCACCTTCAGAGCACGGTTGCCCAAGGAAGTTTGCTCAAATGGTGCATCCTTAGGAAATGCCAAGTGCTGAGGAAAATGGTATTGATGGTTTCCCTCTGACTGTGCCAGAGCTGAATCAGTGACTCAGCACACTAATACACGGACACGATAGCTTCTGAATGAAATGTGAAACTTGTATTTTGAGGACATGTTCATTTAAGCTGTGTCACTTCCAATAAAAACAGCAAATGTCAGTTACAGAAAGATGGTCAAATCACAGTAGTGCCAGGAGATGATGATGTTATATCCTAAGAGTCATTATATTTTAGCTAAATATATTTAGCTAAATATTCTCTTTTTTCCCTCCTAGAAGCACCACATTTCACTAGTGCGTACAGAGATCTGCCTACTGCATGGCACTGTATAGAGGAATTGGTAGGTAATTTAATACGGATCAGATATATAATTTCCAATGAAGTAGACATGCAGAGTTTTTATATTCACTGTCCCTAAATCTAAGTTGCAAAGTGCGGATGTTATGACTTACCTTGACTGTAATTACGTTTGATAATAAAAGAGAATAAAATTTATTTATTATGAGTGCATAGAATTAGTTGGACAATTTAAGGTGCTATTCAATGAGTAATGCTCCCATAGCAGGGGTAAATATTAGTCTGCCTAATAATATGAGTTTCTATTAACAATCTAGAAAAGTTATTTTCATACAGCTTTGGTTTTATGTGCCTTCATGCCTTCTCCATATCTGGGGAGCCATTGCATAGGGCAGGGCAAGCATGTATAGTATGTGAATAAATGTAGAACAATTTCCAAGAAAAGCAGGCTTTTCATCCCTATTGATTGGTGAAGAATTCTCTCCTTTGGATTTTTAAGAACATAAATGTAGAAAATAGGAAGCTGAAGCTATAGTGCTTCACAGCTCATCACCAGACGAAGGTTAAAGCCACGTAAGCTGAAACTGATAGCTCATTACGGTATTCCACTGTTAGCCTGCACAATGCAGAATTACCTGTTTTCTAATGCTCACCTCTGTTAGATGGATGCCTACTGTTCCTGGCTTTAGCATCCAGTCTCCATGAACCTTTACTGTAGTTATTGCCCTATTTGTAGCCACTTATTCACCTCCATCCCCCATGGTTTAGATCCCAAGAAGATGGGTCTTTAATCTGCCCGGAGTGCATTTAGATCCTATCCTTGTTCAATCACCCTAAACCTTGTTGCCTGGGGAAATAGAGGTGAAAATCCCAGTGTTTGGCTGGCAAGGCAATAAAACTGAGCCAACCATTTTCCTGCTCTGAGTCCCGAGCTTGCAGCAGTATCAACACAAGTCAGAAGTGAGACATTTCAGAACCTTGTCGCTCATGATTTACACCAATAGGCTAAAAATAGCAAATTGCTAATATAACAAGCCTGTGTTGTGTTGATACAGGCAAATAATTGGTTATAAGTCAAGTACTGTATAAAGAGTGGTAAGTTTAAGAAAAGACATTGTAATTTTATCCCTGTAAATAATATCCAATTCAGGTAGCACATAAGTGTAGTCCTTTATAATGCTTAAAGGAAAGAAAATAATTTTCTCATATTTTCCAAATGATGTGGAACCCCCCTTTTCACCCTTGTCAGTTGTCAGAAAATTATAGGAGGCACTTTTAAGTCATTAGAATTTGTAAAATATAGGAAGATACAGAACAGTTTCGACACTTTCTTTTAGCATCTTCTTGGGTACTGTGTTGAGAGTTGTTTTTAAAGTATTTCTGACTGTCAAAACTTCAATTTACATCATTGTTCTCTCTTTTTTATATCTTTCTAATCTGCCTCCTCATTTAGAGGGATGTGTAGAAATCTGAAGTTGTATGCCTGTCACTTGAAGGCACAGTGATAATTTTCTTCTAACACTGATGGGCTGCGTATCCAAACTTCACAACTTTATCCTGGCTCTCTATAGGATCAGCATCTGCATGTGCTTCCACTCCTGTCATTTTACTTTCTGGCTGGTGTAAGAAATGGGTCCACACTGCTCTTCCATGCCCACCCATGATTATCTGACAGCAGCTTACCTTGAGAAGTATACAGAACACTATAATGAATATGTAAGTGATAAATCTAATTGCTGCTCTCGGTTCTTACTTAGGCAAAAGTCTGACTGAAATTCAATACGCTGGCTCTCCGATTCCTCCATCTACCTCTGGGGAGGTAGAGGAGATGTGCCAGTAATTAATAAAAATAATTGGAAAACAAATAATTTTTTTTAATGATTTGGCAGTATACTGCATGGCTCAGCCAGTGGGGATCACGTGGGATCCTGCGCAGATGAACCTGAGGCAGTGGAAGGCCAGAAATTCCTCCCCTGCTGAGGCTGTGGGGCTGGCAGAGAGAACCCTGTGTCAGCAAAGATGGAAAAGACATAGACACAATGTTTGTAATGTGTTGTCCTGTGTATTTTACTACTTGAAATGTGCTTAGAGTGAAATCTGGATGACTGTGTGTCAAAGCTAATAAAAGGGATTCAAGTAATAAACATAACTGGGCACAGGCTTGTAAAACTGGTCTTTCCTGCCTGCAAGCTCCACATCAGACTTAACTTTGAAAAGACAACTCTTTCAGGCCAACAGTTCTGGCCATGGCACTTGCCTGCAAAGATCATTGCAATAGTAGAATGTGATTAATTCCTGGTCCTTGCAAAAGAATAGCCTTGTAAAAAAATCCCAGAGAGGGACAGCTGTACAGGGCAGAGAGATGGAAACAGAAAAGCCAAGCTGAAGGCACTGCCATGGTGCCCTTTAGGGCCAGGTACAGGGTGGTAAGTGTTGTTGACTCCCCTCAGCACTTTAAATGTCTACAGAAATCATTGAAAGCAAGAAAACTCCATTTTCTGTAAAATTTCAGTTAGGTATATTATATCACATCACCTATCATTTGATGGGGAATTCATTTCAAACATCTAAGGTAATATCAACAAAATACTGTAATTAGATTTAATGGCATACTTCCAAGATTAATAGGCGATCTTCCTCACAGCCTACAATTTTAATTTTCAAAATTTCATTTGTCATACTGCTACTCAGTCAGTACAGATTCACCATCCGCAGTGTTTACCTACACTTTTCCTCACTAGTAGTAAAATATGCTGCCTTTTTCAAGCATAGACAGATGAAAAGACATATTAGTAATGAATCTATGTTCATGGCATATAATCACAAGATGACAAGCCACTTAATGTTATCTATTTATATTATATATAGCAACTTCTGTTACACAAAATAATTTTTCAGTCTTATTTTAGGGGATTACCTAATCCTGTAATTGATTCTGTGTGATGAGTCCCCATTGTCCTATGGACACCCAGTGACCTTCGGAACAGGACCAGGCCTGAAAACGTTCTATTATTTCACTGTTATTTATGTGTAAATTACAAGATAATGTAGGATGGGAACAGATGATAATTTTACCTTTTCATTTACTTCACTGGGCTCAGACTTTAAGTGTTTTATGTCCTGGCCCAGAAGAAAAATTACTCCCTATCAGTAAGAATGACCAAAGACAAGATTGATGTTTTCTTTAAGGTAAATCAAATATTCCCTTAGAAATTTAGCCAATCATAGAGGTTCCCAAACAGCTCAGAGCTACAGTAAACCTACTATCTACTGTAACTGTCACATCTAAAAACTTGCAGTTAAGGGGTGAGGCAATTGCTTACTGGTTATAAATACCAGCAGATTAGTTTATCTATAGATTAGTATCACATTACTCATTCCAGAGTCCATAAAATCCAACATGAATCAGCTTGGCTTCATGTACCAACAATCACATCCTACACAAAGGTGAGTCCACAGGTACAACTGATGACATTTTTTAGTTGTGGAGGTTTTAGTATTACAGAAAACAAGCAATTAGGCATGCGTACATGTATAGACTCACACAGGCACACATAAACCTTGCTCCTTCACTGTCCCACCAAATATAGCTCCGTGGATTAAGGCCTTAAATATGACTCTAAGAATGTAATTTAGTACAGTCTGAATTTCCCTTGGGCAAGCCTGAGGTAGCTCCTTGGGCTGTCACAGCTAAGCAGCTGGCCAGCCTAACTCTGACTCAGGAGCCAAAAACCTGCCTCATTTGGGTGACAGTAAAACAGTTGTAAAGGATCAGACAGACATTATTTGCAGCTGATGTAGGGAGAGTGCTTAGAAAATAGTTAATACCAGTAATCACTAAAAACAGAAAGGCAAACAAACTGCTTGTAAATTTGTATCTGCTTGAATTCTGAAATAATGCCTTGCTACATTTCTCCAGTGCATTCCTATCCAGCAAGAGGGTAGACTCTCACTCTAGGTTTGAAGAAAGATGATAAAACTAGTTACTTTTACCTCTGTGACACATACAGAAAGCTCATAGCCCACACACAATCAGTAATGACAGCAGTTGCTGCCTTTGGCACGTTAACTTGAGTTTCTGTTTAGTGTATGCCCCTTGCCATCTCAGTTTCTGACTTTAGCCTAGGATATTTTGTTCTTGTGACATATGTGAATATTTTTAATTATTTTTCCACAGGTATGGCCTTATCTAATATTACAGTTTGTTTGAAAAAAATGACTTCTAGCATTGGTGAACCTCAGTGTTCCTTCTTGTATGCTAGCTGTGGGCTGCAAAATCCTTTCTACTGAGTAGCCTTTACAGACCCATCCATGAAAGGTTTGGTTTTTTCTGTTCTGCACGTTGCATGTTAGTGCAGAAGAAAAATTTCCACTTACAGAAGGTGACTGAGTACAAATAATTATTATTCTTTATATATCACATTAGCAAAGCTAAAGAGGCAAAAGTAAGTCCAGATGGCTTTGATCCTTTGGAGTTACTGCTGCTTCTTCCTGCCCATTAAGATTTGAAATGGTGCACCATGTCTGAGAGCCACTGTCATGTTACTGATCTGGGACACATCTTACTACTTTTCTTTGGTGGGTGCAAGATGACGTATTTTCACCTTTGAGGTGACAATAGGTGACAATGAGATAGGTGGCCCATTTCACCCCCACGTTGTTTCACCAATCACATTCTGCCAGCTGCTTGTATGACTGTGTATGTCAGCCCACTAATCTTGAGTGATGCAAAGCTCCACTGTGTCTAGGGAAATACCATTGTCTGTGACAAGTCATGCAGGAAACAGTCATGCAAAGGCGTTGTCAGGGAGGAGGCTTGGTCTAGAAGAAGGGTGTGTGTGGGGGTCAAAAGTGTAGAAAGCACTTTAGATCCAAAGCAATATAAATTAGCAGTGGCACCTATTCTATCCCACAAAAGCTATTTGCAGCACATACTGGAAGAATTAACATAGCAAAAATATACAACAACGAAGCAACCAGTGATCATCAAGTTATTACTAAATCCTCTGGACAGTGCTTGACTTGGAAAAACAGGCTCAGGTAGGAATGCCAACACTATTATGTGACGTGGCTCAAAAAAAAAGTAAGCCGTGACATCTCCATTCTTGGCAAAGCACAGAGACTACTGTGGGTGCTCTATTACCTCTGCTGCTTGGAGTGATGCAGTCATAGCTGTTGTGGCTGTTAGCTACAGATCTCCTCTTTTCTGTGTCTTTGTGGATAAGAGGCGGGCACGAAAAGTGGTTCTCTATCTAGGAAGCAATGGAAGAAACAGCATCTGTGGCTCCAGCCAAAGTTTTCCAGCTCCTTTTATAGATTTAACTTTTTTTAATTAGCTGCATAACAAGGTGCCAGGATTTTAGCAGCCATGTTATAGCAAATAAATCCTTTTATAATAAAGTCTCTACTGTCCAGTAGCCAAAGATAACTACAGGTTGTTTGCAGCTTTCCTATCAAAAGCTGTTTCAGAGTTGGATATTTTATCTGAGTACTTCAGAGGCTGCCTGAATAACTTCCTGTGTTCAGAAGAATTTCAGTGATTGTTTATTTTGCTCATATGCACTTTGGATGCTGGCAGATTATGCCTAGTTGGTCCTTTCTCTCCCTGTCATCATTAGCCATAGTATCTGCATCAGGCCAAGAGCTCAACACTAAAACAGAGGGGGATGGAAAGGTCTCCACCTCTTCGTGTAGCCAGACCATACAGAAACACTCTCCATATGTGGTACGGGGAGGACCCAGCTGCATGAAGCAAAGGCTTAGCTGGCACCCTGCCACTTGGCAAGACCCCTGCACTGCCCCAGGCTCGGAGTGCACTGCCAGGTAGGACAGCACTTTGTCCTGGCAGAGCTGTGAAGAAGGGAGTGGAGTTGGGGGAAGATGTTAGAGGCAGAGGGGGGAGAAAATAGGCTTTCCAATTCTCAGCCAGGTGACAGGTGCTTTTGAGAGTGGGTCAGAGCCATGGTCAAGCTCAGACTCCCATTGCATCACAACACATTGCCAGGACGCAACCTCAGGTGAGTTTTGGACATGTCAGAAGAAGGATGTTAGGCCCTATTACTCCTTACTACAGACCCAAGCGAGTAGCTGTCTGCAAGCTAGATCATATATCACTCTTGCCCATCAGTAATGTCATAGTGCTGATGTCAGGCTGACAATTTAGATTGAAAATCCTTCCTAGAAGGATCAGGATAGCACGTGTGCATGTGTTCCTGGGGTTGCTGGCCATCTGGGCTGCTCTTAAAGCCATGTGGTTTTACACCCTGCCCACGTTTCAGGCATCCTGTATCCAGAATGTCACCAGGGAGAACTGTGTGCGTTAACTTACTCTCTGATCTACACCCCTTCATGGACTTTTGACAGAGCCAAAGCCTATGTTTTTCTCTAGGATCTTCAAAACCCTTTCAAAAAGACCTGATGACAAAAAGTCTTTTGATTTTTGTTGGGACTGCATGAAGATCCCTCTTTTCTCTCAGTTGCCAAAGGAAAGAAATGTGAACTATATTTTTCAAATGTCATCCTGGGGAGCCAACCCTCAAACTCTTCCTCACATATAAAATGTCCTGGCAGGATTACCATATAATATCCATTGCAGCAGTGGAAAATATCAAAGGATCATGGTTTAAAATTAAACAAATAAGCACCCTTTCTTGTCTGAAAAGCAATACACTCTTCCTTTACCTCCTTTTATTTTCTCACCTGGAAATTGCCATGCAGTTTGGTAAAGTGGGATTAAGTAGCCACAATAAACATACCCGTGTGAGGCCAGCAAGTGCAAATGGCAGCAATCACTTTACTTTTTAGCCCAAACCTTCTGTTACTGTAGCAAATGAGATTTTTTTTTTTGCAGCTGACTAACACAAGCTGATTTAGGCCCTTTGCACTTGCTGCCAGCAAGTGTTCCCACTCCAAAAATAGCCTATTGAAGAAAGAAGTGTCAGTTGCTGTCTTCAACAGGCTGTTTTCTAAACCCATTGTTAGAAGGCACCTACTTCAAATGAAACCTGGCATGTCACCATGTCTGTGGGCAAAGTGCCATTCTAACAGATGGGTGGTGGGTAGGCAGTGCCAGTGATTCAGTCTGTATATCAACCTTGAGTAACAAGGTTGTATTCCCATCTGAGAATGTCAAACCTGTAGCTGTGCTCTACCATAACCTGTGTCCTTACATGTGTTGCTGTCCAGCCACATCTACACAGTATTTAAAACGTTTCTATTTGACTTTGAGCCCATACTGCTCTGCTTGACCGGGCACCAGGTTTAAGTTTTGGATGGGTGAGCCTGGCCTGCCATGGTCTGCAATGAAGGTGTGGGCAGGACCATATGAGTAGTGCTTGTCTTTCAGTGCCTTTCTCCTCACTGTGGGATTCCCAGCAAATACGTGGGAAAACACTTCAGGATGCTGTAGTCATGGCAAAAACTTCCAGAAACACCTCAACAGCTGTGGGAACAGTAAGAAACCACAATGTAGGAGGTATCTCTGACTTGGGCTATAAGAGTCCAGCACAGGGTTAATCTCAGTGCTCAGGTCCCCCTACATTTACTGTAAACATATGCCCAAGCATCAGTTGGTAAGAGCAAGCCATGCTCTCATTTTGTACTAGTCTCGCAAATCCCCACACTCTCAAGTGCGTCACAAGAGCATCAGGCCTTGACGAACTGGGATTCATATGCCACAGCCTCACGGGACTAATTTGACAATGAAATCTCTACCTTTCAAATGTCTCTTGTGCAAAAAAAGCCTCAGCTTTCTAGTGACATGCCAGCCTGTGTGTGGAGACTTTATCAAGGTTCTTCTGTAGTACCTGTTTGTATTAAATGTGTTACAGAGTCTCAAATTAATGCATGTAAACTATATCTGCATCTTTTCAAAATCCTCTCTTATGTGTCCCATGAAGCTATTAGTTTAGCTATCACTAAGTATTAAAATTTAAAAGGGTCACTAAATGCATACTGCTAGAAGGAAACAACATTAGTTACACATTACCAGAACAAAACTAAATTAAGAAACAGCTCATTTCCTTTGTACCATCAATATTTTACTCAGCCATAGCCTGGATGCTTGTACTCACAAAAAGGAATTAATCATTCATGTGCTAATGTACATCCATTATTTTTAAATCATCACTTAAGTAATCATTTTTTGTGTGTGCTCAGATGTGTGATGCCTGCTTATGAAAGTGCAGGAAAAATCAATACAAATTAAATAAAATTTAAAAGGTGGATATCTGTGAAACAGATGCAAAACAGTCCTCCATGCAGTAAAATTGTAATCAAATTTCTGTAAAACTCTGTTAGTGAGTCATAAATTGAAAAAGATACTGGTCTAATGCTAAACTTATTTATATGCCATGCTACCCTCTTTATTTTGGTGCAAGCATACACAATGCAGTTCATCACAGATTCTGTCTTAAACCCTGCATAAAACAGAAACAACAAAAGCTTTATTGCCATTTAATTTGGTACTGCCATTTTCCAACAGTTTATTTACTGAGAATTGCAGTGCTCATATCATAACATCATCTGTGTCTGCACATCTGGGAGGTTCCGAAAACCCTTCACAAAGTGAGGCGCAGGAAGCCTTGTGGAAATGCTTCCACCTGCGGCATGTGCCCGGCTCCCTGCTTGCATTGCGTGTTGCACACCGAGTGTGTGAAACAAGGTGTCATGGCAAAAACAAAAATTTCCTCTCCTGCAAAGTGTCACACAGCCTTTAACATCCACCCAGTACAGATCACAATAATCAAAGTCTCATTTCCCCTCCTCCTTGAAATGGGCTAACTGTATCTCCTGGGCTTGTCATTAACACCCGTGGAAAGTGCTTCCAAAATCAAGAGTCTTGCTTTAGTCAGATATAAATTACAGCTACTTTACTCAGAAATAAATGTCTATCTAAGGTTCAAAGGAGTGAAGACCAGCAGTTAGTGCTGGCTGCATATAAAAAGAACTAAGATGGTCCTATTAGACTGAGGTCCATAGTTCCAAGGAAATTAAATCATCTTTTGCCAAAAGTGTCATTGTTTCTTTTGGACTACCCATATCAGTAAGAGAATGTCAAAGGTGTTAGATCCCTGCAAGTCCAGTGAATTTCACAGAAGAGCAGCATAATACTTGAGGCAGAATTTGGTGTAGCAGTGCTATAGGTTTTTTCTTCTATTGCTTCAGTAATTTTATGGTGATGTATTTTGATGACAATTTAAGGGAGCTCTATGTTTATGAGGCAATAACAACATCTCCTGCAAAATAAATTCCAAGGCTAAGTTGTCTATTAATATATGGTGTAGCTTCTTGTGAATTAACAGAGATGAGCTGGAACAATGCTCAGGAGAAAGCAAGAGAGTGTGTACCTTGACTTCAAGATGGGAAGACTTGGGTTCCTTTTTCAGCTAAGACCTGACATTCTCAGTCTCTGAAACGAAGACAATGATCCAGCAGGCAATACTTGCACTTTGCAGCAACTTCTCAGGCTTAGTAGTGGGTTCCCACTAAGCTCTGCACCAAAAGCAATGCTTTCAGATATCTAGTTTTGAATAAAGGACTTATTTTTCTTTTTTCCTCCTTCCTTGATCCAAATCTTTTCCAGCTGAAATATTTGTGAAAACCAGTGCATCCCTGTGAACTGTTTCTCCCTCACCAAAACATACTTCCAGCTAGCTCATCTGCAGATAACACTGAGTATATTCCAAAAAAGTGCACAAAAGTATAATCAGCTTACTCATAATTGATAATAGACGCACCATGAACCGACCATGATTCAGATATGTATCATGAATGATTATTTTAGACTGCAAGGAACTGAGAATTTAACTTTTCTTTTGGAGGAGTACCTGGTGAAGCTGGGTTTGGCCACAGCTTGGGGACTCCCTGAGGAGCACGCAGGAGTTCAAGGCTGTACATGCTGTGTGGGGACCAAACCAAGCACACAATTCACATCCCCTGGCAGTGCAAAGCAACCGGTTACTACAGTCCAGCACATAGATATGAGTCTCTAACCTTGGAGAACTGGACTTGATCTGTTTATTTAATTTCAGCCTAATTAAGTGACAATGCATTGTCATGAGCACTATACGAGGCAAAAAATAGTTCCTGGATGAAGTGTCCACCAGGTCTGAAAGCCACTGTCAGTTAACTGTGCAGGACAAACACTCTTACAATTACACAAACAAATAAGTACGGATTTTAAAGTTCTTCCCACTTTTATCAAATCCAGCTGTTGTCAAGGCCTACAGCAAGAGAGGGGGGAGGTGAATGAAAGGGCAATGAGTTTCTCAGCCTCAACAAATGCCATCTGGGTGGGTGGAGGAAGGACACCCTTCTGAAGGAGATGCATTTGGGTTACTGGATGTGACACAGGTTCTTTGCACGAGCTGCCTGCATGGAGCTACCTGACTACTTAAGATTAAAGTTGCTGTTTATAAGAATGTAAAGTTTGACCTATAATAATTTCTTCTTCTGCATGCCTAAAGGACTAAGTGGGTCTTTTCCCAATTCAGAAGCTGCAGGTTGGCTGGGGATCACTCAAGAGGAGAGATTCAGCTTTGCCTGTGCCTATGGGCCTCCACAGCTCCCTATGCAGAGGAGAATCCCTGCAGAGAAACTAGAGTGGGAGCTCGCACAGATGTAGAGAATTGCCCCAAACCTACACATATGCATCCACTGTCTCAAAACACACACATGCCTTTTTATGCCTTTGCTCAAATTCAGCAAAGTGTTAAGTGTCCTGAAATGCACTTCATATGATGTGAAGGATAAAAATGTCTCTGTCTTGCTTGTGCCAGTTTATTGCTAATGCGGGCAGGTGATTCATCAATGGATAAAATGAGATTTTCAAGTTCTTTTAAAATGATGAGGTGGTTTTCAGAGCTCACACAGTTTGTGACTAGATACATGATTTATGAATATATTTGTCAAATAATGTATTTGACAAGTTTTAAAAACATTTCTGGCTAATTGCTTTTATTACTCATCAATCCTGAAAGGGGAATAGCAAGATTGTATTTTACAATTTGTTTTTTTCTAGTTTCTCTCTTGTCATAGCCCAGTGAAAGGGATGGCAATGCAAACACCGTATCCATGTCTCCCTGTGATTTTTCTTTGGTTTATTGCTGATTTTCTTTGTTCAAGCTAGACTCAGGCTTGCAAGTGAAACTAGACAGGAGATTGGCCAGCTTCAAACTCCAATTTACAGTTTCATAATTGACTGGTACAATTATGATTGCTTTCAGCACCATGTAACTTTTTTACAGCATTTTGACTGATTTTTTGTTTTGATTTCACTCTAAACCATGCCTATGTTTCCATCTATTCCTTACTGGGTCCTATTCAGAAATATAATTTTCAGGATTACATTTTCCTATTAAAAGCTTGATTGAAAGATGGATTCAGGGCTCAGACACATGCTCACTTAACAAAGCAGATGCAGCAATTTCCTCAAGCTGTTTGTTACCACCTGCTTGTCAGACGCTGTGTCCCGCCAAGGAGTGGATGGAGCGGACCGTGTGAGCGTTCGGTAGCTGCTTCAGTGCAAAGTCCCGTGGCTTAGTTAAATTCCCTGGACATGTTCCCTTCTATCTGCAGGTGGCTAAGCCTCAAACATGCATTTAAGGCCCACTGATGTAGACTGGAAGTATTAATGATCTAAGCAGTTTTCCTGACTGAGACCAGAGTTTCCAGTCCTGTGATGAGATATGCCGGAGGACTTCCAAACCTGTCCCAGGCAGCTGCTGGGGTTCTGCTTGGGCACAGGAGTTTGCCAGCATCAGGGCTGGTGCAGGACCAGGTGCTCAGGCTGAGCACACACATCCCCTTCTGCGTGCTGATGCTCATTACCAGACCCAGCTGCTTTTTACCACCCCTCTGCCAACCATTGCTGCCCTGTAACTGCCGGCAGAATGGATCACGTGCCTCTTCCCTGTGCTCTCTGGGCAAAATCAGGCAGCCGGCTTAACCACCTGCTTAAACTATTTAAACCCAATGTAGTTTTAAATTCATGACAGCTTAGAGGAGAAATGGGGACAAGTCTTGGAGACCATTCTGCTGAATAAATGAGGGGAAATTTGGGACACTGGACTGGTAACTGGGGAAAGTAAAGCAGTGATGTCTTAAACCGCAGTGATGGTTTGTTAACTGATATTGTGGGTTCACAACCACTTCTCTGGGACTACTAGAGGAGAGGTAACACTTAGATGTAAATCTCTGCAAGATCAGCATGTACACACCCTTCACAAACCTGCTCATGCAGCCTGCGTATAAGCCTACAAGGAGTTGTTGCTTCAGGTTTTTCTTAATAACGCAAATATATTTTTTGTAACTTAAGCTTTGCAACTTAATGCAGTCTGCTAAACTATCTTTCGTTAAAAAATAAACCAGAATGACATAGAAAGCATAGCACCAGCTGGTGCTGTAAAGGCAGACTATTATATTGAGAGCAAGAGCCTGTGCATAGACATTGAACAAGCTTAGTTTCTGAGAATGCCTTACTCAGACGGAGTTTGCAGAGACATATTCGCCAGGCTTATTGGCATGGGACAAAGTTACTGTCTGATCCGGTCCTTACGGATAAGAGCCACCCATCTGCAAGAGGAGTTTTCTTACCACTCTTTCTTAACACTGAAAATCCCTTGCCAAGACACAAAATTCAACACTCAGCTTTATTTAATTTGTGGCATGGTATTGTTTTTTTCTTTTATATACATTTTAAAGTTACCTTTGTCTTCAGTAGAGGGTGATAAGCTGTGGTGTTGTCACCCAAACAGCTCAAAAATGCCAGCTACAGCAAGCAGGGTGAGTAGAAGCACTAATGAGAGTGGAGAGATCTGCATATTCATAGCAGGAGCGAGATGGAGCTGCATATACAAACTGAGCAACTGCCACCAATGGGCGAGGTGATTACTGTTTATTTGCAGGAGAAGAGAAATGAATTCTAACTGGCTAAGACACTTTTGTTATCGTGAAATACATATTAGGCTACAGCAAATGGCTTCAAATCAGAAAAATGACATTTTTGTGCTGGCTGTTTATAAACAGGATGCAGATAGTGTAAGGCACCCACAGCTGCAGTAGCTGGAGATTTTCAAGGCCAGACTCAAATGTATCATACTTTATCATTAGTTTTCATATTTGCTATACTGAAGGCCAGATGTTTTACAGGGAACCCAAGAAAATAACTTGACTGACTGGTTGGCACTCAATATTGTATGACAGTTCATTGTTTTCAAGAGAGTTTGTATCTTCACCTGTAACTTTAATCACAGCATCACAGGCCCAGTCCTGTTTTTGATAAAGTCAGTGTCAATGTCATCAGCTTTGGTAAGTGCACAACTGGGTTTGCACTCAATAAAACTGAAAACTGGGAAACCTCTTCAATATTAAGAGTCAGTTTAGCTGAGATGAAGGTCAGAACTTCAGGACCTGTTGCTGACTGCCCAGCCCCAATGGGATGGCAGGTGGAAATGGGCAAGGGTAGCAGTAAGATGATGGGGCAGCATCAGAAATACAGTTTTCTGGAAAGACAGATGCAGCTTTAATCCACAACTCACTCATCAGATATCTTCCTAACACTCATGATAAAGTTGGTGGGAGTGGTTTGAGCAAACCACAGAGAAAAGCTATCTTTTGTGTAACTGTGCTACACCAATTCTTGTTTCTTACAAGAAAAATATTCTGGAGATAAGAGCAGTTTTCTAAGAAAAAAAAAAAAAGGAAGATATGTGGGACTATATGTGAATACAGTATAAGGACACAGTAGTTAACATATGTATCTTACTGATGAGACCATATCTAGAGTGCTGTATCCAGTGCTGGGGTCCCCAGTACAAGGAAGACATAGACCTACTGGACTGAGTCCAGTGAAGGAATGAGAAGATGATTAAGGTCTCAGAGCATCTTCTGCCAGACAAGGAGAGAGTTGGGTTTGTTCAGCCTGGAGAAGAGAAGGTTCAGGGGGATCTTACCAGTCTGTATAAATTACCTGATGGGAGGCATGTAAAGAAAACAAAGCCAGACTCTTCTCAGCAATTCCCAAGAAAAAGAGGCAATGGGCACAAATAGAAATACAAGAAATTCCATTTAAACAGAAAGAAAAGCCTTTTTTTAATGTGAATATGGTCCAACACTAGAACAAGTTGCCCAGAGAGGTTGTGGAGCCTCCATCCTTGGAGATGCTCAAAACCCAATTGGATACAGTCCTTTGGCAGCCTGTTCTGGCTGATCCAGCTCTGAACATTGGGGTTGGACTAGACAATGTCCAGTGGTATCCTCAAGCCTCAGCTATTCTGTGTGATTCTATGATTATTTTATATAGGGAGCAACTGGGAAACATCAACTTGTCTATTATTTATAAAACTTTGTCAGAGGCATTTATAGGTAAGGAATATTATTTTTTCAAGTTGACATCGTATGGGCTATTACTGACTGATAGGTGTCCGCATCTCAGCATGATTCAGGAGCTACAGTACTGAAATCTGTAAGTAGTTGATAGAAGTTGTGCTCCAAACTGGTACACATAGAGTTTGCCTTTGACTCCAGTAATAATTAATGCAACTTATCTTCTGCCAGCAAAGCACATTCCTTTGACACAACAGAGAATTGCAGTGAGTGGGCCACCGTCTTCATCATTCTTCAACTTCCCCTCTGTGGACAACATCAGAAAGGCCAGCTTTTCTTGGTTTTTCTCTCCCCATATCTGTCAGTGATAGTACTAATATATTTTGAAACAAAGAACAATTTGTTACTTTAGAATTAGCATTGTGACTGCTCTTCGTATGGAAATAAGGTTATTTTGCTCTAATGAAATTGCTGAGCTGAATGCACAGTTTGAAGTTCATGACCCATTGAAATGATGATTTATGGACCTTTTGCAAATTACCTGTGTTAACATCATACATAATATATTTCTATCACTAGACCTCTGAAAGGAGTTTTCTTTTGCAAGATGCTTCTCTTGTTTGTTGTGGATACTTTTCTTCCCCCAATACTGTCCCACAGGAGGGTTCAACTTTTACAGTGCAGTAGAAAATTCTTAATTTTCTGCTTTCAGAAAATGAAAATGCTTGGTGGTGTCCAGGCTCATTCCACTTGGGTGGATGATACAGTGGAAAGCCTCTCTTCTGTACTATCACCAATTTACATATGGTCTCAGCTCTGGGAAGATGGGTCACATTGTCAAGATCTGCACCGAGATGTGACAGAGAAAGAAGTAAGAAGAAAAATGGCAAGACGTTTCAGCATGACCAAGGAAGCTGTAATGTGATCCTATCTGCTCCCACAACATCTCCCCTTGTCTTCTTATCTGTGCTCAATATTAAACTTGTTACATAAGAAGACAAGAAAAATCAATACGGGATCAAAGAATTGGGAGAGATCATGGTGCATCAAGAAGTGTTTTGCTTATGTAGGATTATAAGGTGAAAGGCAAAAATAAGTATGTGGAAAAAAAAATGCTGGGGAATGGGAAGAGTGTGGTATGGATTTCCCTCTGTTGCATTTCCACTGAATTTCATTCATTGAAAATGCTCAATATATGGCAAATATTTGGGAGATCAGTGCCAGAGCAGTATTTTGTATATTCTGTGGATGGAAGTGTACTGGGAATCTGGTCAGCAGTGTAATTGTTTATATTCATTATAAACAATCTGTGTTATTTGGCAACAAACCCTGCCTTTCTGAGTTGACTCTCGTTGTTGCTGCTGAGACAGTTCCATCAGCTGGTTGTAATTTTACTTCGGGGGCATACAAAAGTACACTGTATTTCTTCCAAATTATCGGTGGGAGAAACATGAAGAATACACTAAAGGCCCCTTACTCTTGTGGGACCTCTTTTGGCCCTCATTCAATAGTCTCTAAGGGCCATAAGAGGATGCAGAATAAGTTTAGTTTGTGAGTGCCTTGTAGCACTGTTATATACTTCTGAATCTTCTTTCCCAGTTTTAATCCTCAACTACTTTCAGCTGAAACAGTGATAGCAGATAAAATAATGAAGAGGATTGCTATTGAAGGTAAAATGGGGCATGAGATGGAGGGAAAAGATCTTGCTGTGAAAAAGTTAATCCCCTATTTGGCTTTAAAGATGAAGCAAATAGCAGAGAAGCCATTTTCGGAGCCCTCTACATGAGGCTGAGTTTATCCCAGATGTATGTTTTTTGCAAGACGGGACCTTGCATTTGTTCCTGGAACCCTGCACCTGAAGCACTTACTTGTGCTTAGTACGAATATGTACTTGTGCTCCTGCCTAGAACAAGAGGACTGTAAAGATTTTCTATCTGTCAGATACTTGGGAGATTCCAAATGATCCTCTACTGTATGAGGAGGAACTACATCTTCACTTTTTTTTTGGTTTTTTTTTTTTTTTTTTTTTTTTTTTTTGTTTGCTTGTTGTTGTTGTTTAAAAGAGCAGAGAAAAAGCCTGACAGTGAATTATTCAGTAAGCTTCATGATTAGGATTTTCCACCTCATAGTCTCAAGTCTGCCCCAAATGAGTCAAAGCAAGGACTCAAAACCTGAACTTTTACATCCCACATAGGTGTTCTAACTACTAGGAACTGGTCACTCAAAAGGAGGATTTCTCTGTCACTCCTGAGCTTTTCCATTTTGTAGGAATAATTAATTATTCATTAAATTTAACGAGAGATGGATTCTACAGTCCACCAAGTTTGAGCATTCACCTTTGGTGTCAATGATGCAGGTTTGAGTCTCTGCACCAATGACTCCTCAGAGTGAACAAGCACAGCTGAATTGCTGGACTGGGATTGTTTTTGCTTGACTGCCATTTTCCGGAAAAAAAAAAGAAACCCTCAACCAAGCTGTTTGTTGAAAGAGGCTGACCAGCTCTGTGCGAGCCCTACTGCATACCTGCTACTTCTCTGACCACAGATCTGATCATACTCAAGCAAAAATAAGAATATGTCCCAGCCAGCGGTGTTTTAGAAGAGCATTTCACAGCAGGAACAGTTTTATTTCCTCTCCCATGCTGACAGCGTCCACTGTGGTGGAATATGTTTGTGCTCACACCTGAGGTCACAACTGCACAAGAGCATGAAAGAATTTTTCCACCTACATTAGGTGCTTTAAGAATTTTCAAATAGTTTTCTGTTTTCCCAGCTTTCTCCCCTTGCCTATTTTTACTAAGCCTATGCTTGTCACGTGTGTAGGTTTCAAAGTGAGAAAATCTCTTATTCTGAAAGGAGCTGTTTCTACTATGGGACAGTGCATTGGCTTTGGCTGTGATCCTCCTCCGAGAAGGTGAGGCTCTGCTCTCAGCTAACACTCAGGCTATCCCAGCTCCACTGAGTTCGATCCAGGGACAAACTTCTTGTAATCTCTGGTGCTAAAGGCTGAGCTTTAGCTCTCCGTTAGCAAGTTTGGCTCTTTCCCCATCCCTCCTGCTCTCAGAAAGTGCGGCAGGAGCTTCTCTAAATTTTGCTCAGGTGATTTTCATTTGTTCAGTACTTGAAGAGCAGGATTTATTTACTGAGGATTTAATTTCTCTAAAGTAGAGAGAAACCAAATAGCACTGCTCTTTAAGCATGCCTCCACATTTAGAAAGGATTGGGTTACACTTTCCATTTGAAGCTTTTCTTCTTAAAATATAATTCAGACATCCCTCCTGAGACTTTCCTGGCACTGCCCCCTTCTTGTAACCCAATCCGCCTCTGCCTAAGAGCACAGCTCGCTACTTGCCAGGTGTGCAGGCATGTTTGTCACATAAAAGAGGTAACGCATAACCATTGGCAACATGAGCTCTGAAAAGGCATTCAAAGAGAGCTTTATATATTTTTAAGTATAAGGTGTGTGCTGTTTTGCTAATGGGATTCAGCATCTCTATTTTACTGTAAATGCACCTTTTCCCCTATCAGCTGTGAATGAGAAATTAATTTTATTGACTTTTTGGATGGCTTTTGATTAGGGATGGATCTCTTCCCACAAGCATCCTCTGACATTCTTCCTTTACCTGAGTAAAGTGCTGAGTGCTATCAGAACTAGTAGGAGGCTACCACTATTTCAATTTGAATGAATTTTCTTGTTATTATAGTGTCAGGCACTCAGCATTGTCTGACCCTGCAATCTAGAGGCCAAGAGTTTCTGCACTCCTGGGAAATACTCCTGAAAAATAGTGATAACTAAGATAATAATAATTCTCAGCACTCCTGTAAAGCTTTTAATCCACTGATCTCAAACCAGATACCAGCACTTACTACTAGAGGAAAGCTAAATATGTGGCATGAGGGATCCCATCATTTGAAGGAGGAAGCCTGCAAGTGTGCTGTGTGCTGGGACGTTACAAAGGACAATGGTCAATTGTATTGGGTAAAATACTGATCTAACTGCACTTAATGGTGAAACTACTTCAGCTGAGCCATAAAGACAAAAAAGTGTTGTGAAAAATATCATCACGGTCCCTGTATTCAAAATACACCTTTTGGAGAAAGCATTGCAAAACTGTAATACAGATGTTTGCTATCTGTTGCATATCTTGCATGTCAGACTTATTGTTGATGACTAGCTTGTCTATCTAATTTCTTTCAAATTTGAATACTCATCAATACAACCTAGTAAAGAAAGTGAAATATTGCAAAAATAGTCATTATTTCAAATTGACTTACTTGTAAACCACATTTTTTTTGTTTAGATTTCATAGAAATTCAAGGAACCTTATTTTTTTGGCACCAGCATTCATGGTAAATGGCCTTCAAGGTGTCATTGAAGAGATTTTGGTGAAGAAAAAATTTACATTTGTATGTGTACATGCTTATATTTGCTCTGGAAAATTAGGCAAACACATCCAACTAGGAGCCAGATAACCATGTACCTATATGACAAACTATAGCTAATCAATGCTACATGACTAACAAGTACCTTATAGCCTCAAAGACAAATTACAATCAATCCAAAACTGCTAAGAATTGCAAAAAAAAAAAAGCTATTTCTGAAATAGGTTTGAATAGCAAACACTTCTGAAGCAGCTGTGATCTGCTTATAGATTTTCTACAAGCAGAAGGAAAAACTAAATTTCCCTGATAAATGACTTATTGTTAATTATTCTCTGAGTCCCATTCTCCCATCTACTTTAATGAACTCTAATATAGTGAATCTTAATACCCAATATAATGAAAGCAAATTTTCACCCTCAGTGCAGTGTGAATGGCACAATCGCTTTATTCTTTTATTCACAAAGTGTCAGTCATTCATTTCAACTCTGGATCATTCAATAGGACTAAGATGTGCAGTGAATGTGATTCCAGTCATGTCATCCTGTTAGTGCAAAGTGATTCTCAATAGTACTTGACGGTACACTGCTGGATTGGCTCAGTGCATTAAAACAAACCAAATTATTCTGTTTTTATGTACATATCGGTACTTGTTGACATACTAGTAAATTGTTTTAATAGCCTGTACTTATGAAAGTGTATATCTTTGTAGTTAAATTCCAATACATTGTAAAGTATACTTTACATAGAAAATACTACTCTCTCAGGAAAACTGTAATCACAAAGTTTAGACTCAAAAAATACAGTGATGCTAGCTGCTTTATCTGATCTTTGAATAGCCATCATAAGCTAGGTGCATGTGACTGAATCAGAAGCGAGTAGCCCAAGATGCAGCTTTGGAGCTAAGGGAGTATAATGCGCTGCCGTTACAGCCCAATTAAATGGTATTCTACTTAGCTATTTGCAGCCGTAACTGCAGCCGTGATGAAAACCAAACCAAGATGGTTTTTTACTTAATCCTCAAAAATAATTTCCTTTAAGCAGTCTTTAGACCAGATTCATATCTTATGTCAAACAAAGGAGATGATGAATACTTCCCTCAGTTAATATCACTTTCACGTGAAGGGCATGCATTGGCTTAGCAAAGCAATAAATAAATCCACAATGATAAACACTGGCGCTCTTTACTCCTTATTCCTGCATCTACTTTCAGCTCCATGCTGCCATGCCAACTTCGATGTACAGAAAATATTCTTAGTGTGTGTCCTGTTTATGAAGATTGACCAGTTTCCTCCAACTTGTGGTGATCCTTAAAGCCCAGGAGGAAAAAACTCACCTCACTAACCTTTAGGGACTTTAGTACACAGATGACTTGCTGATGTTTTTAATTGGTTCAGCTGTACAAGTTTGATGTGGTTTGCTACACTTGCTGCTTTTGTTATGAAACATCAGAACACTCTTATTTTAATGCACGTCCAACCTCTCATCTACCAGGGCAGCTATTACTGGATTGTGGTTTTCAAAACTTGATCAGAGTGAGGTCTTCCAGTTACCAGATGAATTAAGATTCATTCCTTGAGCCCAGGGCAACACACATTGCTGATGCCAGACAGAAACTTTACCTGGCACTAGCATACCTCACTGATGTACCTATTCTTTGCCTGATTGCGTTCACATCCACCTCTCTGTAGGACTTGGTGTCATCTCTCAAAATAGCTGAACCTTTGCCACTTAAGCATGTGATCTGACTCTTTTCAGAGCAGAGATAATTCCTAAAAGCCCTAGAAAATTGGTGTCTTCAATTTGAATACATTCAGCATTAGAAATATACGAGCTACATCTACTTTGGGAGGGAGAGAAGGGCATAGGGTGATGGGGCATTCCAAGAGTGGGAGTGGGTCATTTAGAGGTCCCTTTAGTTTAATATTGCATAGTTTCTAGCAGGAGAATGACAATCATGCTGCAAACCAGCCTCCAGGGAAGCCAGATCCGAAAATCTCACAAGAAAGATCTGCAGGGTGAAGCCACTCTCAAAATTACTACTTTTAGTGGCTAGTCCATTGGTATGTTTTATTCTACAGCTGTGGATGGGAATTGCTGTATGTTCAGGGAAGAGCTATAGAGCTACAAATGGCTTGTATTTTACAAACACTGATCAAATGTGACATTAAAGAGGCAATGCAGATTTCTTAATGGCATGGCTGCCCACTTTGCCCTACCCGCCTGAATGCCTGTCTCCTTAGCAAAACTTCTGACAAACTGGAAAAGTCTTAGTAAATGTATGCCTTTGGTTGATTCCATCTGAACACTGAACTTTTTTTGTTATATGAGAATAGAGAATAACAATCTTAGAACAGTATGAGGCGGCAGAAAAGAAAAATAAAACAATCATACAAATACTCTGGAACTACCAGGACACCGGAATCTGGAGGTTTAAGGTGGTTTGCAAAACACCCACAAATGAAACCTGATATATTCGTTACAGTCCCTCATGTGATGGGCTTTCTCCTTCAGACCTCGTGGATGCTTTACAACATATCCTCAAACTGCTAATGATACATTCTCAAAGAGCAATGCTTCACTTTCTGCACAGAAACTATTCCTTGGCTTCTAAAGTGCTAAAATTCTCTGCAAAGATGCACTATAATCATTAACAGCACAAAAGGAAAATGTGATTTATTTACATTTCAGTCACTGAATAAACAATAGTCAATACAACAATCTTAACTGGATTAGGGAAAGGATAGAGGATGCAGAGTTCTGTAGTAGAATGTAGAAATAAAAGTCCCTTTTGCTTGCATTTTTCATGATGGGAACTTGGTAGACAAGTAGTAATGATAGCGGTAGAAGTGCAATGGATAGATTCTCTTCTGCAAGAAAGAAGCTGGACCATACACAGTTTCTCTCACACAAAGAAAGCACAGATTATTAGGCATATGCAGTTCTTGTATGTATAAAATAAAGTGGATACATGGGCATTTTCATTTGCATTTGTATATTCCACTTGCTATAGAATATAATACAGTTGTGGCAGGAATATTATTACTTTTTTTTCTTTTATAGTAAGTGTTATGTTTTATAATACTGATTCTTTAAGAATACCTAAGAATTTGGCTTTGTCTTTATTTATATTTCTCAAGGGCCAGAACTTTTTCCCATTAAAATCAGTATATTTTGATTTTTATTTCAGTGGTATGAGGGTGCAGTCCCAGCACAATCTGCCTGTACAATACTGTATTTATCCAGTTTTCACAATTCAGTAAATACTATTGAACTCCTCTGCATAAAGTATGTGGTCAGCTAAAGGGTGCTCATCTCCATTAGAAATGAGGATGTTTTATTGGGTAAACTGTTTAAAGTGTAATATATCAAATATGCCAAAAGTATATTTAGCAATACGAGAGACTTTACAGATTTTAGCCTTAGTTTCTCCATTGTTTTGAAAAGCACACATACACTGGAACAGTAGCAATCCCAACATCAACTGCTGCATACCAAGCCGCTCCTACTTGAATAAAGTGATGGAAGGGAGGAGACCAAGGGAAAAGGGACTAACTGGGTTTGGCACAGGGAGAATCACATATCCTCAGCATGTATCTGGTCTGTTCACTTAGACATGGACATGCTGACATTTCTGGTTCTGGAGGTAATGGCTTACTCTGATCAGTCAGCTGAACTTCTTCAACAGTCACCTCCCACCTCTAACCCTTCAAGTCTGCACATTTTGCACAGCAAGGATTTGCTTTGGCTGAAAGGAAGGAGGGAGGCATTGCCACAGTAGTCCAACTGGCAGCCTGGAGTGAACAGTAACTTCTTGCAGGCAGGCTGTAATAAACCGCTGGAGGCAGCAGAGAATCTGTGCCCAGAACTGTGATTTTTTTAAAAAATCAGGATGGAAAAAACCAAACTGAATGCAAAAAATAAATAAAATAAAATAATCCTCCATATTTTCATAAAAAAATCCACTCCAAAGGTCATTAAAGTAAATAGCTTCAATAATCATTGAATCAGGCAGTCTTTATATCCAGGACTGAATTACGATCCAGTATTAAAAATTTCTGGAGTGGAACCAACTCCAAACCTCTGGCCGGCTGCTAATAGCACACCATCAGCCTGCCTGAAAATATTATTCCATCCTACTGCAACATACAAATCATACAACAAAGAAGCTGTTCATGTGAAAACAAAGCCTAAGAGCAACCTGCTTGTTGCATCCATTTCTTTTGTTTTCAGTGATGGTTTTTTTGTTTGTTTTAATACTCTCAAAAGCTATTACAAATTAGGCCTCAGACTTCTCTTGGCTGTGTACATGCAGCTCCCAGTGATGTTAGAAGAAATCAGTCACTTTTCACATGAATGATAAATGCAAATGATGTGATTCATCTCACCTAACTTCAGCCATAGACATTTGGACTGATACATACAGCTGAGGGAATTTTACAGACATATAGGTCCCAGTCCTTCTGGCTGAAGAGATGAGTGCCCTCAGCCCATACCACTGGTCATTACTTTCCCTCTCCTGGAGGTTACTGCTCCCTCAGGTTGGCCAGCTCAGCTGCACCTGGGAGCACACCCAAATTCATGCCAAAGTGAACCAAGAGTTAGCTTGAAAAGCTTCATATTAGAAGGTATCAGCCTCTTTCTGCTGCAGATGGAAAAAGGCCACAAAAAAGAAGATACTATAGGAGACTGAACAATTACAGATCAGATTGAAATATGCCATCGCTCTTCTTGTTAAATTACAGACAAAACCTCACTGATGATTTTAATTTCCTTAACATCACTGTGAACTGAAGCAAGCTGTCTTATCTCTGTGGTCAGCATAAACACTGGTTTTCCTTTTTTTCTTCATTATAATAATTAGTGTATTTTTACAATCTGTTAATTCTAACTTGCGAATTTTATATTATAAATCCATAAAACCAGCAATAGTTGCTTTCTATTGCATTCATTAAAGCAGAGCTGCTTGGAATGGTAGATGAAGAATTTAATGAAGAGAAAAAGGATGTGAAAAAAATGTGGCTTCTCACTTATTTCAGCTCAAGTCCTTCCCAGGTGGAAAATGGAGAAGTGGGCACTTTTTGTGGACAGCTTTACTTGCATGACAAGAAGAATGTGATCAATCTCTGCTGTATGCATTGTTCCTATGAAAATTTGCACCATCCACTGTTGCAAAAATGTACGGATTATTTAAAAACAATTATCATTTATTACAAATATTTAGATAACAGTTTCATAAAGCAAAACAAAGTACATCTATGGGCTGAGCTGCTGTTTCTGCTGTTTTCAATAGACTTAATAACTTTTCAGAGAAAAACTATAGGTACACACACCACCAACAAACTCCAAGCACGAAAATGACAAAATGCCTCCCAATTCAGCTGTGACCAGAAGAATGGGATGTTTCTGCGAGACCTTCATCCATGGCCAGATGTTTTCACCCCCATTACTGAGAAGCTTAGCAGCTTTCAGCTGGCCTCTGCGAATCTCCAGGGTGTTTTCAGACTACTGGAGGATGACTTTAATTTGTGTGTTAAAAGATAGGCAGACTTGCTGTATAGTTGTATTTCTGCAGTCCCTCAGGGTTTGCCCCATAGGTAAGACCTTCCCTGCAGATGGCATGAGAGAAGAAATGGGAATTTCTTCTCTACAACAGCCTCTGCTTGTTCACCATACAATTTTCCAAGTGTCCAATACTTCTCTTGGCAAGTGTTAATGTACTAAATATACACACACACTTACACATATGTAAGTGCATGCATATATATATGTGTGTATGTATGCATGCATCAATTCATGGGGAAATTTTTTCGTTCCTTGAAGGCATCTATTGCTGATCAGGTCTCCAGGGGAGCCTGACCTCAGAACCTTTTCTCCTCAATGAGCAAGAGAGTGTCTCAGGGCTATAAACATGCATGGTATAACTGCATGAAATTAGCTCAGGGACCTGCATATTGCAGCTATGAATTGCATGAGCACCTGAATGTGTTTTACTTTGGCAGCAAGAAAGCAGAAAGAACAACTGAAGAGGTTAGTGGGCAGGAGGCCAGGCAAACAAGCATCTCCCCCAGACAGTGGATCTCCTGTGCACAAGCAATCCTAGCTAAGGCAAAGGCTGAGTCAATCACAGTTGAACACAAAGCATTCATCTAACTGGGTTCCTCTGCTAGTAGGACATTTACATTAATTTAACAGTTTTAAAAGCATTTTTAAAATTTGGTTATTTACAAAGGGAAAAAATAGAACCTCCTCTGTATGCCTTGTACCTACCTAAATTAGCAACTAATGAAAACAAATTATATTTAAAGGATTTTAATATTAATTAATGATGACATATTCCAAGTAGTACACTTAGAATCAGTCTGTAATAGCAAGCTAACAGATGTTGGCATTTTTATTATTAATTATACATTTCATTATCATCTGATGATTGTCAAACATCATTTGACAGCAAAAAACGTATAAATGATTCACACATTTTATATTGTAAAGATGATACTGTGCTTGATTTTTTAATATGCTGACTTTAATATGCTAAACACAAAATACTCTTTGTTTTAGCAGCCTGAAATACAGACAGCTTCTGCATAACACCAAAAACTGACTAATCTAATATGGGTTGAA
This sequence comes from Aramus guarauna, assembly GCA_013400195.1. Taxonomy (NCBI): domain Eukaryota; kingdom Metazoa; phylum Chordata; class Aves; order Gruiformes; family Aramidae; genus Aramus; species Aramus guarauna. Next base: position 339,520 of record VXBL01000838.1, on the reverse strand, counting down.
GCTCTTAAAAAGAAACAAAATGAAACAGCTGTCACATTTGAAGGTGAGGCACAGATTTTAAGATTACCTCAAGCAGCAACAGAAGGTAAAAAATATCAATGTATATATTTAACAAGCATCATTTGCCTTTGTCATTCATATGGTTATGAAACAAATGTGATAGGAAATACCGATGCTAACAAGTTGCAATCCAATCAAGATAACATTGGGGAACAATTTATGCAATATTTGGAGCATGAGTACATTTTACTTAGAATTTGTTTAAAATTCATAAAGTTTCATCTTTAAAATGAAGCACTGGAGTTGTCTTATTGATTTCAAATCGCATTACATGTATCCTTCAGGTTGCAGTTTCAGCAAAGCCTGCTGTAGGTACAGTAAATATCTCCAAAAGAACATTTGGGGAGAAGTGTAAATCTCTACTGCATGTCTGAGCAGCCAGATCAGAGCTCTCCAAATCAAATACTGGTATGCTTATCTTTATAATCACCCAGGATTTTTTTTGCTTACTGTTTTCTAGATCAGCATAATCTTTCTTCATTGAATAAATGTTAAATACTGTAAATGACAGTTCTCTGAGGGCTATGCTAGTCTCAAGACATCATTTAATACAATCAAACAGCAGTCATGTCTGAGAGAAAGGTGAGTCCGTTTCACAGTCAGCTTGATTTTTTTTTTTAACAGAAAGGCTCATTTAGTAATTGTTAAACAAGTCATAAACATCCTTGCCAAACTCCATCACTTCAAAAGACATGATTGGTAAATGAAAATGGATCCAAATTACCCTCTTTGCTTCTGCAGGGCATGAAGTGCTCGGACATAGTAATAATTCTGTCTTCCTGTGTTCCTCATGCACACTTACCATTTCAGAATTAAGTTTTTCCAATGATCTCTTTTTCCCCTTTGTTCAAGTTTCACAGTTAGACCATCCTTCCCATTCTGTATTAGCACAGTTCACAAGAAGGCTATTTCAACTTCGTTTTCTAACACTTATCTCCTTAAAGTGCACATAATGTATGTCTGAAATATAGCCATTATCCAGAGCTCTGATTGTAGCAGGAGATTATTCTTAGCTGACTCACAGAAAATTGTTTAACCCTAAAAAACTGGGGTTTAGACACAGGAGTGTTTTTGAAACTTTATCAGATTGAAATTTATCAGATTGTTAGAATAAACTTTTTTTTTTCTTTTTTTTTTTTTTTAATTAACCAAGGGACATTGTCTCATTAAAAATAATGGATTTGAAGGGCACAACAACAAAACTGGGGTTGCTCCTCAGCAAGTGGCCACTAAAACCACCAGAGCTACAGAGGCTGCATCAGCTGGTCATTTGTGTTAACACCCTCTTCAATTATTACTGTGCAAGGAGGTTAAATACTGAATTTCTGTTCCTCATTGCTATGAATATACTTTCTTAATTTATCTTGCTTAGACAATGGAAAATGAATGGTCTTTTCCACATGGTATTTTTCATGCAATAGGTTGATACTGAACTGCTGGGCTTCCAAGTGCCCCAGAGGCAATTTGATTTGTGGCACCCCTTTTCCTGATGTATGTAGTAAAAAACCCCACTCTTTTAGCAGCAGATTTGCTTAAGGCTGAGAATAAGGAGAAAAGGATGATATTTACCCTGACATTTTCTAAATTGTACCATTGCCTGTATGTTCTGCTTTTGTAGGATTAGTCCTAGAGGATCTATTTAGGGTTGGTTCTGGTCTGGTCTTTTTATGTTTTATTTACCCTGTGCCTGCTTATTGTTTGCAAAATAAACTGAGCTTGGAATCTCAAAGGGTCATTTTCCATTGCTGCCCTCTGCTGTATTATCCGCAATCTGTTCTCCAGGATGTGCAGAAACCAGGCATGATTCAAGGGCATAAAGGGAAATTTCTCAACAGTTTCTGATCAGTTGGCTCCGTGATAATCTTCTAGGAAACATCCCAGTCCATTCCTTGATCAGTGGCTCTTGCTTCTGTGGCTTCTGTGCGGATATCATCATTCTTTTCTGGACATGAGTGTTTGACACGATACTACTACTTCAGCCTGGCCTACAGGCTGCATTGGTGGCATGCATCCAATGACGATGTTTTGACCTAATTGCCCACAAGTAGTATTGAAATTCAGCATGGAGTATATCAAGATCTACTTTCATTTCATTTGACTTTCCATCATGGAGGAGTATTGAGAACCTCTTATCATAAACAGTAACGAGGTTTCTTCTTGAATTACTGAGCCTCAGCCGTACCAGGACCTGGCAGATTTCCAGCACAACCTATAAAGTGGCTGAAGCTGAGTAAACAAATTATAGTGAATTTAAAGTGCTCAAATTTAGCCTCTCATTCTGTTTGTGATCTGTTGGTGAACAGTTTATAGCTTGTTTTACGTCATTCATAATTCAAAATCTTTTGGCAAAGCATTTTGGCAAATAATCCTATACTTGTATGTGGTGAGTTTTTAGCAAGTCTTTGGGATATTAAAGTCTCAAGAGGTGTTAACAAATTTTCATGGAGGCACAGACTTCTATCCCTTTCTTTTGACTAGGTGACAATAAGTCTTTGTATTAAGCTTGTTTATATTCCACAGAAGTTTCTGCCTGCTTTTTTTGTGGGGTAGTAAGAAATTTTTCCTTAAAACATTACGAAGGCACAAATATATGTTACAAAAGCAGCCACCAAAGAAAAAAAAAAAAGCCCAACAAAACCAACAGCCATTGTGCCAAGATTTAACTGCAAAATTGAGTCACAAGCAAGAAGACAGGCTTGTAGCCCTAAGGTCTTTCCTAGAGCAAGGTTTCAGCCTCTTTTGAATCCTATTGGACTAAATCTTAACAGAAGAAAGTGCTTAGCCATTCAGTGTAACCCTCAGTATAGCAGAGTGTAATTCATATTTTCCCTTCCCAAGCTAAAATCACATCCCTTACTACATAAACCTAAATCCCATTGACAAAAGATAGGATTGAAAATCCTGTTGACAAAAGCTAGGACTGACTGGGCAAGCATATTTCAGTGTGGAAGTTAGGTTCTCTAGTGAGAGATGTGGCTCCACTGGAAAAGTCAGGGTCGTGCCAGATGCCAGTCCCCAGCAATCATGGCAAACCCAGAACCAGACTCCACCAAATCACCTCTCCTTCCTGCTGTAGCTGTTGAATAATCAGCTCTAATGCAAGGCCTACTTCAGCTCTTTCCAGGCTCCTGCCTCATCCTCTCCTTTCTTTTGCAGAAGCTACAGTATGAATGCTTAAAGAGTGTCATAAATAGGATAACAACTAAAACCACACAGCTTGCTGTCTGTACTTGGTTGTACAATGTAATTGTCTTATCACTAGATTTTATTAATATTAATTTATTAATATTAATACCCTAAATGCGCTCTTCCCCAGTAGGTACAGGCCCCTTAAATATTCCTGTTTTGCCACTGTATGCTTTATGTAAAGAGACTGTCATTGGTCAAAATGATTACCCCAAGTTTCTCAGTTTTACCAGTGAATCAGGGAATAACCCACTCTTTGCTCTGCTCTACCTGAATTTTACTTAAAAAGCTGGGTGAAACACAGCTGGGTGTAGAAGGCGATCTCTAAGCACATGCATCTCTTAAGCTGCATTTAGATGTCATTTCAGGTTTATTTCAAAGACAAACATGGTACTTAAATGATACAGACTTTGTGATAGTCCTCTACACAGGACAAATTCTACCTATCTTCAGCAAACTCATTTATGTGGATATCTGTGGAAGGAAAGACAGAAGACACTGGGATATTGTCAAAGCAAAATCCTTTTTAGAAAAAGCTGATGGAAGCTAATGCAAGTATTAAAAGCAATTATCCAAATGTTTCTATATTTGCTCAACTGTAAAGTTAGCAGAAAGATTGGTATGAAACTCAAGTCAAGCTTTAGAAATGTTTTAATGAAATATAAACCAAGAAATTTTCATATGATCACAATCCAGATGGTGCCATATGCTTTGGAACATGGTGGTAGTAGTTCATCACAAGAGACTACCATCCATCCTGGCTCTGCACCATCTGCATTCATGAAACTCAACCAGATCTCTTATCCTGACTCACTAACCTGCTGCCAGGCATCCATGCTTACGGAAAATTGTATAAAATTATCAAATGCATTTAGAAAGCTTTTTTTGCTTCCTCAAAAAATTCTGTAAATACCATAATGCCTACAATGAATTAACAGCAAAAAGTCACACTGTACATGTCTAAGACGGTCCGGAATTCTAGATGATCTTGAGTTACAGATAAACCTGATTAAACCTTGCATTCAGGTCGTAGCAACCTCAGGTCCAGTTCTTGCCCCAGATACATACAATTAAATGGTTCCATACATTTCCCTCTCACACAGACGTGCAACTGGCAGAATCAGCTGATTGCTGTTTGGAGACCTGGGAACTGTATGTTTGCCTATGCTGATACCCATTTGAGAGCTGGAGGACAGAGACTAAATGAACTGATTAGGTTTTTAGATGTGCCTTGGAAATGGACTCTGACCTGCATTCACTCTCTCTGCTTGAGATTATTTTACTTACTCTCCTAGCCTACCATGAACAACCAGCAAATACAGTATTTCAAACACCCTCATTCGCTCTGAAGGTAGATTTACAGAAAAACCTCAATTTTAAATAGAAAAGGAATGCTTCAACAAAAATAACAAAAATACTATTTAAACAAGAATTGTAAGAACTTTATACTATCCACAAGACTTTCTTAAAGTTGGAAACTAAATTCACAGACTATTTCTTTAAAATTAAGAGAGTTCTTTTGCTGTGTTAACATTTTTCCTTCTGTGCTGTTGCAACTACTCTCCCACTCCTTTATCTGACTGATATGGTAATAACAGGTCCTAGGGCCATATGTTCAAATACATTAGAATTCATGATGACTTTGTTCTAGTTTCTTAGTTCTTATTAAGGCTGACAATCTTGAGGGAAAATAAGCTTTTCTAGCACAACTTCCTTAACATTGTAAGAGATTAATATCCACAAATACAATGTTTGACTGCACAAGTGTTTGTGTATTGATTGTAGGCCTGATCCTGTCCGCACCTGCTTCTGGGCATATTGGAAACAGTTGCCTTGCCTTCAGAGGGAACCTCCTGGCAATGAAATTTACTGGTATGAGCAAGCATTTCCAGGATGAGGCCCTAGATATGTGTAGATATGAGTGAAAACAAAACTTTGGCTGGAGATAACAAGATCAGAGGCACAGAGCAAGCTGGCACATGCATTCTGAAAGCAAGAGATCCTAACCTGGGCCTGATCCTGCCTGGCTGCAGAGAAGCTATTCTAACAATTGCCCTCAGTCATACCCTGTGGGCAGCCTGGGTGAGACCTTACGACTTAAAGACGTGCCTTTGTAGAGTGATACTGAAGTTAATGCAAATCGTAGCAGTGCCTGCATGTTAACTAGAGGAGGTTGAAAATGTTTTCAGGGTACATAAAATTCACAGATACTCAGTTTCAGAGGGAATTAAACTACTCAGAAAGTCAGATTATGTTGTAAAATAGTTTGGCCAAAAGAGAAAAATCAGAGAAGTATAAATGTTATTCATTGACATTTTCTAGGTGAAATATTTTGACTTTTTGTTCCAAAACGACATCGCATTTTGAAACTGACAGACCCATTTGGTTTTGGGGATGAAAAAAATCTAAATAACCCTCTTACAAAATAAAGTTCTTTGTCTCAGGTCAGGCAAAATGTTTTGCGTCAGCTGAGACTGACATTTAAATATATTTTTCCAGGCTAGACACAAGCAGAAAAATCCAGCTATAATCTTGACACATCCTGGTAAATGTATAAACCCGAACAATTGTTTCCAAATATGTACACTATTGGGAAAAGCAGCATTGTTGTTTCAGCTTTCTAGCAAGGATGTAGTTGTTGAATTGGGTTGCTTGAAAATCACCCACCATTCAGTTATATTAAAAGGTCTTTCCAATTAACAAAACAGCTGTGTTTAGGATTACAAAAAACAACCACAGACTTTCTTAGAGCTTGCCTAGCCATAAATCTGCCATGAGACATGCAAAGATTTTCACCTCTCCTCACATAAGACGTTCCAGGGTTCTCCTGGCCAGCCTTCAGGACATGGGGTCCCATTTTATGAAGTTAAACTACTTTAGTCTGTGACCTTTAAGATTAACTGTTTGGGGATTTTCTTCTCACACGTATTTTTAATCCGTTATCCAGTTCGTGCAATTGTTTTAGAGCAACTGTGCTTGTGAAATGCACTTTGCAGAGCTTGAAAAAAGAAATAAGTGCTAAGGAAGGCTTCTTATTTATACAGTGAGGCTGTGTATTACATTTGCATAATATGATATCAGAAGAAATAAATGGCACCAGAAATAAGTTACAGAGGGAAGTGCTAATGAGCTGTGCAGAACAGGGAAAGACAGTATTTTTTCACAGAGGCTATGGATCTACATTTTGGGAGAAAGGAAAGTCATAGAAGTTTTCTCTAAGGAAAACCTGAACAAAGAGATATTGGCTCACATTCCTCCCCTGCCCCAAATATGTTAAGATGTTTACGGATCTAGTTCTGAATATTAATAAAACATGCATACAAAACTGTACAGCCAGAAAACATGCACAGTGGAGCATGGTATTGCAGAGGCAGTTTAATGTGCTAGCTGTGCTCCACTAACATTATGTAGAACAGTGAATGTACCTGAAAAAGTCTAAGATGCAGGTGCATACGCAAACACTCAAGCATGAGAAAAATATCACTGAACAGAGTTAACCCACCTAAAACAAAGACAACCTAAAGCACAGGAAATAAAGCCGGTTGGATTTGACCTGTTCTGGAGATCTCTAAGAGACAGTGGTTACAGTATGACATTAGCAGAACTAGCTCCTATGCTTTAGCAGCTGCCATTCTCCACCCCTAGTAAGATTAATCAGTATTCCCCAAAGCCTTCAAGACCCACTGATTGATGCTGCAGCAATACAGCAAAGGGTTGAACAGGGGAAGGAAAGACTGCACACATTATAGGTGACAGTGAACACACCTCTAAGGTGTCCTTCTTATTAAAAGTCTTCTACATGCAAATGTAGAAAACCTAAAAGACTTGAATGGATGCCAAAACACCTATTTATTAAACCCAGCTGCTAGTTTTGCTGTTCAGAGAAAAGCTAGAAAACATTTCTTAAAAAACAGCTACCACCACAACACTGATTCACTGCAAGGATTTTCTTGGACAAACACGTTCACTGAAGAAACAAAACAAAACCAAAGCCCAAACCAACCAGCTGTCCTCTCAATTTATGGCCCCTTTACAATGCCTTGTATTATTGATGGGACATGGCTTCACTATTCTTTTTTTTATATTTTACTTTTTTTGACATTACACAGAGAAGAATGCATAGTGCACAGACAGTCACTGCGTCTGGTGGATAATTTTATATCCTGCTCAGATGCTGGAGTATATATGGTCCCGTGGTGAGTACATCCAATAGACTTTTTTCTTCAATGGGGCTATAAATACAAGTAAAAGCAAAGTATTGCACATAAGGTACCCATATATTGCTTTAGAGAGGAGTGAAAGATGCCGTGGGTTTTGGTTGTGTGGATTCATTCTCTCTTACAGCACACTGACTAAATTGATATCTTTGTCTGTTCTTGGAAAGGTGAATTTCTCCATAGCCAGTGTGTTCCAGAAAAATTCTCTAAGGCATCAATTACAACTGCCTACCTACAGCGCTTTTTGCCCTGCTATCACTACAGTCTGGGATGCAGTTAAGAAATTTTAGTAAGATCTGCCACTTTCTTCTGGTTTCTCCTGGTGACATTTTAAGAAGTTGTTTCCTGATACGTGTTAAGCCTGATGGTGAACTATTTTGGAACTTTCCATCTTCACAGTTTACAGTTGTCACTCTCATTGCTAACACTGGCATAACGGCCATTTTGCATATTTTGGAGTGTTGCTAAGGTCAAGTAAGATGTAGACAAAACTGTGTGAGAAAAACAGTAAATTGCTGTTTTGTTCGAAACCTTCTGTGAAGTCATACTCTTGGAATCCAGGAAAAATTCTGAAACCAGAACGCACCCCCTCCAAAACCTGTATTTTTTGCTAAAAAGCCAGAGGCACAGAAATGCAACACTGAAGCCTTTAGCCTACCATAGTAATACTGCGGAGTCTTGTGAAAGAAGCACGTATTAAATTTTGTTGCTCACTTACATCTTCATGACTTGTTTTTACAAAAAGACAGGCAGCCGAGTTACATCGTATTTTAGCTGTCCAGTCTGGGTTTGGAAAAATGCCTGACAAAAAGAACATGAGTCTTCTCTGTTACCTAAAATCTAGTCGAAACCCATAGAAGAGTACTATATACCTCAAGTTGTCCCAGTGAACTCACCACAGACACCTGTGAAGGAAGTACTACTTAGTTCCACAAAGTATCACAATCTTGTCCTAAATCTGGAGTGCCAACAACCAAGAAGGTGGCAAGGAAATGGTTTGTAATACAGCAAAATCTATAGTAGCGGCTTAGTCAAGCTGCATAGAGGGGAGTTTTCAGCTGCCTTTGGGTTATAGCACAAAAAGGAAACAATTCTACTGCAGTATCATGGAGGAAGCTGTACTCTTGTTACTGAACTTCTGTAAAATATTAATTTGCTTTTGAAGGGGCATCCCAGGAGGGAATATTTCCTCTCCTGCTCAGAATTGAGAAGTCTTCTGGGTTTTATTTTCCGTCCAAGCTTAAGACCTCACTTTAGGACTCTGACTTACGCATTGAGGTCTGTCTTCCTCTTTAAGTAACTTAGACTGTAGCATACTTCTGATGAGTACCTAAAAGCACCTCTAAGAAATCAGTGTGTGGAGAGAGAGAAGAGAGAGGTAGTGTGTGTCCATGGACTGGACCAGACTCTGCTCTCAGTCACAGCACAGCAAGGCTGGAAGGGTTCCTAGCATCAAACAGGCATGTACGTCTTCTCCGAGGGCTGCAGCAGCACACAATAGATCCTGGGTCTGCTGCTTAGCTGAGCTGGCACACTCCTGCATTTCAATGCTGTTGATTAAGGCAAGGCTAACATAAACTGGAAACTGTATAGCTATGCTGGCACAGCACTGCAGCTGAACTGTAAAAGACCTTTGCTGTAAAAGACCCAAGGCGACAGGCCTGACACACTCGGGGCTCCCTGCACCACCCCTCACTGGACACCGCACACATGCCCTCTGGCTTGCAATGCCTCTTACTCTGCACCGTAATACCCTTGTGGGGACCAAGTGCATCCCTGATCTGTACATCAAGAAGTCCTGCCCCTTTCTACATCCAGCTCATTTATGTAAGGGTTTGGTTTGCATTTTCATTTTTTGCCTTGCAAGTTGCATTTACAAATTTCAGTCCTGAGAATGAACAGAAATCAGATTTTGCTTGTGGCTTCCTAATCCATAATCCACAATATTTGTTACCTACTTTTTCAAGAACCAGTGTTTTGGCAATTAAGAAGTCTCAAGAACACAACAAAATCTCTCATACAGCAATCTAGGTTTAGCCAGAAAGCTTTGTCAACTCTGGCTCAGCAGAGTTAGTTATCCTGGTTAACTGGATCGATGGTGACAGCTGTAATTACTAGAGATGAGATTGCCTGTACTGTAATTACACTTCAATCTTCACTGTGAGCTGGACTGTAGAATATATACTGTGGATTCTCCCAATTACAAACAGGTTATGGAGAGCATAGTACTTCTGTGCTAATCATGTTTGTTATTATATAGAATAAAAAAATATGGCACCAGCTAAAAGAATTGTTAATCTGAAGCAGTTTTGCTGATTCAAAGGCATTAATCCACAAAGCTTTACCACTACGTGGTTTTTCAAGATAACCACACTATAGAAACACAGAAGAGTTTTTTAACTTAAATAGTTACTAGCTATTCAGCACATTACAGCTGCCGGTACTTTCTCCAATATTCATGTGCAGAACATTAATAAAATATCAGTGTTCATAAGAAAAAGCTCTCCTTTCAAAACCATGCATTAAATATAGGAATAATTCTTTAAATTTTTTTTAAGTAAGTCCAATGTAATATGGAAACATATGCCTGTAAAAACTCGTTCAAAGAACAAGGACGAAAACTAAGGAAGCTATATGCATTTGGCCTTTGCTTTAGGTTTGCAAGACATGAAAAATGAATGTAACTTAAAGGAAAAAAGTGTGTTTGAGGTAAAAGGATGCTGAAACATTTATTTTCAAAACTAGTGAAACTATTAAAGACAATATTCTATTCTGCTTCACTAAATTCTCAGCCTTCTGTGGTTATGGACTCTTGTTTTGGCTTTTCTTGAGGGCTCCAAAGAGGGAGGATTATGTATTTCTTTAATTAGGCTTAAAAATGTTATCATTGATTTGAAACCACATCTAACATACATGTATTAACTTATGATTGTTCCTAGGAAGGCCACTTCACCTTGCTTTTATGCACCTTTTACTCCAATTTTGCTTATTTTTCAGTGCTGATTTAGAAATACCTATGATTCATGTTTGGGGGAGAGGGGAATGAACCAGTATATCTTTTCCTCCTCTTTTCTTTTTTTTTTTTCCAACTCCCAAGGCTCAACTATGTCTGATATATTAAAGACCACATAGGTTTAATGAAATCCATTTATGATTTTATGAGTAAAATCTGTCCCTGAGCACCACTTAAGCTCACACATATGCCATCACAACAGAACTGAAGTGGTATGTCAGTGGGAAAGAGGTCTTGCTCCTGCTCTTTGCAGAGGGGTGAATTTGAGTTTCTAGTATTGAAATCCACAGTTTTGCATTCATGCAGCCATCACATTCTCCTTTCAAAGTGCCAAGTGATGGCACTGCAGAGAAAGCAAGCACCATCTGCCTCTAATGCCTGTGCTCTCCATGCAATGCTTTACAGTGGGAAGAAAGAGTGGTCCTTGCAGGCGGCTGCTACTCTTGCCACTGCCTCTGCCACTCCTCTCCTGGCCTGCATGGTACGGAGCCGTGGCTGGGGAAGAGCAGGCAAAGCTTTGACTCACCACAGCAGGTCCACTGCGGAGGGAGACCTGTGCCAGGAAAAGGGCAGGTGCACATTAACTCCCCGTTACAGCAACTGAGTGTCGAGAACTAAACTGATTTCCTGCATCATCACACACCCTCAGATCCAGAGTACTGCCTCTTGGGGCTGGTGGCAAATCCACAAACTGTTCCCAGATTTTGGGGAAACAATCTTTTTCTTTCACAAGTAAGAATTTTCCAAATAACGTAGCAAATTGGGAGGGGAAAAGGGAGAGCTAAGTTTTATAGCTCAGCTCAAATCTAGTTTGAATCTACTTAAAACATCACTCGAGTGTTAGTATAATAACAATCCTCAACACTATTTCACTGTTTCAAATAGATATTAAAAGTAAATATCTGGATATCATATATTCTGGATAAAAATTATTTTCAATTATAGCCATTTTCTTTCACTCATCTTTCTGTGTATAACTTGCAATTACCTTTTTAACAGTTTAACTACAAAACACTATGGAAGATTTTTGAATTAAAATTACATTATCTGATCATCCACTATTACTGAGCCTTATATGATACAAGCTATTGGGGATACTCAATTTATTTAAGCCATGTAAGCTATGATTTCCCTAATGCTACAGAATAGGTTAGTTCACTGTTGTCTATTTTGAAAAGTTTGGTATTGTATTTCAAAATGACTCTATGAAATCCTGATTAAAAGAAAATGCCTAGGCATACATTCAACCTTAAGCATGTGATTCCCTTGAAATAAATGGTTCTACTTACGTATTCAAAGGTAAGCAAGTGCTTACTGCGTTGTTGAGTTGGGGCCTCAGACATTTCCAAAGATGTTAATATCACATTTGCAAACCAGATGGTAGTGCCTTAGTTTAGTAACAATGGAGCAAAGTGTCCTTCGTTTATACTTTAATCTCAGAAAATGAGATCAAGACATTTTCAGCAACTAGTTGATTGATACTATGTGAAAGCTGAACAACCTTGTTAATTAGCCAGTCCTGCTGGAGTGTCTGAAGTGCACTGGAAACCATAATTAAAATATAACATTACAGTGATCTGTGGAGGCAACCTGCTTTAACCCTCCCTGAAGAACAGGCTTTCCTGAAGGTGCACTGCGGCATTAGAGGGGCAGACAAAAGAGCGCTGCCATGTGATCCAGCTACGGAGGTTAGCAGCTTTCAGTTTCATAAAAGGATTAATCAGACTGGAAAACCAAAGACAAAAACTGGCTTTCTCCAGCTAAAGATCTGAGTATTCAGCAACTACATTCCATTTTATTTGTTTGGATTCCCAGTTCACAAACACAAACAAAAAAAGTAACTTTGTGGACTCCAGAAGGCTCGCACTAGTGCCTTGTGAAGAGATCCTTTTTGTCACAGCAGAAAGACATGGATGGCTGATGAAAGTTTCTCATCTGCGCTGGGCCACAGCAATGAATATTCAAGAGGTGCTTACCTTACCAAGCACACAAAATCTTCAAGGAAATTGGAAGGGGGAAAGGAAAGGGAAGAGGGTCAAGTTCGTATTATAACTTATGTGGTAGAGGTGGAATTTGAGAACCGTCCTGAAATTGCTTCATTACGGCTGCAGTGAGAACTGCAATGGGAAACTTCAGCAAACCAACTTCTTAGATAAGTTTTCCACAGCTACTTAGTAACTTGCTTGGTTTGCAGATCACATTCCGTATTTTCAACTTGCTCAGCAAGCTTATAACAAAGCTCACAGATGGATGTGCTATTTTGATGCAATTAACTGTATATTTAGATATACTCTTATTACACTTTTGGACTCTGTGTAGAAATGTTTAGTTTAAAATAACACTGAGACAATTGATGTTTCCGTAGTTTTAATTACTGTCAAAATTTTTATCCACTTTCTGAGCTCTGGAGGCTGATTTTGGCTTGGATATTTGTTTTGTCTTTATTCAAAGACACTTTGTGCAATTCAAAATATCCTTTCCGGAGATGGCAAAATGTGATGTAAAAAAACCATTGCAGTCAAAACTCTGAATAGTGAATAAAACAGAAAGTGTTAAAATAGCTGGGACTGCATATAATAAAAACCCTATATGTTCCTAAGTTTAATTCCGAAAATCTTTCTCTACAACAATATCAGTGTCCCTCTAGGTAATACTGTTTCTAATTCATTACATATCAGAATTCAAAACACAGTTTATTTCAAAAACTGAAAAAAGCAAAACAATGGAAGCATGTTAAAACCCTATTATTTATTTAAAAATGGTAAAGAATGTGTCTTAAGTTATATGAAATTACCATATTTTTATTGGTTCTAAGCTCTGGGAGGAAATGTGAATGCAATTATAGTATGTCTTCTGCATCCGTCTGCTGAGTTTATAGTAAGAATAAATCGTGGTTAATCACGTACAGTCTTGTATTTGCTCATAACCACAACAGTGATATGTATGCATGGGGCATCCTGCTGTTTGTTATTGGATTTTTCTTAATTCATACAGTATTTCATGTTTTGCTACTGACAACATAAAGACTTCAGTCTTGCATATATTAAATACAATCACATTATTAAAGTGACCAAAGTTCCCAAACCTTGCTGATTATCATAATGTACATATAGATCAATGTATTTGCACAGCTGTGGGGGGGAGGGTGTGTTACATAAACGGTAATGAATATTAGGTGTGTCTCTGGATAAAATAGCAATATGTCCCCAAAATAGAAAAGCATATTCTTATTTACAGTGTGACATTTGTAGTTTTTTCTCTCAATTCTCAAGCGTATATTTTTGAATTAACCTTGCATTCAACGTGGAAAATTCCCTTAGGCACTATCTGTTCTGAGGCTGACTCACCTTTGTCATTAATTTTTTCTCCCCATGTCCTTGCCTTTCTAATATCTTTGATAGTTTTAGTCCGAACAGTTGAAAAGTCTGTCTTTTTAAAAATCAAAACTAAAATGCTGAATTTAAATTCTCTGCTCATAAAATTACTAGATTAAATTTTTTTCTTGCTGGTACTAAAATAAAGCAGACATGGTATTCTTTGAATCTAGCCTACATGAAGAGCCAAGCCATCCACCAGGTGAGAGAGTTCCTCTAGCTCTTGGGTAGGTAGTGGGAAGGACGTGCCAACCTCTCCATGGTCTGTGAGAGGAGAAGTCCTAGTTTTAATTACTCCTTACTTGGATATATCCTGGGAGATAAGCAATCGTGACCGTGACTTGTTACAAAGCTGTCTAAATAAAATGTATCACTATCACTACCACTGTTCTAGTAAATCAAAGAAAGACTTGTGATATGCCATATGGCTATTGTCAATAATAATGGAATCTTAAGATGTGACTTGATGCACATTTTGCTTTTCTTGCTTGGCATGTATATACAGAATAAAACTATTTGGGGCTCTGGGCCTAAACCCATGAGACTAGGGGGAAGCATCAGATCTCTCACACTCAGAGACACTCTCCTGTGTCTATGGATACACTCAAAATACAAACCACCTCATTGCACAGAAATACCAGATGCAGCGAAAACAGTTTTCTACTGACTGAATTTGCTCTTCTACAATTTTTTTTTAGGATATATTTAGATTAAGAATTAATATTCCAATTGGTTGATTTGCAGGGAGTTCTGCATGGTATTTAGATGCTAATTACTGCACAATTAGAGGGCTAAGGTCAGACACATCTTCCAGTAATGGAGCACAGAAATATACAGTGTTAAAATATCAAAATTATCCACAAATACAGATATGAAAAGGTTTTTAAAAAGACTACCACACATGGGTTTCTGCAGTTCAGAGGCCAAACTTTGCTCTTGTTAATTATACTTAAGTCAAAGGGAACAAGCTTTGACCATAACGACTACAGAGCAGAGCAGAGCAGGTTACATGCTTCCTCACACTGTGAGCCAGCATGCACACATTTGGGGTTTTGGCACTTATGATCTCTCTCTCACTCTCTTCTCTGGCCAAACACCACATGTGCCCATTCAAAATTTTGCAGTAACTACCACACAATAAATCTGCACATTTCTTACTCAAACGTTCAAGGAGAGATTACTGTGTAAACAGAGCTAATAGTGTATCTACAATGTCTTACATCCTGCTCTGAAATCCGGATGGAGGAGAAAGATTTCTAGATTAAAGAATGCTGGCATCAGAAGGCAAAAAAATCATAAAGCATTCGAGAACTGCGTGTACAGGCAGGGCACAATCTGTTTTATTACCATCACATCTTATGATCAGAACCTTTGCAAATGCAGGCTACTGAAAATGCACAGATTTTTTTTTTTCCAGTGTGTTACAAAGAGGTAACTCGTGTTCTTTTCCAGTTTGAAACATATAAATCTGTCCTGCATTGGACAGGGGTTTTGTCTCCTTCCCAGTAACAGGCTACCCCAAAGGTGCTACTTTTTTGCATTCAATGCTGATGAAATTATATCTAAATTGGAAAACTGACAAAATTATGTAGGAAGGAATACCTGCTTTTGTCTTTAGCCAGGAAAATGGTGCCTGAATGGAAAATAACTAATGCTAATACAACCTGCAGAAAGGAAGGTGATCTCATGCCCACTGCTTCTCACTGAAACACTTAACAGGCACAGGCAGCAGCACCCCGGGGTCTGGTGCCAGCCCTTCCCAGGAAGTCCTGCTTCTGCTGCTGTCCCAGCCCCGGCTTTGAGTATGTGCGGGAGAGGAACCAGGGTCTGGGGACTCTTCCTTCAGCCCGAGTGATGAAGGGCCCTTGTCCTGAATAACAGGATTAGCTTCACTGCTCAAATGAATAGTATCAACTGCAAAACACCTTATTTGTGCTTCTAGGGAAGGAACAATCAGGCTAAGTGGAACTTTTCCTTAGTAACTAAGACCATGTACAACGTGGGAAATCAAGGGAAATTACACTAATTTTTGTTTCCTGATAACCCCTTTTGCAGGGGAGTGAGGGCATTTCCATAACCCTTATCTGAAAAAAGAGCAGCTGGAAAGTATTTTTTTCCTAAAAAAAAAAAAAAAAAAAAAAAAGAAAAGCCACTGGTCTGACCACATGGAATTGCTATTTAATGACAAGACAGGAAAAGGAGTAGCATCAATAAATGAAAAAGACAGACTAAAGTTTTCCAAAATTCAGGGCTCTCTCAAAATTTTGAAAATATATGATCAGCTCATACCTGTGAGCAACAATACTTCTTTAGATTCACACCAAAATGTGAACCAAGAATGAGCCTATTTTCATAAGTAATCTCTTCTGAACAGATAGCATGCAAAATTAATTTAATTCAGGAGCATCTTAAAATACTCATGAAAGAAACTCAGCTGTTGATATATTCACCTAGATGTGATGGCAAAAAGGAACACTAGCCACTTGCTCAGCCTCTGGTAGTACCGATCCTTCAGTGCAGGTATCACACACTGTGATACGGTTCCCATTGCCTTTCTCAGATACAATGACATCAGACTAAGTCATGAAGCCTCAGCCTACTGCTCTTTAGGTTGATCTCAGTGTCAAGAAGATGATGGGCCAAAACAAGGAACCAAGAAGTGTTATCAGCAGCCCCTGGATGTCACACTCTCTACGGACAGGCAACACAGATCAAATACCAGCAAACACATATCCTCACACTGCCCCTGCCCATTTGTTGTCTTTCCTGCCAGCCTTCTCTCTCGCAGATCTCCAGTGTCACAGTTTGTCAGGTCCCATCTCCCAGCACACAGCCAACTTGTTCACCCTGGGAACTGCTGTGGCTGGGCAGCCCACCTGCGGCTGCACTGTGTGTGCCAACGCTTAAAGGCAACTTGTAAAATCGGAGCTAACCTGTGTTCCCTGGCTGCTTCCCTGCTTTTGGTATCCAGATCTCTTCTCCCTGGCCTTGCTCCTACAAGCAGGGGGTGAATTTTCACCCTCTGCCTATGAGCTCTGCCATAGCAGGTTTCTGTGTCATGTGGCTCCTGTACTGCCCTTTTTGATTCTCCTCTGCACCATGTTCATATGAAATTACCAAGGGTGTTTTTCTTCTTTTTGTTATGCCACTGTGTTCAGACCAGGCTCTCTACACTGTATGCTGGCTGCACTCAGGCCAGCTCTTGTCTCGAGGCTTCATACCAATGTTAGTGCAATGGTGAGGTCCTGTTGCCAGCCTTAGAATAAAACTAATTTATCTGGGATTAGTGCTGGGCTTAGACCTTTCAGAGTGGAGCTGGGCTGCAACTGGCCACCATGAGGGATGCTTGTGGCATGGCCCCAGCCTCACGGTTCCTTGCGGAGGAGCTCAAGGAGTTTCATGAAATAGCGCAGAACTACCCAGGCTGGTCCCACCACTCCCACTTGTCTCAGCTTTAAAAAAGAAGACTGATGTCTTGGTTCCGGGGAATGATAGAACTGAAAATCCAGCTAAGTTTCAATGCCTGCCAAGAATAAATGTTTCACTAACAGAAATATTTTTCCCTCTTGATCTTCCATAGCATGGCTGCTTTGTGGCAGTCAGGAATATGATGAGCTCCAGGCATAAGAGTCCTTTTAAAATCAACTAAAATTGGGGCTGCTAGTAGTGATATTGGACACAGGAGCCATTTTTAATGTATAGCCCATGACAAACCTGATTTACAGATTAAAATAACAATATTATGGCATTTATAGAATGTATAAATTTAAAGCTGAGCTGTATTAGCCATAAAATCTTGAATGCTTTTGTTACAGCTGTGACTAGCAGCAAAACAATACAGCAGCTAAGCATCGCAATTAATAATCTCCAAGTATAACACATTCAAAAAATCAGGGTCCTTTTCAAAGTGCGTTACTAGGTGACATGAACACTGCATTGTGTCATGTCACATCAGACTTCCTTTAGGCAATAGCTCAGAGCTGACATAAACAGATGCAAAAGACAAAGCTCAGAACATTTAGTAATATGGATTCAAGGAAAGACCACGTGGTCTTATTATTCGGGTTTAACTATTGTTCTATATTGTATCTTTATCACAAGGCTTTCACTTTCCTTTAGCTTGATACAGAGAAAAAATGGTCACTAAGAAATCTAGTCCTTAAGTGTGTGTATACTGTAATATTTCTATACTATTTCAATTCAGAACTCTTCCTGTGCTCATATACTTTGGCAGTTAGCCATCAACAAGCCAGTTACAAATCCTTAATTTCTAGGACAACCTGCTCTTTTGTCCCTTGGCCTGCAAGCAGATACACTAGACAGGTTCTCTCTGCTATGGCAGCTAGTTCTGCACTGCTCTCTGCGTCCCTGCGCAAAGGGTCAGGGAAGGCTCTTTACCTCCTGATGGAGAAAACATGGGTGCCACATCCTTTTGTGCTACAAGAAATGTGACAGCCAACACTACAAATACATAGCTGATGACAGAGATTTTAAAATATATGCAATTTTTTAATGAAAGGCTTTTTTTTATTCTGCAGTACCAGTTCTCTCTCTAGCATGACCGAAGCTTCTCAATTAATTCCCAATAATGGGTATTACTGGGTCAGTAATTTCCATTCTGATTTGAACAAATTCACACTGGAAAACCCAACACTTGAAAAATGCACGAGGTCAGCTGAGGGAGCAGACCCACGGTGTGGGATCTCAGCCAGGGATAGGCTTTAGTTTCCATTGTCTGCTCCCCTATTAGAGACCAGTAATAATTCTGCATGTGCTCCCGTCCATAGCAGATTGGTGGAATTAATGATAAAGTTAGATGCTGCTGAAAATAAAAATCCCATGAAATTCTCAGTAAAACATGCAAATTGAATTCAGTTAATTGTGGCTGCTATGATGATTGTGTTTAATTTACAGCATCTTTTGGTTGTATACAGCGAGGGATAGCATTGCCACCACACTACTGAAAAATAGCTAGTCAGAGAATACAAAAGTTTGCCTTTTCACATTGAGTAATTAAGTATCCTGCTCACCTTGTTCACCTGAGTAGTAACCACTAGCACGTTTGCAAGAATCACCCATCACTCCTAAGCCCTCCTCAGCAGGATGCATAGATCATTGTCCCCATTTTGGAGTTACAGAACCTGATGCCCAGGTTTAAAAATTGCTGATGTAGCAGAGATGAGAATAATTACTGTCATGGTCTTACACAATTTCCACCCAAGTCAGAAAAGTGAGAACTCTATAGCGACATTTTTGCCCCACAAAAATCAATAGCTGAACTCCTTCCTTACCCCTGTTCCTATTCACTGAACCATAATAATGACAAGGGAGCTATTTGCATGTTTAAAGAAGCAGAACTGAATGCACACAGATTCCTTATAATTAGTTTCACAGTAGCTGACTGTAAAAACACGTAATTTAAGTTCAAATAATATATACTTTTTAAAAATCCTGAAATGCACCTCTGTCTGTTTTCTGGCTCTGAAACCATAAAAACCAGCACGGTGTGGCTGAAAAGCATTGAAGGCAAAAAGGTAGAATGCTGGGCTTTGGATGAACATATTGTGAGTCTGAAAGCTGTATAATCAATTAGCATCCTACTGGAAACCTGACAGCCTGTCGCGACCCATTAGGAGGTATTCTGTGCTCTCAATAGCTGTGGCTATAGGGACCATTTACACAGATACCAGGTAAGCCCCTACAAAGCAGAATATGATAAGGTCAGCTCTTTGTTTTATTTCTAAGTGCTTTTCCAAGATGTTTTTCTCTCCGGTGGAATGAACATGGCAGTGCAGCTAAAAATGGCAACACTGTATTTCAGGTAAGTGGGTTGAAAAGTCATTCTCACTGGGAAATGAACTCATGACCTTTTCAACGAAAGGTAAACCTCAAGTCCTAAAAGTTTGCATGCAAGATGCACTAAATATATCGTTGAGTAATAGCTCAAGAGGGCAATAACAACATAGCCTGCCTAACAGCTCATGCTAATGCAAACATAATATACCATGTAAAAACAGATTAATCAAGTTTTCCTACTGGAAAACTGACAGCCTGTTGTGACCCATTGAGAGGTATTCTGTGCTCTCAATAGCTGTGGCTACAGGGACCATTTATGAACTGACAAATTTGGGTGACCGGCAATACTATACCAGGACAAAAAAAAATTCTGAGATGGGTGTCACATTTTTGGTCCTTTCCAGCACTCTGCTAATAGACGTCTCCTTTTCATTCATATTTTCATTTTAATATACGTAAACAGTGTGCACACATACATGTACCTTGTGTTAATTGCAACATAGTGCATTAACTGTGCAGTTAAAGCAGAAACCTTTACCAGTTCCTAGAGGCACCGCTTTTTGTTTTATGAACAGAAGTTCCTAAGCTCAGTTTTCAGCAAGGAAGCACAATTAAAACTGGTAAGTACCTTCAAACCATATCTGATTCCCTTCACAAAAACAGAGAAAACAACATAGTTCAGATTCTAATTTAATGTCAGCGATGAGTAAATAAGATTTAATGACAATATCAGCACTCTTTGATGAGGGCAACCTCAAGTTGCTGGCTCATCTCTTCTATAAATTGGAATCCACTCTGATTAGACTCCATTTGGCATTCTGCTGTGCATTAGTCTGTTAATGCAGTGCTTATACTAGCTATACTTAATGAGACAGCAGGCATGCCTTCGTTTTTAAGCACAACCTTATCTACATGTCTATAGCTGATTTTGTAAGTGAGACAGCGGATCCTCAGGCCCTGTTTGCTTTCATCTGAATGTTTGAAAACATTGTATCCTGCAGTGGAAGGTACAATACTGCTTTCTAAAAGCCAGGATGCCACATGGAACATGCTGTGTTTCTTAAGAAAACCCAACACCGCATCCCCCAAATTCTTCAGCAGACTAATAGTTCTAGATATCTCGGTTCTTTCTCTGCTGTGTTTATGAAGGCAGTGTTTTTCCTCCTTGTGCATATCACATTGTGATTACTTTATTAGGGATTTACTATTTATTAGGGTAATAGGGATCCCTATAGGGATCCCCTATATTAGGGATCGAGTAGCTAACTGAACACTAAACATTTTAAGCAATAGTTTCACCTAGCTATGTTCTAAAGTAAAGGACATTAGAGGTTCTTGAGCTAATTGATTTAATGGCTCTATATAACTACAGTCCATCAAAAAATACCGGGAGACTAACTTACCACCTCCCTGCCACTGCAGCTATTTATCCTGGTGCAAGGCCAGCGTCAAAGGCTACCAGATCAGAATGAGAGCCCTATGTGTTTATTTCAGTAAGATTACAAGGTATACTGTTATGATGAGTTGGGATCTGGCACATCCAGCCTTAATTACGATTACCTTTTTTAATCCCAAAGACTTCACAGATCATGAATATTTTGATTAAAACCAACATCATTCATTCAATTAAGAATGTTGTCAATGTAGATGCATTATTGTAATATATTTATCTTTATTTTTCCTGACAAATTGTGTAAACTGGTCTTAATGTAACAAACCACATATGACATTGCTTAGGGTACAGGCATTTCCAACAGCAGTGCTGCAGCAGTTTAGGGAGATATTTAGCAGTTGGAACAAATCCCTGGCTGGGTTTGGAGGCCCTTTTGGGTTTACATTATATCTGGTTAGCTTGATACTAGCTTGGGCATATGCGTCATGAATTGCAGGCACACCTTTCACTGCCGATCAGAAACACTTTATTTTAGCAATGACAATTTCAAAATATTTTGATGTTATACTTCATTATTGGACATGACGTTTGAAAGCAGGCAACATCCCCTACTGTCAGTTAAAACCGATTGCTAGGAAATCACTTATTATATGCATTCTTCTTTAATTCTCAGTCTCAAGTATGATAGTTGGCATTGTTTATTCTAGTAATAAGATGTTAAGTTTGCTCTGTGATTATGTTACTAACATGGGTGTAGCACAAAAACAGTCATGAAAAGTCAGTAAATATTGCTATGGACCAAAAACTTTGATAGGTTGCACTATTCCGCCAAGCTATTCTTGCCATAAAATATTTTTAGAAGTCAAGATTAAAACAAATTAGCTGGTAGGTAGTTATCAGCAGCAAAGTCTCAAAGAAAACAAAATATTTACATCCTTATATGCACAGAAGAAAGCTGCACAAGTGCAATCTGAAGCATGATAAAACTATAAAGAATCTAATTTACAGCAGCAGAAGAGATAGCAGTATGAATAAAGTCAGGCATGACTGATGGGTTTGAAGTACCCCCCTACATCTTTCTTTTATATTTACTACCCCAAATCATCATTACAACAGAGTTAAGGCTCCTTAATGTGCCACAAGTTCTCACAGAGTACCATCTACTTCTAAATTTAAATCTTGGGCATAAGGCAATAAAGAATTAGATTTCTTAACTGTTCTCTGTTACTTAAATCTCTATCACAACATTTAGAATAAGACTATGAAATTAATAAACATTTACCATTTACTATGTAGCAGAAGTACAATGGAATAAAGTCTAACATCTCTTTACTAAATCAAATCTCAACTGCGGGTCATGAGAACTACCTATGCTCAAATGCTGAGCCTGCTCCCTTCACATCACCCTGGACTCGCAGGCTGTTACCCTCTCATCAGTCTCACCCTGCCTTCCACCTTTTCCTTTGCAAAGCCCAAGAGAAACCATTCTCCAACATGGCCAGTCTCCTGGTGAAAAAAATCCTGTGCACCTCTACTGACACCATGGACTCAACCTTGAAGTGCAGATAATGCAGGCATTCAAGACAACATAGGCAATGGTGATTGTTCATGCTGTTTCCTTCTGTTTAATTTTTAACACTTCATTTATTGACCAATTTGTGGGGAGTCTTGCCACTTTAGGGAACGTCAGATAAGGTACAGCTAAGGGAGTCAGTTTGTATCTTAACTGAATTGAAATAGAGAAAAGAAAAATTGAGGTTAGAAGGGACCACTGCAGATCATCATCTAGTCCGAACTCTTCTTCAAAGCAAGTCTAACTTCAAAGTTGGATCATGTTTCTCAAGGATTTGTCCAGCTGTGTTTTAAAAACCTCCAAGCACAGAGATTCTACAGCCTCTCTGGGCAGCCTGCTCCCTGCTGCAGTGCTCTCACTGTGAAAAATTATTTCCTTATGTCCAACTGAAATTTCTCTTGTTGCAACTTGTGTTTATGGCTTCTTGTCTTTTCACTGTGCACTTCCAAGAAGGAAGGTTTCTGTAACCCCCTTTTAAGGTAGTGGAAGATTGATTATATTCCCCTGAGCCTTCCCTTCTCCAGGTTAAAAAACCTAGCTCCTTCATACATTGTATGTTCCAGCCCCTGTCTTAGTGGCTCTCCATTGGACTCTCTGCTGTCCTCAGGCACCCCAAAACTAGCTGCAATATTCCAGACGCAGTCTCAGAAATGCCAAGTAGAAGGGAAAGATCAGTTCCCTTGTCTTGCTTGCTCTCCAGCCAGCTGTCCTGCTCTCAGCAAGGCAAGACCATTACAAAGCAACCTTAAGCCTACTTTAGCAATATTTTTGGGGAGTTTACATTGATAAAGTGCTGTTTATATGGAAACCAAGAATTTTCTGTAATCATATATATTTCATCCATTATTCTCTTACCTTACCATTGTCCCTGTAAACTCTGATTATTATGACATTTTGGCAGGACTATTTTGTGGGCAGTTCTTTCCCAATTGAGCTAAAGCAATATGATGAGAAGCAGAAGAGATTGCAATACACTAACATTTTAAATGTGCTTTTGAAGAGGCCTTTGGGCACAGATGTTCCATAAAACTGTATTTATTATTATAATAATCTGCTGAAGAGTGCAGCTGTTTATTCAGGGGTCTGAATATTGAAGACTCCCTAAATCTAATGACTCCTAGTCTGCCCCACTCACTGTACTTCCAACACTACTAAGAAATACAAATTTCAAAAATCTGTATATACCAATCCATTTTAGTGCACCATGGAATAAACATTGACTTACAGTATAAATGCTACTAGAAGAAATCTTTCAGATGGAATTCCTTCAAATTAGAAGTGATATCAAAAAAGCTTCTACGGAAAAGACTCAAACCCACAATGCAGAGGTACTATTTGAGTTTAATGCCTAACCCACAGCAGTACATTAATAGTAGATACCTGCAAGTACTTTGGCTTGTAACAGAACTGATGCACATGGCCAAAAGACTCTGGTTCATTAGCTTTCCTTAAGATATGGTGAAGATGCAATTTTAACTCCACATGACTTTTTGGGGGATGTTATTGGTCATGATTACCTGCTACTAGTTTGGAAAGGGGAACAATAATTTGAACATCAGAAATGTGCAAAAATCCATGATAAAAGTATAAATTTCACAAGTTTGAGGTTTTTTTTCTTAGATCATGTGACAACTCCTTGCTTAAAACAACTTCAGAAGTGGATTACTAATCTTATCTAGGATGTTGTAATTGAACAATTTTCTGTCAGTTGATGCAGATATAAGAGATTGCAGAATAGTTAGAAAAAAATGAGTTTAAAGCTGTAAACTATTTTCATAAGGACCACAACTATTTTGCCTGACTACAATTAGCTCTTCTGATTTTGTCCCCTGGAAAGCTGAGTGGATTCCAGAGCCTTCCTGTCTTTGCTGTGTGGGTGCCACAGCAAGACCTACCTTGCAAAGCTTTTCATTATGTGCTCACCTCATCCCCAGCAGTGAGCACTGGGAGCCCTTGGAGCATGTGGCTCTTCAAACAGATGTTTGGCACGTGAGACTGGGGGTTGCCTGCTGCAGATAAGATTGTGAACAACCCAAATCACAATAATTATATACCTTTATCAGCCTCAACAGGGTTTAAACTGGCATCTATTTAATCATATCATATTTACCACTATTGTCAGGAGCAAGCTCTGAGAAGTCTCCAGAGGAAACTGCCTGTAGCTCTACAAACACCTTTCTAAGCCTGCTCTTTTACACTATGTTAAGTTCTCAGCCATTTCTGAAAAATCAAAATTTTCTATATCCACCCAGTTATGAAAATGTGTTATTCTTAGAGATATTAAATTAATATGCTATTGTAATTCCAAAAACCTGGTGTTCCATTGTGGAAAAGCACTATTTGTTCATCTGTTTGTGAACTCTGCAGTCTATAGCTTTATTGCGGGACTAAAATACTGGTGCTGAAACCCTTTGCCTGTTCCTCCTCATTTTTGTGGAGAAATCTAACTGAAAACTGTTAATTTCCCCTTCACTATTTTAATATTAAATGCTCTAATTTCCTAAACAATGTATGAAGAAATATTTCAATTATTTGTTTGCTGGTAATCATTACAGAGGAAGCTGCTTTTGCAAACGGGAAAAGGTTCATGCCATCTTGTTCCAAGACCCAACAATTCCCACACCTTGTGTTTTTGGGGTTATGGTCCTGAATCTACAGTAATAATATTCTCTGTAGAAATGCTTGTGGTCCTTCCTTCATCTTCGGTCTTCGCAACTAGGCCCACATGAGGTTATAACTGCAAAACAGCTGGCAGTGGGTTTCACAAAGGCTGTGCTCTCTCCATGTCCTCAGAGTCACTGAGGCCATGGGCTGTCCCAGCGAGGCTGTGAGCATTGTGCTGCCTCAGGAGGCTGATCCATGTCACACAGGCAGAGGAAAACCCTTAAGAGGATTAGTGAGACTGCTGGCCCGGCGTGGCTCAGTCACTACCAGTTCTACTGGAAACAGACAGTATGACCAACAACCAAGTGTTACACATATAGCTGTCTTGGTTGCCATGTGTGTACATTCCCCAGGATATTCATACACTTCAAGGATGAAGAGGCCAAAAAAATAAATGAAGTTAGTCCAGGCAGAGGTGTTTCTGGCTACAGTATGTATTCCATGACAATAAAAGATGCAGAAACCAGCAGTCCTCTCAGCAGAGCACCAGCTGGCTCCACACGCTGCAGTAATAAGCTCTGCTCTAAAAACCTGAGCTTCCACATCTTGTGTACGAAGTACAAAATCATTAACTGGTCTACAAACTGCCTACAACCGTATCTGTGCTTCTGAGTTACCACACAGTTTACTGATGCAGAATAAAAGAGTACTTTTAAGTTCAGTCTGTTAGAGCAGTACAGTAGTGGCTTAAATCTCAAGAAACTGTCACTCTGCAATATTATATACCGTTTTAGTGGGAGCAACATGTCAGGCGTGGTTATATAGTGTAAAATCATACTTAGCATAAGTTCTGATGCCACAGTAGATTAAGAGTGGAAGGAAGAGCTGAAGAAGTAGTAAAAGTGGGTGCAATGATATGCATCTCTACTTCTTCCAGTACATAAATTTATCATATTTTCCCTAAGTCATTAATTGACTCCTTGTTCACTAGCCATGGAGCCCATTTGCTTTTGGAACATCAGCAGAGAAAGAAGACTGCTGTTAAAGAACTACCAAGTGTGAGTGAGCAATGGTTTCCAAGCACTCAGCAAAGCAAAATAAATTTTTACCGGAACAGTTGAAGGCACCTCTTCCCCCTAACACCTGTCTTCCTGCCAAATCTAAGCTTCCTAGCCCAACCACTGTAGCTTTTGGGTTGTTCAATAACAGTCATGCAATTTTTATAATGAGAAAAGTGACCTTTTTGTTTCACCTCATTCTCAAAAACAATGAACCATTTTTGCTCAAGCTTTATTAAAATTAATTTTTAAACATAATAAAAAAAAAGTCACCAAGGACAGGAATGTTTGCTTGAGAAGCGAAAGATTCAAAAGATATAAGCAGCTGCTCAAATATCCCCTGAGTAAAAAATGGCCTTAGTCTCAGGAAGTTGGTAGTTAAGCTAGCATGTGATTTTAAGCACTTGAGTAATCCCTAATAAACTAAAAATTGAAAATCATGTGCTGCAAGTTACGTGTAAGCACAAAACCTTGCTAACCTGGGACTGTGGACTGTAAACATACATCAAAACAAAATAACTTCTATATTAATGCTTAAAGTTACAGACTCATTCAAGAGCTTGGAGTAGACACAATCTAATGCTGTTCTCAAACTGCTACAGTATTTCACAGAGTGCTATGGTAATATATTCTGCTGTATACAGTGTGATGTTAATTTTTATGCCTTACAGTAGAATGTGCAGTGAAGTCGAATTACAATTGCTGTGGGAATCATAACACTGGAAAACATGTCTAAATCTCAGCTTTAAGGCTGTGCTAACATATCTTTTACATTTAATTTCCTTTAGAGGAAGAAAAAAAAAAAAAAAAAGGAACATCTAACAACTGGCTATTGTTGACTTTGCCAGCAGAAAGAACCACGATGTCCCAGTATGGGCTATCTGGGGATCTCTGTCACATTCCTGCTTGCGCTCTTACAAGTTTGTTCTTAGCAAATACTACTGTTACAGAGACACCTTGATGAAGTCTGCTCTGTGATACCTGCATAAGGCCTTATGCAATATTAGATTACTGGAAAAGGGGAACAAGTATGGGAAAAATCTTTTAATTTTCACACATAGCCTCAAAGTTGTTCTAGGTTCAAAGCCCATAAAAGAAATGATGCAAGGCAAAGTTATATCAGCTAGTAATCATGTACAACTCAAGGCCCCTCCATGGAAGAATCATAGCAGAGAAGCACTTAAAACAAGGCAAAAAAAGGAGAGAGAGAAGCAAAGCTGACATTCCTACTGGAAAGAGCCCTTATCATTCCTCATGTGATACAGGACCAAGGTGCAATAAAGACTCTTTACAGTCAAAATGTCATTTTGCTGACTACTGACCTCCTATCTTCTTTGCACTTTGGAAGTGACTTTAACTGACTTTTCGATGCTCTCTTTTAGTTGTCTTTTCTTTTTTCTTAGATTTAGCAAATGGCCTTGTTAAAACTGTTCTTTTCTTGGATCCCTGGGTATTCTAGAGGAATATTACCAGGATCAGAACCCTCTGAGTTTTCTAACTGTGGATGTTTCTTTTTTACAAATTATATATAGAAATTATAGCTTGCTTCTTTTTCCTCCCTCATAGGGATGAAAGTCCATACAAAGAGGAGAACACTAAGGCTGAAATGGGAAAATCACTAGATTAAAAAAAGGTGACATTGTGCTCTTAGGACCTAAAACCAGCATTCCTAATCCATATTGCTGCTGTGAAAGATGGTGCTAAAAAGAGTCAGAAACAGAGGAAATGTGTGGGACAGGTTATCAAATTTTCATCATTTGGACTCCATCTCTCTGAACACTTTAATGACGCACAAAATGGAAAGAGATGAGCAGATTCACATCTATATGCCTGAAACACCAGGAGGACTATACAATTCCTGTGTTTTTTTACCTTATGTTTCCTCATGGGAACCTGACCAGCGTAGTAAAGCAGTTGTGCCTGTATGTACATGGATGCATATGCACAGACGCCGTGTGTGTCAACTTTCCAAAAAACATCTGAAGATCTTACAGCTTCTAAAAATATATACATGTTTTTGGAGCTTGGTATTTTTTAGTGTTTGCCATCTTTCATTTAAAAGTTTCTTTCCCTCCAAAACCAGTATGTTGTTTTGAGGAAAAGGCATGTGCATCAGGGTGGTCTGCCTCATAAAGAGCCACAGGGCTTGGGGCCAGCCAGCTCTTTTCAATTATCAGATCCAGGTGGGAAGTGGTCAGGTGGTTCCTATAAAGGCTAAGGGACTGCATGTGGAGTGAGGGGGTTTCTGTGAAGTCTGTTTTGGCTGAGGGGAAAAAAAGGGTTGAAATTAGATTTTACTAAGTTTAAAAAATAGTCTGACTCCTGAAGGTGTGGTGTTAGATGTTGTTGGGCTAGGGGGCTGCCCTAGTAGTAGTACACATAGTGTACACATGTGTACTACCAACAAGTCCATTAGACTTGTTTGCATTATTTCAAAGTCCTGGCCACAGCAAACAAACAAGCAAACGCCTTCCCTCCAAAACAAAGCAAGAGCACAAAGAAAACAACCCAACCCCAAAGAACCCATCACCCACACATTAAAAATTCTGGCTAATGTACACACAGCACAAAAATAAGAAGTAAGCAATCATCCAAAATTACTTTTGTGTTATATATTGCTCCTGAATGAGGCCTAATGGTGGAAGTATCATTGCAAACTGTTTTTCATTTCCAGCATGCACTTATGATAACCATTCTGCCCCATTTCCTGTTCTTTCACTGGCAGAAAGGCATAGATTCCCCTCCTTTACACTAAAGCTTCTTCATGCTGCCTAGGCTGTACTGCATGTGTGCTCAGTCCCTTCCTAGGAAACTGAGGATAGGAGGTGGAATGGTTATTGTTATGCAGTAGCTATTTTTCCTTTATCTTTTCTGATGGGGAAAAAATGTACAAAACTACTGGCCACATCTGCAGTGCCCCAATTAGAGACAGAGAGGACAGGTATTCAGTTTCCATGGATGGTTCAAGGTTAGAGAAAATTACCCACTTTTAGCAGATAACAGAATCCTAACTATCTGCCTTAAACTGGGATTGACTGTTCACTATCTGAGCTGAAAGTAGGTACAATATTTCATCCAAAGACAGGCGTATTTGCCTTCTAGTTTTACCACTATGTAATATTATTTTGCTGACCTTCAGTCACATTGGCACAGGAATTGATGTAACATGAAGGGATACGACAGAAGGCAATCAACAACACAACAAGATATGAAAGCCTAAAGGAGAACTTATGTCCTCAAGAAAGGGACACCTACTATCCAGTCACATGTAGTTTTGAGTTGCCAAGAGCTACCGGAAGATACAATGTAAATCAATACATGTCCACTTTATTCACAAAATGATGGATAATGTAGCAGGCCAGCTTGATCTACCTTAATTTGCAAATCGATTTCCTACACTTTTTTGAAAAAACAAAACAAAACAAAAAAACCCCACAACCCAAAAAACAACGCAAACAAAACCCAAAACACTAATCAATTTCAGATCAAAACAGACTGAAGTGCAGCGGGAAGTGGCAGCCCCATCTGCATGGTGGAGACCCTACAGCTACGCCCTCGGGACAGTTCCCAGAGCCGGGTGTGGAGCTGTCCCAGACACGGCCAGCAGGCACCCAGTGCTGTGCCATGCTGTGACACACCGTGCAGCCTGCTGCACATGTGCATGCCTGCATACCTGCTCACATTGCTTCATACCATGTTTGAGCTCCTCAGATCCAGCACTAGCTGTGCACTGGGTTAGTCCCCTGGGGAAAAGTTAGAGAAGCCCAAAGGCAGCACCAGCACTAGCAAGATGTTAGCATTTAAATGACTGTTGCCCGCAAATTCACCGTTGGGAAGCCCTGGATGCTGCTGGCACTGGGATGATAGTTTTATGGAGGAGTTTGGATATACGGATGAGTTGCAATTGCAACATGTGAACTTTTTTCTCTTTATTACTCAAAGAAATGACTGCAATGCAGGCAGATCTGAACAAGAGACAACCCCGCAGGCTACCCTCACCCTTTCCACCCACCCCCACAAACCCATCCCACTGCCATTAGGTTCTCCCAGCACTTTGCTGTGACCTCATGTGCAAAATGTCATATCTAGCCAGTGACACTGTACAGGACAGCAGGGCTGGCACAGCACAGTAGCTCTTGGGAAAGGGCAGCGGGCCAAGCATGCCCTGAGGCTCTGCCTACCATAGCCCACCACCTGGGCCCACTGGCATGGGAGCACGGGCCAGCTAAAGGGAACTGGTAGCTCCCAGGCAGCTCTCTGTAATTCCTCAGCCCATTTCTATGGCTTCTGCACAGCCGGTGTCTGCAGCTGAGACTGTTCTCGCTAATCTAGCCCTGTCTTCATATTTTTACAAGAGGGCAGGGGAGAACAGACTGTTGATAGTCCTGTCCTGTGTGGTGCAGGCCAGCTGATCTATGTCAATTTTTTTTTTGTAAAAGCTATTTTAAGACATGAAATTACAAGACTTGATGCATGGAGCTCTGTGGGATTTTACACTTGGAAAACAATCTTCAAAATGTCCTCGAATATGAACAGTACTTTTCTGTGGTGAATCTGTATGGGAGCTACACACAGTCTCATCTATCACAGTATTGTAGCAACAAAAGTAATTACTGCGTAGTCTTTTAACCAACAGATCCCTTAAAGGGCTTGTAAGTTAGGGTGCAGAAGGAAACAGATTTCAAAGGACATGGAAAGTATTTCTATGAGGATTTTAAAGGGAAAGCAGCTGTAAGAATGAAGATATTCAGGAAGAAGATCAGATCTGTTAAAATACTCAGATACTCTTCCATGTCTATACTCAGAGCAGCACTTTACAAAATACATGCAAACCAAACTCGTGTTCATTTGTCTCATTTCACTCTTGGCTGTTCTTTCGGAGGACTAGGCGAATACAGCTGTAGAGTAAAACAGTTTAAAGCCTGAGCTCTTGAAACATATGAGGGTAATACTTCTCCATTTTAAAATATAGACGGATTATTTCCACAGATGATTTGCAGATGTAACATTTAGCTATTTAAAGACTAGAGTTTTTTTCAACACTTTGGGAAGAGCAGTAGAAAACCTTGTTTGTGACAGGACTTAAACTGAAATTGTAGAGCTGTTCCATTAGTACCCATAGCACCCATCACATTTTTTGTTCTTTGTTTCGGTCAAGGGTTTCCCTTTTTTTGTCTTTGCCTTTTCTCTATCTCACACTTGGCTCTTTTCTGCCCGTGTCCATAGCAGCACCCACTGGTAGATTGCAATGATGCTGAGATGGACTTCTGCCAGGGGAGGAACAGAATCAGCGAGCAAGAGGCAATGCAGCTCAAGGTTGTTCCAGGTTTTTTTCCGTCCAGCACCATACCCTTCTAAGAGGCAGTACCTGACTATTCTTTCAATCCTGATAATCTTGGTAAAGTGGGACTCATTCTGATTTTGTTTTGTCTAATGTGTCAGTGTGAGGCCAATAAAAAACAGCTAGGCAATGAAAGTTTATTGTGACACATGCTAACAGGTACAACATTTAATGCAGGACATTTGAGTTGCCTTCAAATGCTCCTAGGAGCACTTAAAAAAAAAAATTGCTACTGCATATAGCAGAGAAGGTACCTTGAAAATATTTATATTTCTTAGTATTTCTGTGTCTTAAGGAAGACACAACGTGCCAGGCAATTGCTGTTTATTAAAAGATTTAATCCTACCTTAAGACTCACAAAGAAGAGATTGCAGTGTAGAGAAATGTGTAGAGAAGAAATAAAAAGAAACTATGATGCATTTATAACTATTTATGGACTTCATACATTGCTACTTATAAAAATGGGTAAACATTGATAATTTAAATCTTTAAATAAAATCTTGGATCATTAGAATAAGATTGCCCATGTGGCTGAGCTGAAGACTTTATCTGTGTTGAGATAATTTTGTTTAAAAGCACAAAAATATTTGGGAGAGAAGTGGATGGAGTAGATAAGAGATGGATGAATGTTGAGGTCATTATTGGAAGATGGCAGGCATAGATGAAAGGACACAGAATAAAAGGCAGGAGTAAATTAATACAGAGGGATTTTGTGGGACACACTAGAAGCAGTATGTATACAGAGCTGTATTACTTAGATGTAAGTACTAACACATTTGGGGGCGTGTAGAGTTTGAAAAATATAAGGACTAAAGGGATTGAGTGTGCTGTCACCTCAAGGTATGGAATAGAGCCAAAGAAAAGATCATTTGAGGTAAAATAACAAGCAAAGTTACTGACTGTGCCATTTATTTGCTTCACATATTTCCTTTTAGTTACAGCCATCCATTCACAGTTGGCATGTGTCCAAAAAAAAATTTGTGAATCTCACAGATTAATTATTAAACCCTTCCTTATTCAATCAATGCATTATGATTACCAATAATATCCCATTAAAAAAAAATCAAAACAAAAGAACAACCACCTTCACCTACTCCTTTAAAAAAAAGCCCTCAGGAAAAGAAAACTATGACACATGCCATAAAGGTCAACTAACTGGAATTCTCTCAGATGACAAAAACAACTATCCTGAGGCACAAATAGTTTAGCAAAACAGCTTTAAATGTGGTTTTTAATTACTGCAAAATCTCCCCCCTTCAATCACCTGTGACAAAAGTATCAAAAATTATCTCAACTGCCATGAAACATCATGGAGAGAAAAAAAAAACAAACCAAAGTTATCTTGGGTAGTTGGACCTTGGGTTGATAGATGGAGAACCTAGAGAAGGACCCAGAGAGGAGGTTGAAGTGAAGACCACCTGAAGTGGGTGCTGTCCCTTCATACAGAAGATATTTTTTTTTCTATGAAATATCCAGTTTAATGTACAAAACAGTGAGCAGAGAGGAAAAAACCTGAACAGTTATCCATACAAAGAGTTATCAGTTTCTTTAAATATTCATAGATGGAAAATTGAAATCTATAGACATTAAAGCCTAAACCGAATAACCACCCAGTCCAAACTTGAGATGTTTTCAAGGTTATCAAACTTAACTGCTACCTAGTTATCAACCATGAACTCAGCTCTTTTCTTGCTTAGTCCCCAACCTCTATTTCAGCCACTGCCTTAAAAGCAAGTTTGCTTTTAACTGCTAGGAACTTTGACACTTCTGAAGAGAGAAAGAAATGGGTAGCCCTTTAAAAAAAAAGAATGGTATGAATAAATTTGCAACTAAGCTATGCTATCACAGAAACCAAACTTTTAAAATGATGTGACCAAAGCCTGCAAATAATGATAGAGAGAAAAAATTGTGAAGTTGCTATGGTAACTATTAACAATTCAGACAGGCTGTTGATATGAGATCTTATTAAATATGTCAAACCAAACATTTTATTTATAATTTAAAACTCTAACATTGACACTTTACAGTTAACAGAAATTAAAAAGAAATTCAAGATGTAACTCAATAAGACTTGAGAGTTAAGGCTGAGACGACACTTTCATTCTGCCTTGTCACTTCGCACATTCTAAAACACCTTCGGAAAGCTTTTATGCTAAAATTTTTCATGCTTGGCCATAGCCTGGAGAAAGGCAGAAGCAAAAACATTCAGCTTCTTTTGAATTATCTTCTTTGGGAGAGGGAGAGATGGGAACATCTTGATTTTTAGCCCCTGACATAATCACTTTGGTGTTTAAAGATCACATTGTGATTGTGCACTATACACTGCTGTCCTTACTTGGAATAAGTTATGGTTGATCCATTGTTCTCACATCAGTGAATCTAGCTAACTTTATAGATGAAACAGCAGAAACTTTCCCAGAAAAACAAACCTCTTTAAGACCCCAGTTCTGCAAAGCACTTAAATCTTCACCAGGATTACTCATGTGCTTGAAATTAGGCATGAGATTAATTTACAGTGCAGTCTAATTTATTCTGTGGTGCAACTGCAATGCTAAAAAGAACATTAGAACATTCGTGTTGTGTTACAGAAGCCAAGGTCCTTCCCTGCTTGTGGCCATGTTGGAGTGGGAAGAACTGTAGGTGCCCAGGCTTGACAGAGAGCCTGCTGAAGGATCGCAGGTCCTGCACAGCTTTGCTGACAGATGGCCTTTGAGGCTATGCACACACTACACCCTTAGAGGCCAGCCTTGTTACCCTGAACCATCTTTTGGCATCTTTAATCCCAGAATGACACCTGTACCCTGACTGTGAGAGTGTACAGGGGTCTAAGGAGCTGTGGCTACCTACAAGTACCAGCTGACATTGGGGCCTATCTTGTGGCCAGCTCATCACGCGGTGTGAAAACTCAGATGTGCAGTGGTGGATTGTTCACAAAGCCCTGGATGCTGCCACGGTCATATAATACTAAATTTATGGGTAACTGAAAGTTACAAAAGGTGCTGACCCTTTCCCTTGAAGAGTGGAGTAAGAGTAAGAACAAGTATTGCGCAGTAGGTTGAGTCACTGCGTGATCATGCAGCAAGGGGCCTGCTGTAATGCAGATTCCCAGAGAGGCAGAACTTGCCATCACTTACCACTTGCTCTGCAAATTTCTGCACTTGCCAAGTAATAATGCTGAAATGGCACTGATCTATTTATAATTTTTTTTTTCCTGTACAGAAATCCTGTAACAAAGCTATACAGTGTGGACTCACATCTAACTAGTTTGATGATACTTGTCTAAATTTCATTATATATTAGCTGTTTTTATCTCTGTGAGCCATATTTTTTTGAGCAAGATGTATTAGTACAGAGTTTGGATTTCTGTTTAGTGAAACATGCATTTTTCAAATATCAAACTGTACTTTGCTTTGAGCCTCA
Organism: Aramus guarauna; assembly: GCA_013400195.1. Classification (NCBI taxonomy): domain Eukaryota; kingdom Metazoa; phylum Chordata; class Aves; order Gruiformes; family Aramidae; genus Aramus; species Aramus guarauna. The sequence goes on along the minus strand of VXBL01000838.1, from coordinate 304,485 downwards.
GAGTGGGCCTCATGTGCAGGGTTTCCACAGGCAAGGCTAGCTTCAAAGACTTCCACCTCCCCCTCTCCTGAAGCAGCACACAATTGTGCCCTTGCTATTGCAATTTCCACCCTTTCAGAAATTCTACAGATACATCTGCTTGTGGTGTCACCCAGTAATATGAGTTTTAAATTAAAATGCACTAGAAAAACTCTCACATGGAAGCCTATCCTGATGTCTAACCATCAGAACATTTCAGGTTTCCTCGTGGAACAAAGTATGTAAAACATGGGCTCCCAAACCAGTCTATGTTTTCCTTGATGACCATTTTAAATATAGCTGTTAATTCCTTCTCCAGTTAAAATTCAGTGATTGTATATTGCATGCAAAGTTCCTGGTTACTGTTTACTGCATACATATGACAGGGTAACACATGCCTCTATTCATACAATTATTTGCAGGTGCTGTTAAATCTCTAGTAATCAAGTAGCCTACATTTAATATTTCTAATTAGCTTATTTAGTAATCGTGATGGAAACATAGGAATACATTTACTGGTGTCCTCTCAGATATCCTTAAAAATGAGGAATGTCACTAGAGGGTTGTCCTAATGTGGGTGTTTTTTCAGCCCAGTCAGTATGCATCATTTTAATGTGACTGTGATCATAGCCCCATTGTGCCTGCCAATCCCAATTAACAGAATCACCCATCCTAGGGCTAAATTTATTGCTGCATGTGCAGCTTACTGGGACATGAAGCAGTAGTCCTATAGTCTACAGGCCTCTGAAAAGAAGCCAACCCTCTGGGAACTGTGCTCAACTTTTCTCAGCTGTGAAATCTCTCTGTTGGAAGACATGTTCCTGTCACATATTTTTCCTTACGGCAGGCTGAATATTTCCCTTTTTTGATGACTCCAATATCATCAGTGAAATATCAAGATAAATAGAAATATATTCAGGAGATAGCCTTGCTGTTAATCTTAAAAGTTACCATTCAGCCTTGAAAACTTGAAAACAGGTTTGCTTATCACTAAAAACATTTGGTTTGCACCAGCACAATGAGTTATTACATTTGAAAATGAAATGGCATCAGGCTTTTTTTGCTAAAAATTGATGTGTATGCCATGTTACATTTTTCAGCACAAAGCTAGCGTTGTGTCATCTATGTTGTATCACATACATACAATGTAATTCCTATGTGAGGCGCCTACATGGCACAGCACCAGCTTTCTTCTGCCAATGTCAAGCAATCTTACTTTTGGTGAGTAGGGGAGCAGTAAGTCACTTTTATTGTACAAGACCTTTTTTGGCAAAAAGATAGCAACAAGAATTTCAGCAGCAACAATCAAAAGGCTGTGCATAGTGCAAAGATATGCAATATCTTTTTGTATCTCCAGGGACTTTCCCTAGATTCTGTGGCAGACAGAGTGTGAAAAGATTGCTCGTAGCTCTTTTGTTCCTTCATTTCTTCTCACCAATTTTCATTTAGAATCAAACACTTTTGCTGGAGGCAAAAGGGATATTTTCTGGCTGCATGTCCCAGAATTTCTGTAAATTGTTCTTGCACATGTCTGCAGCTGACATATGAAATACGCAAGCTCTTTTCCTGATTTATGCTTTATGCTCTGCATGGAGCCAGTATAATTGTGAAAAAAGTAGTTTTCCTTGAAGTTCAGAAAGTAATGTACACTGTTTGAAAATGATTCCACAGCATCTTACTGCTGCCTTCAATGGAACAGTTCATTTCCAGTGTGTATCTTGTAAGAAAAACTGAAAAGAAACACAACTTTTTTCAATGTCCCTAGTTTTAAATCTTAGCATTAGAGAAGATTTCCTGTTCTCCTCACTGCATTTGGTAATAGAGAAAACTTAGGAAATGAGTTTATGAAATTCATTAAAGGCCACTTTTCCAAATGTACTTGCAACTAAACTTTTAACTACAAAACCCTGGGCCAAATTATCAAAAGAGCTCACCTCCCATTTGGCACAAGATTAAGGACAGATTTTTCAAAGCATTTAGCCACTTGAAGTTCTCAGTGTGACACCACTGGCCAGATTTCCAAACTTTCCACTCACTTAAGGACCTAGAAGTGAGCTGAACTCCTTTGAAAACAGTTATTGGTTTTGGACGCTTCAAACTATATTGTATTGAATATAATCCAGACACCACACTAGTCTAAGTATTTATAATTACTTGATAAAATACAAATGTTTCCTTCAATTTCTCCATGAATAGTTTTTCTGCATTCCTCAGAAAACTTCTGAATCTATAAACAGAAAGTTTCCTTTTCTGTACTCTTCAGAGTTCTTATTCAGAAGCTTGGATAAAACAGTCCTTGCCAGTTTACTGACAACCAGAGTGGCTTCCCCCTTTTCTCTTCCAGATTCATAAAACCCCCTAAGATTAGCTCTCTTCACAAACAGTGAATTCCTTTAGTTCCTTATAAAGACTTTGATACAACATTTTGGCTAGGAGCCACTTTTATCACTAAAATTACACTCATTAGAAGTTAAAGATACTGAATGAAATAGAACAATCTCAGATCAAAGTAGCCCACTCTTAACTATATAAAACCAAATTAAAGCAACTCATAAGAAACAGGCTAAACACATCAAGGACCTAAATTATTAACTTTTAGCAATTATTTTGACAACTTACTAAGGCAAGACTGCATATTACTGACCAGCTGTTTCTAAATTAGAGCTTATTATATTTATATGTAGAAAGAAATTATAGTTTAGTTATTTAGCAAGATCTTCCTTACCAGCAAAGAAAAATCAGCATTCTTATAGGAAATAACTTGACCGCTACAAAATGTGACTCTCTAAACTACATCTCTCAAAGCTTTCTGCATATTAGCACAGTGATCCTATTGATTCTATAGTAACAAACCTCAGTAGTAGTAATTGCATTTTACTGTGATCACTAAACCAAATATTTAGGGTTTGACTACATGCAGTATTAATCCATTTATAATTAGCTAGACTACACTATGCTTTCTATTTCTCCATGATTTATCTGTGCTATCAGGCAGCTTTTTTGAAGCTAAGCTTATTAGGTTTTTTTATCTATAGAAGTTTCATTAATTTGTTTTTTTGCCTCTCCTGATATGGCTTCAGTTATTAAAAAGGCAATGGAAGAAGAAGGGGAAGTTTCAAAGTACAGCAATATAAGACCAGAGTGAATTTCAAACAACAAGAATTGAGGATTGAGCCACCTGCAATAAGAGAGTTATGTTCACTCTTCATCTTTGGCAGTAGAGATTAGGTTTAGCATGTTAATGCTGTATGGAATAAAACGGTTTAAAGCCCCCAGACAATTCTATATATCCAAAGATAGACCTGCAAGTCCTTTCATGGAACCAAGCATAGCATCTAAACACATTAGTGTGTTCCACACTAACTCTGCTTGGTATTTTTAACAATAGAATTTGATAGATATGACAGTGCTAGACAAACAATTTATATTTATCATTTACTGCAGTATGAAGATTATTTGTATTCAGACTCAGTTTTGTGGAGGATTTAACACACTCATGGACCAAATAAAGACATCTTGTTTGCTATCTCATAATGTGCAGAAAGAGTGATGGTAGTATGTATCTGGTGTTAAATGTGTAAGTCCGCAGGGTGTCTAGGATGGCTTTGTGTCCAGTGCAGTTTTTGTCAATACATAATACAAGTATATTTAATCTTGATATGAGAAATAAATATTTTATAGTGAGAGCAATCATTCATGGGAACAATCTCCCCAGCATGTGGTAGAGTCCCTGCCACTGGAGGTTTTCAAGATGTGATTGGACAGGGTGCTAGAAGATCTCATCTAGGCTCTCTTTCCCACAAAAGGTTGGACCAGGTAATCTTTCAAAGTCCCTTTCAACCCAGACTGTTCTATGATTCTATATGATTGTTAACGATAATGTTCTGCAGGTATCCACAGTAAGGTGCAGAGATACAGAGACTGCTGCATCACAGAGCAGTGGCCCCAGTCATGCTCCTCTTTCTCATCACCCTTCTCAAACCAGCTCCTGTACAATCACCACAGTGCTCACTATCTTACACATTCACATAGATTTGCTTTTCAACTGTAAAAGCTAAAGGTCTAGACTTACAGAAAAAGCTTAGTTTCTGGAATACAGTTACATGGCAAAGTGAAGAAAAAAAAAATCCAATACCCTAGCAGTTATGTGGCAATTACCATAGCAAATTACAATAATCATTTTAGAAACAGTTGCAAATACATCACTGTTACTTTTCTTCTAGGTATGCAGAATTACTTTGTGGCTAATAATTCTGGGATATCAGTGGGGCCTTTTGAAAAGTAACTAGACTCCCAGAAAATACTTGAAGCAAAGTAAGACAAGTACAAGCACTGCCCCTCAAGCAGAGAGTGGAGCACATCTGGAACTTAACAGTGAAGTCCAGCACTGGAAAAACCCAGAGGGTATCCTCAAAGGCCAGGAGATTTAAATGCTCATTTGGGTATACTTCCAGCCTATGGGCACATCCTAGTGGATAGCCATTTTACAGATCAGCTACCAGCATGAAATATATTATCTGAGGCAGACGAAGATGACTATCTGTGGTAGCACAGATGGACATAGCATACCTGCATGAACTGTTTCATGGAGGTGGAGGTTGTGCTAACTTTTTTCCATTCTCTCAGTACTGGATTTCTTGATACATTATTTCATATTTCTTCTGGTTTCTATTTTTGGGCCCCTGGGACAGACTGTGCCTTGAAGAGACCTCAGACCAAATTCTGTTTACAGCCACGATGCAGCTGTTCTGAAGGAATTGCTTTGGCTTTCATTGCATTGCTCTGGATCAGCACTGTGGTAACAAAAGGGAGAATTTGGATCATTGCATTCTTTCCCTGCCATCCAAAGAGAAAACAGGTTAACAGGTCTGTATCATGGTGCATCAGGTGAGAAATTTTTGAGAAATGCAGAAAATGAGCTCTGACAGTTAAAAAAAAATAAAAAAATCCCCAAACCCAGGTAGCTCAATTCAAATGACACACTCTGCTTTTCTGACTGCTTGGTTTCATTTGTCAACACCATTTAACTGCACATATATTTTTAAATTGACTAAAAATAACAATTTTGAAGAATCCAAAGATGCTTTTAAACAGTCCAGAGGAACTTTAATCACATTCAACTAAAGTGCTCACTCAATTCTCAGAACTAGTTTGAACTCTTATTTTTGTTCTTCTATAAGATTCATGTGAAAAGCCACCATAGCCTGGGGTTTTGAAGTTGAAAGATTGTAATTTGGCCTTCTGGCATGTATCTTTGTCAGTTTTTTAATCTCTATATGAAGTCTTTCAGCTTTAGAGAGAGACCAATTGATGTTCCCTGAAGCATGTATATTCTTTCAACACCATAAAAGAAATCAGCTATTGTCATTTTCAATCTAAAAGTTTTATTCTCTTTATTCTCAAATTAACTTGGCTTACTAGTTCAATTGCCCGTGTCAGGTTCAAAAAACAAGAATTAATGTCATCCAACTTCTACAGCTATCTATAGGCTGTTGGTCATACAGCCCGATATCTGAATGTGATACAAATATACTCAGCAGAACCAGACACCTCAAATGGCTTAAGAGATAAAACCCTTTAAATAAGCTTGAGACAGATCTGAATTTATTTAAATGTCTGATTCTAAATGTACTTATGCCTAGTAGTAATGTTTACCATCTGCCTGATTCTGTCTGATGAGGTAATTGTAAATCTATAAATAGCTTAACATATGCTGCACATATTCTGGCCTTAAATATAACAGCCTTTGTGTAAAACAACTGGAAATAATAAGAAGTGATATTAGTTTGGGCATTATTCAGGGTAAGTTGAGAAAGAAGTATAAAGTGTTTTCACTTTATATTCTTTGTATCTTCTCCTCCAAAGGCCTGGTTAAAACCAAAGCATTGTTTATAAGCGCAATTCTAACAAGTTGTCAGTACTTTCTGTGATTCATACCTACTGAAATAGGCATTTGAAATGTAGTAAAGCAGTTATAGTCAGAGTAATGCATACTGTAAACCAATATAAGAACTACATTAATTTAAGATGAACAAATATTTTTTACTCTATGAATGACTAAGACCACAGTCCAGTGGATGCTTCCTTTTCTTTTACAGGGTAGAAAATGGGAAAATGATGTACAGGCATAGCAATCATGAAAGCTTAGCTTGAAAGAATTGCTTTAGAGCCAGATTAGAGGATTCTTGACACCACTGTACCTACAGCCATTGTACGAGCAGTCAAAGTGCTGTTTCATAATTACAAGTAAGAATACCATTAATGCCAATTATCTGCAGAAAGAATTGTAATTGCTCATGTGCACTCACCTAGAATAAAACCACAGGGAAAGGAACAAAGCGCTCTAAAATCATACAGCTTTTGAAATCACTCTTACTGGCTCACAGCTTTTTGCCTATCTGGTGGGGAGACCATGGGATGTAACTGAAGACAGACCTATGGCTGGGTAACTGGGGATATTCTTTCCTGGATTGTAGTTTTTCAAATAATCATTCTGTTAAGAGAGAGAGATCATATTTTCTCTTGCATGATTCGTGCCTCAGAACCAAGACTACACTGCAGATTTTCATGAATTAGCTCTGGAAATCTGGCATCAGCCTGTTCATTCAGGCAATCATTTCAGCTGCTTGCAATGGCACCCTAGTGCAGGTGGGGGAAAAATGATACATTACCAAATTAGAAATAAAACAGTGAGTCACCCTCCAATCCGCCTACCAGTGGCATGGTCAGTCTCCATCTTGTCTGTAGGATTGCTACAAAGCTTAAAAAAAGGCCCAAAGATGCATATAGGTTCAGCTGCCTACTCCAAACAAATAAAATTCTTAATGTGCAAATCTTAAGAGCAGGGACTATTCTAAGGCTTCTTAGTGAATGCTGGATTCATTGAATAGGATCTTGGCTATAATGCTGCGAGCAGTGTGGTTGTACTCTGCGTCACATGTGCAAAGAGGCAGTTATTGTGTTTCTTGCACCATTAATTAGTCCCTGATGTTTATGTGGGTTTTAAATTTAATTAATTGAAAAGTTTTGCTCCATTTGTATTTAATGAGGGCTCCTCCTGAGCATCTGTTTCTTGACCTTCAAAGCCCTCACCTGGTCCAGGATTCTTCCCAGGTTATTCATTATCAGCATGCAACTTCTGGAAAGTAGGTGAGAAAAGATGAACCAATTTCCAGCTGTGTGCAACTGTGCCCAGCCAGACATCTTCATACCATATGGGTGGCTAGACTTCAATCAGGCAGGACTGAAAAGCTGAATGGAAGAAGGAATTGTCAGAAAACTCATCTCCCCTACAACTATTATTATTTGAGAGTGCCTGCATGTTTGATGTAAATCTCCTCCTCTGCTTTCAAATACCCCATAAGGGTGGACACCCAGCTAACCTTTGATCAAAAGATGCCCAGTTCTGCCTGTGACAAATAATACAGTTCATCCTGGCCTTCCCAAGGAGCACACTGTAAATGTGCACACTTACACTGCCAAAAGCAGTAGAAGCTCTGACTACTTGGAGCATAGCACAGGCAGTCTATATGGAGGAGCAGTAACCATCAAAGTGAAGTGTATGAAGATATAAGGATGACAATAAGGAGGTTGAGTACTGTAGATGAGAAGAAAATAAATGAAGAGTAAGCAACAAAAGTGATTTTAGTGAGAGGGCAAAGAAGAACATGGAGTGAACCAAAGGAGAACTTTAAAGCACTAAATATTTTCTTAAAAATATTTAAATAAAAGCATTGTCACAATACCAATTATACCACTTAATTATTTGATTTGCAATGATAAGAGAAGGATATCTTTATTAAAGAGTGACAGATACTTAACAAAATGGTTTCAGAAATGCACTAAGGATATTCCTGACATATTCTGTATCTCCAGTTAGGTGGAGGTGTGAGCTATGCATTGTCTGACTTGGTAAGTAGGTGGAGGGTGGTGGGAGGTAAAATAAGGCGGCAGGGTCAGATATTCCTTCAACAGTAGAGGAATAACAGATTACAGAATTCATGTCAGTTGAGCTCATATTCTCATCCTATTTTCACTAAAATAGATTTGATACAACTTTTTTTTTTTTTTTTTTACTCCTATAGATAAAAATTCTAGATGGTCATCTAAATATCTGAATCTCCCTATCACTTCCTTTTATTTTTCTGTTACTTTATTATAGGGCCAAACCCACCTTCTTTTATATAAATAATTTCAGTCATTTTATCCAACTTGCAATTGTGAACAGATTATGGCCTTAATTTCTTTTGTATCCACTGGTGATGCAGCAATTTCTAAAATAAAGACAGAATGGAGCTCATATCAAAGCAGACTGTGCTTCCTGCCGCTCTAAAATAGTAACATATGTTAGAAAGAAAGGAAGTGAGGAAGTCCAAGACAATAAACAGCCAGAACATGTGGAAAACAAAATGCCAAACTGTCCTAATTCAATTGTACATCTTTACTGGCTTCTCTCTGATTTACCCATATCCTCAAGAAAACAAAACCACTGATTTCTTACATAGCTGGAGTGTCAGGAGAATCCCGTTTCTGACTAGGATGCTTCACAGCGAAATAATTAAAACCCTTTATGATTTCCATGCTATGTTCAGATTTGGGTAGTCCTCACCCAAGACACAGTCTGCAAGAAGTCATAATAAAATTGAAATGGTATTTTCCCTCTCCCACTTACTTTAATCTCTCAGTAAAACCAAAACTTGCTGGGTCCCTGACACAGTGTTAATGGATGTGACATCCATATAAATCCTAAGGATTTTTTACAATGTTGCCAAGTCCCTGATGTGAAGATAAACTTCTGGAAGATTCATTCAGTTTAAATCACTGTTGGGCCAGTAAAATCAATGGGATTACCTCAAATTTGGGTCAGTGTAAACAGAACATGAACTCCAGCCAGAAATGCCAGCACGAGTTGGCTGTATATGCCAAACAAGTTGCCCTAGTGCACTGGGTGAATGAGCAGGTAGAGGATGGAGTGGCAGGGTGCACAGCAATTCCTGAGGCCACTGCCATTACTTACTAGTACCATTGCCTAAATGCCTACACAGCAAACATTTGCTTGTGCCATTAGTTTATCTGTCCCTGGCTAGTTATTAAGACAGTTGCTGTTACTGTGATGATCTAAGGTAGTGGGCAAACATTTTGAAACATTTTGAATTGTTTTCATTTATGGCAGAACAGAAGCCAAAGTGACTTCTAGCTTTGTTCTCTAGTATCATTGTAATGATATGTGCTGGAACAGCCTGGGGATGGGAATATTAGGTAACTGCTTTTACAGAACAATGACTTAGTGTCAAACCCCAGAAGTGGAGGATGTTCCACCTCTAGTTTTTTTGTAATGATATCATGAAATGAAATCTACTTAAAAACAAGCACATAATCTACTTAAAAACAAGCACATAAGTAATGAAAAATATTTGCCACACTCTTCCTATTTCACACACATTTCCCACTGCATATTTCCTTATGCAGTGACCCCATTTCACCTTCAATGATCTTTTGAAGCTGCCCTCTCTAGCAGTTCTCCAATACAGATAAATTTTGCTCCATATTTAAGGGCAACGCAAGCTTCTATACAAAACACAAGGTTTGTAATGCAAAATCCTCAGGGCTGTCTCCTGAACTTCCTTACACTAGTAAGGTGCTGCAGGAACAAAACAAGAATCCATCCTTGAGGGAGGCACAAGAGGAAGCAGAAAGTGTTATGTGCAGTGATGCAGGGAAGCAGAAAAGTGTTACATTTTAGTATCAGTAGCTAAATCACACTATACCATGGATCAACTATTGCCAGGTACAGCACTCTATTTCAGTCACAGAGATAAGGATTTCAAATAACTATTACTAAAAACCAGATTGTTCATAATAGCCGGTACACAAAAGATGAAATAAAATCAAGAATTTTGTCATTGAGTTTAGTGGGAATAATCTGACACATGCACTATCTCCCTTTTACAGTGCTTTGGGTGGAAATTTAATAGAAAATTGTAAGTTTTTCCCTAATGATTTCTCTCTTCCCATTTACCTGACTCTATCCTGAGGGTTCCTTAAGATCAAATGAAGAATTTGCCTATAATAAATATGAAGATCATTACATTTAATTAACTTTTAAAGTATTTTTGTCAAGCCTCTATCTGAACAATGCTTTCCTTTTGAAGGAATGTGGCAAATATCTCCAAGTGTTGAATTTTATTGTATGATTAAATTAAGGATCCTATAATTCAAACATATTTCATAGAAACAACACCATGGCCTTTCAGTTGTCATGCTAAACAGAGATGAGCAAAAAAATCAAGCACACACTGTGCAACTATAAGCACTGGGAATAGTGTCTTACGGGTCATGAAGAAACTCCGATGCAAAACAGCGAGACAGACACTGTACTTGTAGGGAGTAGGAACAGACGTGCATTGCAAATTGAAGCAGCTACAGGGGCTGGACAATCTAAAATGTCCTTCCTTCGAACAGCATGTCCATCAGCTGTGGGTGTACTCAATACCCAGCCAGGGCAAAAGTTTCTCTGCACACAGAGTGCCGTAAGGATGGTATATGGCATTTGCTAGTCATATAAACCAATTGCTGCTGGAAGAACAGATTCATGTTATGCCATTTCATGTTTGGTACATTCTTTATAATGAGCAGGTGGAATCAAAGTTTTAATCCTGCTAGCAGGTGACCTTTTCAAAATTCTGTATTTTTACTGCCTATCAATTTTGTCTCGTTCTTCCAAGCTCCTTAGATTGTAATCAAAGATGAATAGGAATTGCCAGAGAATTACTGCATACTGAAAAAGCCAAAGTGTTAAAGATGGCTTTCACCCAGTATATGCCCTAATGCAGCTCTGATATCTGATTTTTAATAGATTAGGTACAAATATGCATATTAGCAAACTAAACGATGTAGTAATATCCACAGAGAACAGGTTTCATCAATTAAATCATAAATATAGTATCTTATTATGCTTTGGGGAAACAGAAATAAGAAAAGCAACGCATGCATTTTTGAATTATAAGAGGAGAGGATATTGGCAAATCTTTCAACAGCTGTTTATCATGAAAAAGAAGTTACAGTTACCATTCCCCAGCCATGCAGTCTGAAAAAACTGAAAATTGTACATTAATAAATTATAACAATGATGCATGAAGCTAATATAAAACTTTTGAAGGCAGTTTCTTAGTCCAGAGGGAGTTGTCAAATTTGCTATTTGTGACTGTAATGTTACTTGGAATTTCTTCTAGGGCATTTAAAACTCCTTTTGTGACTCTTCATCAGCAGTTTCCCAGACAGCAAAGGCCTTGACAATATACATTTTCACTTTCTGCATGGCTGACGGACTTCATATGCTATATCCAATTTAAGGGTAAAGCAGTCGATTACATTGCTAGAATATAGAAAGCCATTGCCATTGAGACTGAATCATTGCTGTTTATAGTAATTCTTACTATTTGGTTTTTGACAGCCCTTTGTGACTGGAATAAAAGATGATGCTGAGATTATTGTCAAGCTACTGTAATAGCTAGTAATGCATGAAGTCTGCAGCAGATGGACTTGAACTTATGATCTCTCAGATTCTCAATAGCCTTTCAAATGAGCAGTATCCTCCTTGGCCACATGTAATGCAACTGGCTTTGACAAATCCTTATTTCAGAAGATGAAATACTATTTCAGCCAGCTTTCTTTGTTCTATTTGAAATGTTTTATAGGACTTAATTTGAGAGGTAGCTTAGAATTGAGAGAGAACAAATTGATTTTCAGTTGTATGACGTACACTACATTACAGGTACATCCAAGCTGAACAACAACAAAGTGACTTGACACAGACCGCTTCCAAAAGGGACCCCCAGCCATTTCAATTACAATATGCAATTGCTACATATCTTTCTTTGGCTAAACTCATAATTTTTGTCATGATCTTCGCCAATTCAAACAGACCTTTAATCTGAAAAATGTGAAGCAGTAGTAAGAATTTGTTTGGCATATGGTACCCCAGAAGGATTCTCTTATAAAACAGACAGCTGCTATTGACTTGGATGCTGTTTTAGCTGCTGTCAAGAACATGGATGGACACTAGCCTGCATTGCTGCAGGAATGTCTTACACTGGATTTGTCTCACTAAAGACCCCTTACAGAAGCACATTTCTCTCAGATGCCTAGTTTAGATTGCTTAGTGCAGTGCAGACTGACTATTGTTCATGAATAGTCAGCTGTTCATGCCAGAAGTGGACAACAGAAACCCACTAGAGTGAGCTAAGCTTCAGCAGTTCTTTGAACCTGATCAACGTACACCAACAGTCCAGTGCCTCTTGGGTAGGCAGTGTAAAAGCCAAATGATAAATGTTCTGAGGGCTGGTTTAAGACTTTGTCAGATTATTTCTTTTGTCTCTATCTAGGATCTTCATATTAGGATCCATTACTTCTGAAAACCTTTTGCTCTTTTTTGCATATCATGATTCTTTCTTTATACGCTAGCATTACAGTTTGATCTTTTATTGCATTGCTGCTGCTCAAGATTCTATAGTTAAAGTTGTGTCAGCACTTTTACTACAAAACTCATTTACGAGGGGTTTATAACACAGCTATAAAGATGTACTCCAGAATGAAAGGTGGTGTACAAAGTCTCAGCATGGGGCATTGTCTTTTTTTTATCACTTTTTTATAAACAAATTAGACTTGCTATTTTAAGCCTTTATGAGTGTAAAACAATTCCAGTTTATAGGTTATTGCCTATATAACATGGCAATCAATTGTTGTTAAAAAAAAATAAGATGAACCAACTTATAAATACTATGATTAAAAGTGATTATGGAAAAAGTGGAATTTTGTGACAGTAAAGGCAGGCCAAATACATGTTTCCTTATGCGGGTGAACTGTGCACTGAGAACATGCCAAGTTCTACAAACCCATTTTCCCCAAATGAATGGGAGAGTCCAACTTAGAGTGCAAAGTGGGAACCTGGTGAATAAATTCCCTTGAAATCTCTTGCACTGTGTTTGTGTTGCAAGAACAGCATTTTCCCCAGTGGGGTGAACATAGGGTAATGCATTCTTCTCTCCTCAATTGCCATTGAAACTGGCCTCCTGATAAAAGGTGACCACAAGTGCTTTCAAAGGGCAGGTTGCTCATGAACCTCACGGATGTTGTGTGTTTCAATAAGAATATACTGATGAGGTTCAGTGAAGGCTCGAGAGTGCCTGTTTTGGACTGTGGTTTATGCTTATTCTATCCATAACTTAGTCATGAGTATATTACCTTTCTTTTGTTTCTGCTTAGCCACATACAGTGTTATATTTTGAGGCACCCTGCAATAACCCTCCATGGCTCAGAAGATGCTAGCTGGTTGAGCAGCTTTCCATGATGAACTGCTTCAAGACACTGGGGTTTGATGAATAAACGTATAACTCCTCACCAGTGACTCATCCCCCAAGATGAGGGCCCAGTAGCCCACTCAGGACCCACAGACCAGTGATAACATGACACAGTGCAATCAATGAGTCCAGGGGGACTGCCAGAGAAAGCCGGTCATACTGCTTGTAGTACCTGAACTAGCTTGGATTATCTTCATGGAACCCTGTGTTGCACCCTGGAGACATTTCCTTAGATACACGTGGTTCTCAAGATGTGCACAAGATTAGTAGTGCTTCACTAATTCACTTAATTTGTGAGTTCATTCACAGCTCTGGATTTGGCTGTGGTGTGATGAGTCTGGGAGACTAGTTTCAAAGTTTGCCTACTATGAAAGGACATTAAAATATAAAAAGAGCCCTGTCTATGTACATGTATGGATTTTATCTGCTAAAAATCTATAGTAAAACTCAAAAGCAACTCATGCTGTCTCTACCATGGAACCAGGTATGTACTGAAAGCTGCACCTGTGAATGCACTGGGTAAGACTCACAGGCCAACTCAGATACCAAGACGGAAGCTGTATCAGCACAGACTTCAGCCCAGGCTGCTCACGCCTTCCAAAGGCTTTGGGTGCTTCTCAGCTGAAGTATGTGCTGCCACAGTCTTGGCTATTAGCAGTGTGTTACAATTGAGGTAACAGATGTGCTACTGCCTGCAGCGCAGAGAGCCCTGAAGTTCAGGTTCCACTGGCTTTCACTGAATCATGGATCCGAAGTAATTTTAAAATGTTAATATCCTGCACTCAGTGAAAATGGGGCTGTCTTGGATTCTGATCTTGCAAGCGCTACACAGATAACTTTACACATGGGACTTCAGAGAGCTGCCTAAATTACAGTGTATTATTACAAACTCCAGTGAAGACTGGCACAGAAATCAGTGAAGATTTTTAAAACAGGCCACAAATTTGAAAGGAGTAACTACAGGCAATGAGAGGGGAGGAGGGGGAGAATAAAAATCAGGTTTTACAATGGAGCTAGCCACATATTAACAGAAGATCTACTGTTGTCGTCCTCATAACTACTGTATATTAAAAAAAATTAATATACTACAAATATGCTTTCAGGGAAGATGAAGCTTGAATTCTCTGTACATAAAAACCTGAGGTGTATTTAAATATCCTTTTAACAGGCAAACTATTAAGTATATTTTCCTATATACTTGGGAAGGAATCACTAAATACTAATCTTTTCCTAAATATTTAAACCATCGATACACTAGGCTAACAATGGGTTTCCACCGATATAAACGGTTCTGTAATAATTTAAAACAACGCTAAGTACCAAACGTAGAAGTGCACAATCACCTCCCAGTGACCCCTGTTTTTTCCTCCATTTAGTAAGGAAGGTTGCTGGCAGCAAGGTTGTTACACGAACTGACAAAAGCAAGTGGAGACAGAGAGCTGTGCTTATTTAAGTCTCTATTCTTCCATGCCACTCAGCTTCAATCCTGTGCCTGGCAAAACAACATCAGTATTCTATGCCTCTTTTAACTAAAGGAAGCAAATCAAGAACCAGACAGGCTACTGGGAACTGAACCTCATTTCTTGGCCTCTTGCTCAACCTGTGAAGCCAAACGGAAAGCAGCCCACTTCTCCAAGCACCGCACTCCCCTTGCCAGCTGGGAAGTCGAGCACCTCCTCGCCTCCCGGCTCCACGGCAGGCAGTGTGCAGACTGCTTTCCCGGCTGTGAGCACCATGGGCCAGCTGGGAATCCGACTGCTTCTCCAGGTCTCCTGTCCACTTGCCAGAGTCTGCAGGGCTCCTTTTCCACTTGCCCCAGCCAGTTAGGAGGTGACCTGTAGTGCTACTATCACAGTTAGCTAAGCAGTCCAAAAACCTCCATATGAAAATGAAGTTTTGGTAAACCTCCACAAGAAGGGGGACCAAAAGAAGAATTTAACAAGGAAGGGGCGTCCTCCATGCTCTTTCTTAATTCCCAGACTGCTGAGTCACGTTTAGAGGCTTTTATTTCCACCCCTTCCCCTAACTGCATTTAATCTGAGGCACATTCAACTAGAAACACCAGAGACACATTAGAGGGAGGAAACTGAAAGAGCAACAGCTACTGACTAGAGCTGGTTGAAAGGTTTTTAGCAAAACCTGAAACTGCATGAAACCCACCTCGTTTCATATTTCACTGCAACTTGAAACTCAAACCAGATTTGTCGAAAGGCTCCCTGAGGATTGCAGTTCCAGTCCCAACTGGCTGATCCACTTATAGCACACAACTTTACTAGACGAACTGAGGGCCAGCATAGCTGGGCTCTGTTTCACAACTCTGAGACATAAAGAAGAAGGGCAGCCTGCCCCGCATGGCCTCGCCAGACCCTGAACCCAGGAAACAGCCTCATCTGTCTCTCACGCAGACATGCAATAGCAAGAGAGCACATATCCCCTCTTTTCTAGGTCCATATGGGATAACCCCATAATTAGTTAAAGAATCCTTATAGATCAAGAGCCATGGAATGGACAGGTACAAAGAAAAAAGCATCCTCTCTCCCTGCCAGGAGAGGCCAGGTTGCTCCCCCAGTACAGAGGCCACAGCAGCCTAGTCTTTGGCCCATTTGGCTGCTTGCAGTTTGTCCAAGACCAGAGTGCTGTTTTCACCTGAATTAGTTGCTGCATTGAGTGACTTGATAGACACTTTGTGTAGACAAAGTTCTGCCTCTGAGCTGCTTACAGACAGCTCACTGTTGCCATTCATGCACTGTCTGCACAACTGCACGCTTCAAATAGTCAATGCAAATCAGACTGTTTCTGGTCAGTGAGTCAGTGGTCATAATTTTTATTGTTTTATGTTGTCACTGCTCACATACATGTAGGTACTAGTGAATAGAAAACACCTCATGCAACCTCAAATATATCTACAAGCCTCAACTGCCCCAAATGGTCACAAACAGTAAGTACACCATCATCCTGTCTGAACACAGATCATTTCATCAGCTTTATTAATGTGGATATTCAAACCTACATTTTCCTTTTCCCATCTTTCTTCTCTCCCTCTATGCTTTTCCAGCTCTGTTTTGAGTTTTGTTTTGAAGCACTGGATTCATTCATACATCAAAGGGAAATCTAAGGCATCAGAGCCCACACAGACAGAAAACAAAGGCACTGTTTACAAGGCAGAAACTTGCTGAGAGAGAAGCAGCTGAGTTTTGCAAGGCTCACCCACTGACTGCCACCTTGGAGGTACATCAAACATCATTACTTACTCAATAGAGTCAAACATTTCTCTTTCAAAGCCTCCTAACATAATGTATTATTTGTATTACTGTAGTACAGAAAAGTCCCAGTCCTGACCAGTGCCCTATGAGGACTACCTCCCCCATAGAATCTGCAAACTTAGTTTCACTGGACAAGAAGCAGTCCAGCTCTATGGGCACAGAGCTCCCTGTGGGCTAATCTAGACAAAATTAGGCTGGAAGGAGCTATTCCCTACTATGGTATCTCAAAATTGGGCATCAATGTTCAGGATTAACCTTCCCTCACCCAGGGTTTGTACTGAGGCAGGAAAAAAAAAAAAGAGAGAGAGAAAAGAGAGAGAGAAAAGAGAGAGAGAAAAGAGAGAGAGAAAAGAGAGAGAACGTACTTTCTTGTCCTAAAGAGTTCCTGTGATATTTATGATAGACTAAAATATAGGGGGATTTGACCATGTTTCTGGGGTCCTATCTTATTCTCATTTAAATAAATGTCTTCCTTTTTGAATAGTGTCAACAGAGACCCTGGCATGGGAATGCACCAGCAAACTGGCTGTTTCACACACAGCGTTGCACTTTCCAAGCCACGTGTGGAAAGCCATGCTAGATCCAAAACCCATCTTCTCTCCATGTGACAGAGCGCAGTATCCTTCCTATCTTGTAGCTTCACCAGATATGCTTTCTTACTTTATCTGAGAATTATTGTTAGAGTGTCTATTTGTTTTGGGGTTTTTTTTTGCCATGTTTTTTTGCTTGTAAGCCAGGCTGCATACAATGTATCCAGTATTCTGAAAAATACAGCTGAGTCCCCTAGCCTTGCACTTTCCTTCACTACACTAAGCCTGTTCTTTATAGCTGAGACAAAAAAGAGGGGATGAGTATGTAAAATGGCACACATCTCAGCCTCCATACCATATGATTTTTTTTTTCTTCATTCTGGCTAAACTTTTTGGCAATTAAATGAAAAACACACAGAAATAATAACCTTGTTCTTCCATGATACTTACCCTTTATCAGTCTCAGAATAGCCAACATTTTCACTACTTATTTCCAAATTGCAACAGTGAATAAGACAAAGAGAAGGGCATATTTTGGCATGCTCAGTTTCTAACAAAATACATGCAATTTAAAACTTATCCTTCCAGAAGCTTACAGAAATCTAACTGCAAGCTAATTGAGGGATACAAAATTTAACCCATTACTGCTTGCTACAAGGAGCCATTGACTACTAAAGTGCCTTTGACTGCAGTACAGCGGACTTTCAGTTCTCCAGTCTTTGCAAAGCTTTAAGGGGCTCCTTGTCAGTCCGAAACTTTGGCAGGTTAGTATCAATACAAACACAAGGCCCAGTTCTGATCACAACTCAGAGGAAGCCTTTGTTTTGAGTTGTAAGGATTACGTCTGGATTATCAGCACCATAAATGAGAACGTAATAGAGACTGCAAGTTCTGGATAGCCCTTAGAAATTTGTTGTTAGCGTTTATTACACCAGATATTTAATCACGGGTGTCCTATTAGACTCAATTTTCTCCACTTTGCAGACACAAGACAGAGTGTTTAAATCCAAATGATTAGTTTCCTTTTAAAATGTGGATGTATTAATTTGGTTTATAGGATAATAGCTTTACTGTAAGAAATGCATATTGAAGTACAGTCCACAGCATATAATTCCTAAGAAATATGCTGGACTACAGTATGAACCATACCTATGCCTGGTGATTGTTCACAGTCAGAAGGGTATTCCTTATCTATGCTTTCTTTGGGGGGGCTGACTTATTTGCAGCGATGTGGATGTTGCCATGGGCTTCACTGTGCTAGGTCAGTGAGCAGGAAGACACTTTCATCTAAACTAAGATGCAACAGATAGCTATGAGAAGCAAAACCAGGGATGATGAAGAGGAGTAAGTTTTATTTGTAGAAAAAATTGTAAGCTAATGAAATAGCTATTTCACAGTTTAACGATTCCAAAATAACCTGAAAGTTTTAACAAAAATTTCCACTTTTCATTCCGGCTGTCACAGAACTCCTGCTGTCCCTGGGTGTAAGTGACTTCTTGTGGTATCGCAGCAGATGTTGATTTGAGAAGAGATTCAGAGAAGAGGAGTGTTTTGCATGTTCATTAAACTATGGCATTTTATTAGAAAAGCTATGGAGTGAGAGAGATGCACATGAGAATGAAGTATTGCAAGCTAGCACCACTGACGTAAAAAGAGAAGAGCAAGGGGGCAACACAGTATTTTGAACGATTTTGCTTCATGGCTTTAGATCTGTGGCTGGGAGGAAGAACCCAGCAGAGCTTGACTGCCTCACTAAGGGACTGCCGCTGAATGCAAAGGATAGCAGGAGCCTGCTGGAGCAGTGGCACTCCTGGGTCAGCACCTTGCCAGCTGGATGTGCAGCTTCACTTCAGAGCTAGGGGTGCTCTGAGGGAGCAAAAAGAGGAAACTGCATTTTGTTCTATCAGAGCAAAGCAAATGATATTGTGGAATTATTAAGGGAAGTTTGAAAAAAAAATAAAAATAGATTTGAATTTCTGTGCATAACTGAAGAAAAGCTTCCCAGCTTCCAAGAGTTTTAGGCTTATTTCACTATATTTAGTGTTATAATCCCCAAGAGCCTAACAAGCAAGACCCATGTCTTTATTCCTTAGCAGTAAAACCACTCCTGGCCAGAGTGCCACGGGAAGAGAAGGAACAGAAGTGTAGGTCTATTTAACCTTTGCCCCTCTATGGGCACACGATCCCTCTTCTATCCAAAACATGCATTCAAACACTCAATCGGTTCATGTGCTGATACCTTGTACATCTGACACAGAGAAGGTGTTCAGCTAAATAGTTATGAAATTTCTAAAATAACACTTCTTTTTCCTAAGCACTGGGGACAGCAGTAGAGATAGCAGACAACAGTAAAGAAATACATAGACAATTGTAGAGATATTACAAGCTAAAACACATATTTTAATATTAAGGTCTAATTTTCTTTTTTAAATATACACCCAAGTCATATTGCTCCATATGCATGGATAAAACTACATATGTAACCTCAGGTAGGTATTTTAAGTAGGTTTTGATTAATCAGAGACTTATATCCATTCAGAAGAGTGAAATTCTGGTTGTGCCATGAGTTCTACATCCTGCAATCACTTAGTACATTTCTTCTGTGCTCTTTTAGAAGCTTTTACATTAAACTCCATGCTTGCTATAACACTTGAAATAAACCCTATGTGAATCTGTTTCTTCTTGAGAACCAACTACTGCTTTCTATTATGTAAAGAAAATTAAAAGATACCAAATTGTATGGATCTCCTTAGTGAATACGGTATCTACTGATACTGATAAATATGAAGTTATACATTGTCTCTCCTCCCAAATTCTGTTACTTGGATAAAAAATCTGGACATAAATATCTCAGTTATCCGAGATACATCTGTGTTTAACAAAGTTGCATTTATAACACTTACAATGGCTAATAAACATTTTAATTATTGATTTCAGCTGAAAAATTCCTGGAGTTGAGCATAAACAAAAGAAATAAGTATCTGCCTCTTGGTTAATGTTTTTATTCAAGTGTAGAGGTGAAGATATAGATCCCAGAGATGGAAAAAGCAATTTGCTATTCTCACTCATATTTAGAACCCTGTTAGTGGGTTTGTGGAAAAAAATGTCATATACTTTAAAAAGAGCATGCTATGAATTAATGTTTATAGATTTTATTGCTTTTTCCAGCTCTATTTTTATTCTCTATTCTTTGCAATAGTCTTAAAAAACTTAGAATTATAATTTTCTCCCTACAGATGCTATCTTTTTCTATTAAGCAAACATCGATCCTTTTTCTTCCCTCTCCACCCCTTCTGTTTCGAGTGGACATAAAATTAACTTAGGTATTTTTGTGTTTAACATCAGCAACTTCATTTTACATGGAACTAATACAGGGTCCATAATAATAATTACAGTGCTGTATATCACAAAAGACTTAAATTCTTTCATAAAATTGTACTTCCTTTTCTACTGACTTTGGGCTTGACTGGAAATGCAGAACCCACTGTCCATCATGGGCACGTGCACACCAACAGCCCCACAGGGAGCTCCAACTTGCTCAATTGGAAGTCTCAGGGAAGAGGTTTGGGTGATGAACTGCTGCTCATCAGGACTAATCCAGCTAGAGATGACCTTTTGCTGTGTACAGGCCTATGTGGGCTGCTAAGAACACTAGCAGAGAGCAGATAAACATATATCAATGGCTCCAAAAGCTTAACCCAAATGCACTGCTGATAGTAGACAGGGGCACATGAAACTTTCATTTGTTCTGATCCAGGAGGGTTTATAGCATAATTGATTGAAACAGCATAGGCCACTTTATTTAATCATCATGTTTGGGTTTTGCATTTGGCAAGGAGCTTGCTCTGAAACTCAGTAAGAACAGCAAGACGCTGGCCCCAGTGAGGAGTATATGACTCTTCTCAAACCCACCAACGTGCACATTGGGACAGCTGTGTGGGGCATATCTATCGAGATTAAGGAACTAATAGAAAGCTTGATGTGGGATGCCTGCAAATACTCATATTCTAACAGTTTAGCCTATACTGAAACCTCCTGAATCTGGAAAAGCTTCCACTCTTTCCTTATATGAAGATCAGATCAGGGCAACTAAATTTTCACATTAAATACATCATGCTCCTACTCTTTTGTTACTTTGATATCATGCCAGGTATGATCATGTTCATGAAGAGAGTGCACAGGTTGATAAAAGCCTAGTTAGACAAAAATTCCAGGATTAGCTTCTGCCCCCCAAAAGCTCTCTTCCTCTTTTGTGTGTATTTCCACTAGAAAAAGTCTCTATGTAATCAAAATCTTTTGCATTATATTTGTCCTAGTCAGAGAGGACAAGTTTAGTTCACAGTTGTCCTGGTTCACAACTATGCTGGTGTAACAGATCTGAACGACTGGAGAATCAGGCCTCAGAACATTTCTGTCACACTGCTTTCGCTGCACCATCATTTTGAACTTATTTTGTGACGAGACATAAAGACAACAATCCCTCTGGATTCACACTGATAGAACTCCACTGACTTTGGCAGAGTTAATGTTCGTCTAGCTGTTATTAACTGCCCTGAGGGTGATATGAAGTCCACACCTAACATCTGAAATACATTCCAAGATCAACAGTAGGATTCACCAGATGATTTTGCTCTCTACTGAAGGCTGCTCTAAACTTCAAATGCCTCTCTCCATCTCATGTTATACACATTAAAAATGACTATTCAGTTGCTTTTATAAACTCAAATCCATATACTCCAACTCTGTACCCAGAAGGTTATTTACTAGATTATAAAAGGGCAGATATCTATTTTGCAGCACACCTGCCCTTTTTATAATTCCGTCTGAGAGAAATAGAATCAACTGGGGATTGGAAGACCCCAATACCAAGGATGTACTGGTAATCAGTAAAAAGGAAAGTTGTATCTTTTTAAAAAATTCCTTTCAAATGTAATTGAAGTGTGAGAGGCAAGCTGACAGGGACACCATTTACGGTGGACACTCGGATGGCTAGGGACAGAATGCTCTTCCATTGCCCAGCTAGCACAAACCAGCACATCTCGTATTCTTAGATGTCAGGCCAGCAAACATCAATCAGGATTTTCAATAACTGCTGAGCTGTCAAGCAATATGGAGTGCATGTAGCTATAATACGTCCACAAGTTTCCACAGTGATTATTATACTAGGTTCTTTCTGCATTTGTTTATTTATGCACACTTCCCATAAAGCTGCCCTGTGAACACCAGCATACTTTGAGGCAGAGGTGGGTTTTGCAACACGTAGGCATCACCTGGCTATTGCTAAGGATCCTCTTGAGCCTAGTAGAGAGCACCAGGATCCTGTATGCAGCCAGCTCTGCTTGGCTGCCTCTGCCTTTGCCTCCAAGGAAATAAAGTGTTGAAAGTGCAGCACCTTAATCATGAGCAATCACACAAAGTCATGATTTTAAAAAAGAAAATAAAAGTACCTTGAGGACTTCTGGACATATGTGACAGATAATTATCTGCCTATGGCCCTTATGTAAAAGAAACAACTGTGCATGTTTTCTCTAGTGAAATACAGATCATTCCACAATCTCACTTCATACTTAGCCATAGTAATTAGGTCAAGGAATTAGATAATTTTTTGTTGTTGCTGAAGCGAGTCACAAACTAATTTTAATTCTGTTGGAAGTTTTCTTCCTTTTTAAATAGTTGAAGAAATTTATTTTTTAACTTCCTGCTTTTGACAGAATTTTATTAAAAGAAATTGATTTTAGTAGCTCAGACTATTACATTCTGCTGAAAGATAAAACATCATACCTAATTTTCTTTCCTGTTTTTTGGTAAGAATATTTTTTAAAATTCGATAAACTTTTGACTGAAATGTTGAGTATCATAAGTGTCATTTCCTTAAAAGGTTATTATTTTTTTAATCAGATAACAATACACTAGAAATTCTGTGAAACAATTAAAAAAATACACTTACTTTTAAAATATTCTTTCAGGAAGATTACAACCAAACACAACAATATGTTATATTACATTTTGAGCAGAATGTTTACCTTTCACTGAGTTTCTTTGCCAGCTGTGTCAGCGTTGACTGTAATAGCTTATGTATTAAAAAAAATATGAAAAAGAGCTGTTTATTTTTTTTAATTGCCATGATCGTGCCAAAAACCACAATGTGTGGGCTGCAGGCAGAATGCTGGGAGCAATATTATTCATGTTAAAAACTGTTGCCTGATTTGCTTTCTTTGAAAGTTAGGATACTATAAATAGGAACCCAGTGGGATTTGTCCATTGCAAGTTTTGTTTGAAAAGCTGCTTGGATGAAACTTTTGAAAGACTTACAATACGTAAAACAATCAGAACTATTGCATTATGGCTTGTCATTTCCCTTTGGTCTAGATTAAACCTTTATTACTGAAAAGAGAATTATATATTTGATATAGGTCTACCGCCTATTTCTATGCATATGTCCAAAGACAAGATTTTTTTAAAACTGTATAGAAAGATTTGCTTTTTACATGCCTTATACTCTTTCAATAAGCCAACTCTCTTAACTCACTGTTTTGTTCCTCATCGTGTAAAATGTTGTATTACCAAATTCACAACAATTCTATGCTGCTTGCTTTGTGAAAATCCTTCCCCACAAATCACATTTGAACAACTCAGAAATTAAAGTATACTAATCCATTACAAAAAGGTTGTGTCAAACCAGTGCCCCACAAGAGTCCCACAGCCGTCCTTTACCTTATTTACCAGTACATTAGCATTTCGGTGCCTTTTCTTTTCTGCTGGCTTTAGCGCTGATAGAAGGCATGCTTCCAAAAAACCCAAGCAACCAATAAATGCCCAAAACACAAAAAAAAGCCTTATCTGAATAACAAAGCAAGAAGAAACTATTGCAGAGATTTTTATCAAGTACTTTTTTCTGCGATAAATTATACATGACATTCACCGTTAGAAAGCTGGCATTTTGACCTGCACTTGGAATGGGAAGCAATGGGAACTATTGGGATATGCTGACTTTTTAACAGCAAACACAGGGAAAGAAATAAAAGATATGCTGCAAATTTCACCATGAGCAAAGGGCCAACAAAGTAATTACACAGCTTGTAAGACCTACCTAAATTCCTAGCTTTGACCACTGCATTCTGTAAAGTATAAAGAAACATTTTTTTCCAAGCACTTTAATGTTTGACTGTTCTTCTTTATGAGAAACGGGTTTTACATATGTGTATTCATACTGCACTGCTTACATAAACCACATCTTGAAAGTGATGTGGGATTTTGACGCCCATCTTAAAGCATGAAGCAAATGGCCTCATGGCCATTTTCCTGAATGCACAACTTTTCATCAGGAATTGGACCCTGTTCAGAGGAGTTTCAGCTGAAATATTTGGCATTACTAAGAAGTTGACAACCCGGTCTTGATGCCTGTCTGCATGGTTTTTGTGACTCCTCTGTACTCTGACTGTCTGTGATCTTTGAGTTTACTTAACTCCATGTTCTCAAACTTGGTTCAGCCTGAGATCTCGACTGCAGCACTCAAGCTCCAGGAGAACAGCAGACAATGGACAAAGAGGGTAAGGTGGGAAACAGAGATGCAGTAACATCGCCTTCAACGCTGTTCCAACACACTTTAGACTACTGCCATATTTTCCTTTGTAAATTAAATTCTTAATGATGTGTATCACACTGCTAGCCTCATCTAAAGACATTTGCTGTTCTGATTTGAAGATTTTCTTAGTAGAATTGCACTTGAGTAAGAAACAAGAGTTCAATTCCATGTTTTGGTCTAAACGGAGTTTAAAAAAAAAATAGCATAAAGAGGTGATAATTATCTCCTGTCCACCATAAAAATTCCATCAAAATATGGAAGCCTGGGTTTATCCTACGCAAACAATGAAAAAGCAATTAAAGGTATGACACAAAGCCATCCTATTTGATCAGGAAAGTTGACCCTGTTCCAACAATAAAATGATAACTCGTGTCCTGAGTCCAGCTCAGTGACCTTCTGGAGTGGGAACTTTCAATTATGCCAGATTAGCTGCGTCACATAGGCTGGCTTTGTGACTGAGGCTGGATCAATGCAGTCCATTTCACTAATGATGACAATGATTTAATCAATCTCAGTCACTCGGTGGACAGCAATGAGGTTGTGAAGCAAGCACCAAAAAAGAATGCTAGGATCTTTCATTGTCAGGGTTACACCTAGCTGCTCCCCATTTGTTCTTTTTCTTTAAATGCTAATTTGAAACTATGAAAAAATAATGTTAAGTAGCAATTTCCTAGAAGGGGTTTTGTCACATCTATTCAGACTTATATTCTGCGTGCCAAATTGCAACCTGATGTTCAATAATGCTGTTTTTGACACTTCTGTGTAATAAAAGTGAAGATCCTTCTTTGCTCAAGGATGTCTATGACACTTTTGACACTTCCCTCCCAGAATTGCAGGCAGCCCAGATGTTCTTTGCATTAAGCAGAGCATTGCCACAGCTGCTATGGAATGTCGGAAGATATTGGGCTCTAGGCAAAAGTAGCAAAGGGCATCTTTCCTCTTTTTAACTGAGGAGTAATTTTGGGAGAGTGAAACCTTTTGATGTACACAAAGTTAAAATCTCAGAGGGACTTTTACAGGCAAGGGACACATTGCATTTTCTCTGGCTCTTGTTTCAAGGTAACTCAGAGACATTACAGAGCAGCTGTTTCACTTCTGTTCAGAAGAATATTCCTTACCTATGTATGCCAGCATGGCATTGCTGCATCTGCTGGACATCTGAACGGTATGATACAGGCAAAAAATGAAAATAACAATATCAGGTCTTGGTGACAGACTCAAGCCTTGATTTCTGTGGACTCCCAAGGGTGCAAGACCCAGCCCTTCCTGGCTTCTCAAGACTTGAATCCAGGGATTTACATGCACAAGTGTTTCCTTCCACAGCAGTGACAGCTGAAGGAGCCTTGGCCACATGCTGTGCCCCTGTAGCCCAGTATTCTCCCTAGTTGGGCTAAAGTAAGTGTTTGAAGACCACATCATATACCTGGAGGAAAATGTTCCTGGGTAAAAAAAATAACCAGATATTTTCTGCATTGTCTTCCTAATTTCAACCCTTGTACAGTCCTTGAAACAGATACTTATAAGACTGAGTAGTAAACTGGACTATTTTTCTCCAGTATTTTAAAAATACATAGGCTCTGCTGTTTAACACAGGACACACAAACAGTTGTTCTTTGCTCAACAAAGTGATGCAGGACACAGGAATCCATGGGTAGCTCCCTCAAAAGAAATACTCTTTAAGCTTCAGGGCTTGCACAAGCCACAGCTCCTGTCAGGGGTGGGGAGGGAGCAGATGAGTCAGGGTCTTTCCCTGAAGCAGGAACAGCAGGAGCCAAAAGGAGTAGTGGGGAAAACTAGTATTTCTAGGTGCTGCCAGCCCAGACTGGAGCAGTTCCTGTAAAACTCTCATCATCTGGGAAGAAAGATTACTTGTGACATCCATACTGTGACTTTTGTATTGCATCACCAAGCCACCTCTAATGCATGCCAGCTTTATCAAGGAGTTGTTAGCATACCAAAAGAAAAGCAATGAACATCAGCATGCTTTGTTGTACCCTGCCACCAGTTCCTAAACAATAGCTGGGATTCCACCTTGCACTTCAACCATCCATGGTCCTTCTGATCAGACAGGTGTTAAGGAAGACAGGACCACTTACCAGCTTATTCAAAAACCAAACTAGGGATAGCCTGCAGTTGACCCTGGTAAACTGCAGGGCCAGAGCATGTTGACTTTTTCATCCATGTTGTAAGTTTTTGTCCCTATTTGGGATACAGTGCTACAAGTCCATCAGGGATGAGATGCTACTTTAGCAACAGTTGTCACATTGTCTGCTCCTTTTCTACACCTATTCCCTAGCGTGGGTGTCACTTTCACAGTCAAATGCCATTGGACACAGAGTTATGGTAATGATTACTATGGAAAATAAGAAGCACAAAGACAAATAATTTTAACTGAAAAGTCAGCAATGGAAAATGGCAGTCATCCTTTCATGCCCCAGTGCCTCCCAGCTGGACCTGGGCTCTGCAGAACGGGGAAAGAAGTCTAGAATTGCATAGATACATTATCCTCTATGGTTCAGGAGGACAAGCTCATTATGAGCTATAGCTTCATTCGGTAGCAAGAACTACCCTGTTGTCAGGCTATGATCTATTTCTTATCTTGGATTGTCCCACAGATTTTCTCTCCTACATCCCAATCACAGCTGACTATCACATCTCACTGCTTTTGGTGATGGAGGGTAGGTCTTGCTTTAAGAATGATAAGCTAGAGTTTCAGTAGTACCACAGTACTATCTGATAAACATTACTCCATGCACAAGTATGCCCTTCCTTCTCCTCTCTGGTATGGAAAGGGATCACTTGCCGAATGTCTACAATTATTAGCAGCTCCCATTACAGGGCTAATCACTCAGTGACTACATACACCTGAGTACACAGTAATAACAAAACACCAAGCCACACCTTTGCAATATGTATTTACCTTTGCATTTAAGAGATGCCCAAATTTACAATCTAAATCAAACAGTAAAATGAAACCACGGACCTCAATTAAAAATATTATTTCAAAATGTGACTGGTTTGGACATGTTGGAGGGTACAGGGAAAAAAGGCAGGGCACTACTTTATTCTATGGGGATCCTTTTTCCTTTTAAGATTTGTTTCTTGAAGGCAAAATGGATTAACATTTAATCTATCATTATAACGATATATAGTATTTACAAAGAATTGAAAGAGTCAGAAAACAAGGGTATCTTAGAAAGCTCTATGTTATTTCTTATGCTTGCAAAAGAAGTGCTCAGATGTAATTGCTTAAAGTAGACTTCAAAAGATTTGATACACCAGCAGCTGCAGCAAATATGTAGCTTTTTCTATTTTAATTATCTGTTTCTTCTAATAGGTTCTACAAGACCTAAACATGAAAAGAGATCAGAGGGGGAGCCAGATTTTGTGTTTTACCTACACTATTCTGAAAACAGGGTAATAATTATGGAAATGGCTGAAGCTTGCGTGGTGGTTTGTTTGTATAAGTGAAATACTCCCCCAGTGTTTCTCTTCTTCAAATTCAATGATTAACTTGACTTAAAACCCAATACTTGTGTGTCTGTTGACAAAAATCTCTTCAACATAAAAGATTTAATAGCAATACTTGACATAAAATATTTTAAAGTGAACTGAATATCACATCAAACACAGTTGAAAGGCAAACTTCCCAGCCAACAGAACAGTTTTATCAAACTCCAAATTCTGATGTTCTTTCATTGTGGCAAAATCAAAATTATTTCTATCTTATAGAATTTCTTTGGTTAAGGTGAAAGCATTTTAGATATTGTTATTTGTTATCTTTGCAGGGATGTAATACATATTCTATTATGGCAAGACTCTCTGCTTCCTTGCTCAAAACTGTAAAATATATCAGCTGTCCTGTTTCACAAAATTTAAAGCTGTTCTGGTGAATACACAATTTTCATTTGGAGTTTGAAAAGAAAAAAATTCACGCCTCATTTAGAAGCTCTTTGCCTTATCACTGCTCTAGCTATTTAAAACACTGCATTTCTGTTTATCAAAGCCAACTTTCTTCCTTCTCCTTTACATTTTTAAAGATAAAAAAATTTAAAAGTAACCTTTCCACTGACATTATTCTCATAACACATTCCAAATTGATTTGAAAACATTAGATTTGCCAAATTTCTCCTAGATGTTGAACTGGAATCTAAATACGGCTCTTTTATTTATGTAAGTGGAAGTTTATTTATTCAAGAGACAATTTTTTTGAGGATTTTCCTAATGAGCGTGGTGAGAGCAGCTAAAAAATTTGAATTCGTTTTTAATTTTTAATTTTTGGAACATCAATTTTCAGACACTTTTTGGACATATAATTAGACATGAAGTTAATTATCTGTTTACAAGGACTCTTTTAATGCATGGCTTTCACTGCAGAGAGGCTGTGCAGTCAGGCTGCAATCTCAGCCCAGCACTGACACCGCTGCCAGGCAGAATGGCTACTGCACATATCGCAGACCTGCAGTGCGGGAAGGGGCAATCCTAAATGGACCTCCAGCAGAGACAAAACCCAGTGGGCAAGAGCTCTGGGCCTTTTCATCAAGGCTCTTTATGTCCACCAAGATGACCAGAGTGAACCTGCACAAATGGGGAATCCCCTTACAGATGGGAAGGTTTTGGCTCTTGTTTCTTATGACAGGTGGAAGTCGAGTTAGAAATGCATCCCATAAACTGGAAATATGGTCTCAGAAAAAAAATCCATGTTTTCACTCATTTTTAATTCTCAAAACCTGCAGCTTTTGTGCTTGGCTTTTGCATGATTTCAGCAGATATTCGTAAAGTTCAAAGAAAAATCTCTTTAGAATTTGCTTATGTTATGAAAGTGAGATCAAAATAGTGATTTTCCTGTTTTATAAATATATTTAAGATCATTCAAAAGCTAGCTGAAGTTTAGAGCCTCACCTTTCTCTTGATTATTTACATCATGCCAAAACCTCAAGATACTGTTATGCTTGACCCCATCCTGCACTAAGCACAACATAGTGTCCCACAAATGCTCTGATCCCACAGATATTTACAACATGCTTGACTGTAAGCAGGTGAATAGTCCCCGCTGAAGTAACGTAACACAAAATTAAGTCAGAGGTAATGGAAATTTTTAAGACTCCATGAATCCTACGGTGAGCCCTGCACAGACACAGAAGCCCGTATTTTTGGAGTTAATTGAACAAAGTCTAGAATTTTTTTAGCTGAACTGTTACCACAGAGGTAACAAATTCCACAGGTAAACACATCTACACCACCTGAGCACCAAAAGCATTGCACACTGCCCCTGAAATGATACCTGTTGACACCCACCTCATCAACAACAAGCTGAAACTACATCTGTTTGTTGCTCCCCTCATTTCACACACATTTCAAAGCTATGCTCATGTCATCCCAATGACTACAGGCAAAAGTATCAGGTGATTCCTGACCAATTTCCTTTGTGTACACAGAAATCGATCATCTCTCTCAGCCAGAGAGTGTTGTGCACACATCCGTTGTTTTGTTCATTCCCACACAATCCACATAAATTTTAGTTTAAAATTATTGCTCATTAGCACGTACTCAAAGAAAATAAAAGGAAACTCCAAATAAAGTTATGAATATGCAGTTAGATTTAGGAAACATAGACTAGAGGTCAAACACTTAATCCTTTACAGATACATTGGTGTAAATGTGAAGTTCACTGCTGACACAGGTGGAATATCTCCAAATTTATACTGGCAGAAAAAAGAAAATCTAGCTAACAGTTCCTAAAATTACTAAATTAAATAATAGCTCTTGAAAAACATTTGTAACAGATAAAAATATTAGCACGTTGCAGATCTCCAGACAAATCAGGCAGGATTACACTACAGTTAGAAGTGATATTTTGATGAAAATCTAGACATGGGTTTAAGTGAGAAAGAATTCTTTCTCAAATGTCACACATTCTTTTCTCCATAAGAAGTATCCATGTATTTTCAGTACCTTCACTGGCTGATAAAAATTGAAATTTATTTTTTGTACAGATTTGAAAAACTGGGATGATAGCATTGGTTCTGAAACTGTTTCCTACCAGAGGTGTCCTATTCCATTAAAAAGGATTGAGTTCTATTTGAGCTTTGGTTTAGGATAACTCTTGCTCAATTTTATTTTTCATGTTAAGTTACAAAGTTGCATTAATAAGAGCTGGTATTTTTACAGGAGCTGGAATATTCTGCCCTTTAGTTATCAGAAAATCCTGTATTCTGAACATGTCTTCAGACAGTTATGTGAATTATTTGTTAGCTATTAGGTGGATTTATGCTTTTCATCTTAGCCTGAACTTCTCTCATGAGCATTCAGATAAATTATTTTGAAGGCGTTCAGGAGCTAAGCATCCAATTGTATTATGTTAATATTACAAGATATCTATATTCATGCATCAAAATGACTGTGCTATAGTTTACTTAATATTTTGCATTATTATATAAATATGAGTCTTTACACCAATGCATTAGTTCCTTTTTCCCCCCTGGTGTTTAAGATTGTACTGATGTCCCGTTGATGCCGTAATTGAGGTTAAGCATGTGCATAAGTGCTGTTTGAGATGGGCCACTATTCCCCAACATGCCGTTTGTCTCTGGTAGCTGATGGAAGATTGCTTTACTCTTTGCTCATTAATATAAATACATTTTATCCTCTCTTTGCACTAGCTATGTGCCACAAAATCATTTTTATGATTATGTTATTTATAGTCATGCACATTTCAGGAATATTCCATATACCTATATGTGGAATTACACCTGAAAATGCAGTAATTCACACTTCAAATACTATTTTGGGGGAAATAAGCCTTTCTAACTTTAAAACTTATTTCAGTGCACCCAACAAGGGTAAATTAAAATTAAGCACTGAACTTTAACTCTGTGTTTCCTGGTTTTGAGCTTCATTGTGCTACCTTAATATTGGATTAACATACTATGTACATAGAATATTTGTTACAAGGTTTGTGAATAAGTGATTCTCATCTCCTTTGTAAGGAAAATTGACTCCATTAGAGAAGAGACATCAAGCTAACTGATTACATGAAGTCATAATCCTCTATTGAGACATCACACAATGACATTGTTAACATTAGTATGCAATATTTATTATAAATAAAAGAGGCTATTGAGGCTTTCAACCCATAAGCAGCTCTGTATGGATGACTTCACT
Source organism: Aramus guarauna (assembly GCA_013400195.1). Lineage (NCBI taxonomy): Eukaryota > Metazoa > Chordata > Aves > Gruiformes > Aramidae > Aramus > Aramus guarauna. The sequence goes on along the minus strand of VXBL01000838.1, from coordinate 272,567 downwards.
GTAGGAACACAGTGGAGTTATAATGAGGATAAAAGATTTATTTATACCTAAATATGTTCTCATTAGTAATTCTGCACTAGCTTGTAGCAGATACAATTGGAGGACCAGTAGGGGTTTGTGGATTGTTTTTGGTTTTTTTTGTTTTGTTTTGTTTTTTTTTTTTAATGACTATTTATTGTTTGCACTTTAGCTATGAACATTTAGTAAAAAAAAAAGCTAATGAGTTTATTGTACTGTGTATTATTAATTCTCATGAATGAAGAATTATTACATTTTTATAGGATATAGTAACATCACATCACTCCATAACACAGAGATCCAGTGAACCATTAGCTCGGAGCATGGTAAAAAGGGGAATCTTTTTTGAAGAGGTCCTTCTTGCACATGTAACGTACGCATGGAACACCACAGAATCCTGTAGAATTTCTTAGTGACCTACTTTTATATTATATGCTTTCCAAAACATAATTTTTTGTTTATTTCTCTTAACACTACAGTTAAGGACTACCCCACACTGCATGGAAGGCACCCAAAAAACTGCAGTCCCTTTCAAGATCTCTCATTGACTCTGTGTTGTCACCTCACAGTCTATTCCATGGAAATTCAACTCAGCTTAATCCTCTCTACTACATCACTGTCTTAGTACCATAAATATCCTCCTCTCTAGGGCGGGTTTACTTTCAGACTGTTGTTTCACATTCACCTTTGTCAGGTGAAACCTAACAAAAATAAGGCAATGGCTGAAAGTATGTGTCCATACTTCACACTTGACTACCATTGTTTTTGTTCAAAACCCAGTCTTTCTTTTTGGCTAGCCTAATTTGTCATCTTTAATTTATTTTCAGTGCTCTTAAAGAGTTCTATTGGTAAAACCTTATAACATATTTTTGGATATTTCACTACTAATGGAATTATGGTACAAGAAGAGTAAGTATGTGTATCTATTCTATGGAGAATATTCTCTGTGTAACAAGAACCCACCTCACAACTGCTACTTAACAGAATCACCAGGAAAAAATGCTAAAGTAATGCATTATTTTTTATCTTAGAAGAATGAAGTTCATCAGGTATTCATTTCTCATCTTGGGAATTACATTGACATGGTTCATCTCTTTCTAAAACTGCATTTAAGTTGATTACATGTAAGCTGACTGATAACATCTTATTCATATTGAAAAACAAATCATTTAATTCAGAATCACTCAGCTCAGCAGTGAAAGTCCTTACCAACAATTACTGAGAGATCGGAAGAATTCTACTCCACCTCCAAATGTGGATGAAAAAACATTTACTTTTCCTGTTAATTTCAGCTGTTTGCTTTCAGCAATAAAATCTCAAACTTCTTTATTGAAAAATAAGGCTAACCCCTTGAAAAATACTCCTTTCTGTGGTCTTAGCAGTCCTGTGGTCTTAGTCTTCCATTTTTATTCAGTCTTTGTTTGTACAAAATTTTACTTATTCTGCTGAAAGTAGGATTTTTTTTTTTTTTAAAAGCTTTAATTTGAAAAGACATTTACAATTTTGAAAAATACAACATTTCCGGCTAGATCTGCTTAAAGGAACTAGCTGTAAAAACTAACTCACCTGACATCAGTTACTTTCACTTCCTATGCTCTTTCTGCCACCATACTTATAAACTCACATACTCCATTTAAAGAGATAAGAAGATGAAAGTATGGTCCTGTTGTTATATATTGGAACAGAAAATACAGAGATTTTATGAGTTTACTATAATAGAAACAGCATACTGTTGAGATCCCACTACCCAGGTATTTTTTGCCTCAGTCTGTGATAAAGTGCCTGTGGGGAACAGAAAGATAAGCTTCATAATTTAGGTGAAATCCTTCCCATTTTTGTATACGTTTGAGTATATGTAACCTTATAGAATACACAGTATAGATTTTCAGACTGTTCATTTGGGATTCAGATTATGAGCTTTACCACATTAAGTGACAAATTTTTTAAAAGTATTTCCAAGTGTATGATTTCAATTGCTTTGTGCTAATGATGCACAATACAATTAGGCTTGGAAGGTATTCCCTACTACCCCTCCTGTCAATCCAGCTCTTAACTCTAACTCCCCAAGAGTCCAGCCCAAGTCCCATTGGAAATGTTCCCACTGACTTCAGCAGAAGCTGGATCAATACAGATCTTAAATTCAGTTATTAGACAAATATTATTTTCTTCTGATTCATGCATTTGTCAGGCATAAAAATAACCTAGTTTTGTTTCTTTAACAGGCTTTTCACAGTAATCTAGGTGGCTGGTACATCTGCAATCTGACAAAATAGATATCTCTTTTTGCAGAGAGTGTATGTGTTTCCCCATCTATCTCAAAAAAAGTCTCACAAAGCTATTCAGAACTCAGTACACGTTCTTTCCTTTTCACAATTCATTTTCCTTTTTTTTTTGGTGACAACCTAGGCAATAATTCACAGCTCACTGGGTCTCCTAAATAACCCCCTTTATATTTACATGGTAGGCATTCCCCCATTACCCAGCAGGATCCAACTGTATTGGCAGGCAGTTATTAGGCATTCTTAAGACTTTGGAGGTTTAACATACCCTTCTCTAGTTAGTGTCTTAGAAAACACTCTGTATGGTTACCATCTCAGCAAATATATAGCACATCTCGACAATTTAACAATAACATAAACTGTGTCATTTTGTAATTTCAAAGTGGTTCCTTCTTTGGGTCCCATCCAGACTCCCACATGAAGCCTTTAAAGCTCAGAAGCACTTCATCCAATGGAGGATTGTTATGTTTCTTTCTTTTGCTAGAAATTAAACAAGCTACTTGAGTCTCTTTGCTAAAATTTTCATAAGTGTATACTTGCTTTGCATTACGTATTGCACTTACTTTATCCCAGCATCACTCAGAATTCTGGGGGAAATGAAAATGATGCAAAATTGCAGCCTCTATTGACAAATGGTGAAAAGACATTTTAGGAAACAGATGAACTAGAATAAAGTTAGTAAAATATGAGAACACAAGTCTAACTCTCACAGAAGTGAGATTTTCACTAGGCCATCTTTCACCAGAAAGATACAATCTGAGCACAAAAGAAGAGCCAAATTTCCAGGGCTTATGGTCTTGCTCTGACTGAGAAGGTTCCCCCAACTGACTTCCTGCACTGCCTACAGAAAGGCATTAAAGACACTGCCTTACAACCTTCCTTGACACTGACATATCTCATGCAAACAGGACCTACTGGGTCACTCCTCCCCTTTCCTAACACATGAACCACGGGAATAACACCACCTCTTTGAAGTCCTTAGTAAGTGCCAAGTTATATTATGGAGGCTTGTAGGAATATAAAAGAAGAAAACAGAGAAGTTGATTCCTATCAGCATTACTGATGCTTGGTACTGGTAATCCTACTTGTTCTGAAGAAACCTCCAAACAAATGTGGAATGACAGATTGCCAATCATGCTTAGAGCAGTTTGCATCCTACGAGCCTTGAATTGACACAAATGTTCAAAACTTGATTTCTTTACTGCATGGATAAATATTTCAAATTAAAATATCAAAAGTGCTTACATCAGCAAAAAGTCTGAAAGAAAGTGATTTTGTTTTGAAGAAAAAAAAAAGAAAACAACCATCTTTTTGTTTACAATTGGACTATTTTCTTTTTGATATTGTCTGAAAGCTTAATTGGGATTCTTTGATGAGAACCAGAGCCTTCATGATACAATGCCTCATATGTGTCACATACAATGTTGTTAGATATGTCCAGATTTAAGGAGCAAATTCCGGGTAATTCTTAAAATAAGAGCCATTCACACTCATCCAGGAGACATGACAGAATATGAAAAGTATGTGATAATAGTGAATCTGCAAAGTCATTGCTCATGTTAGCAAAATTAGTAAAAGCATTTTGAAATCTTTAAGACCAATAAGCGTTCAAGTATATATTTCCCATGTTTGCAAAGTTCAAGTAACATGCTGACAGCACCAAACAATTCACCACCACAGTTGTAATTAAAGGAAGGGGCCCAAAAAACCACAAATTGTTTGGGGTTTTCTTTAATCGAAGTGAGTAATTCTTAGTTATATTTTTTCTTATGGCATCCTGTAGCTTCTGAAGACTTCTCTTTCACTTTTAAAATTTCTGTACAATGCAATATCCCTCTATCATTTGAAATGCTTTGACAGTGTTTCTTTTAAACTGATTATTTGTTTAAAGTTCAAGCTAATAAAAGTAACATCCTATTAAAAGAAAGCCTGGCTGCAGAGCAGTATTTTTGGATGCTAACTAGTCATGTTACTAGCCATCCATGAAACATATGCTGAAAACACTCGGAAGTGTTCAGAAATGCCTAAGTCATAAATCTTTTACAGGTACAATTATGTGAAAGCAGGAATAGGAAAAGCACATTCAACATCTGGAGTCAGATGAGTTTACTGAAGTAAAATTGCAAAATTAAATTTAGATGAACTTAATTAAAAAAGGGGATCTGATTTAATATGGACATTCATCAACTTCTTATTGAAAACCTTTCTTGCCTCAAGAAAATATAATAAAGTATGAACACGAAAAAACATATAAAGGCTGAAATGTGAAGGGATGGTCAAATGAAGAAATGCCATAAGAAGGAACACTCTCTTTTTCCCTCATTTTAACACACATGTGGATATACACACACATTTCCTTGAATTGTACAGACTATTGAACTATTTTTTGAGTTCATACCAGTGGAACAAGTGAACTGGTCATCTGTATGCCCTGAATGTCATTAATCCTTCCTAGGAGTATGCTACATATCTACTGATAACATAAATATGGAACTTTCTCTCTCTCTCCCCCTGTACGTATTTATAGTTGATTCTACAGAACTTTATCTATAACCAGTTATATTTCTTAGTGCTTAAATGTTCATTACCCGACTTGCTCCTGCTGAAGTGAATAGGAGTTTTGTTACAGGGCTGGACTTTGGATGACTTATAATGGATTTTCATTTGCCTTAGTTAAGATACAACAAATGAGGCTCTCTTGCTTTCCTTTACTAGGTTATTAGTGTCTTCTGTTTCCAGGGGAAAAAGATCTAGAAGTTCAGTACCAGTCACTTCTAGCTTCCATGAATTCTGTCTGTCAGAACAGCATTGACTTTCAATTCTCCAACTTACAACATGCATACAGAATTTAGTAGTGTCAAACAACAATTTGAAAAGTTTAGAATACTGTTATTAGGATCATATTATTTCCTTACAAAACTGCCTTGATAATTTGTTGTTCTGCACCTTGGTTATGTGATAAAGTAACATGACAGGAATGCTGTATTCTTTTATTTCTAATAAAGGGCATTACTAGTACAGTATGCTCTGAGGGAGATACTGTCCTTTATTAGGAACGCATTCCAACATTATAAAAGTTACCCAGCAATAATGAAATGTAATATCTTGAGGATTCATACTAACATGTTATGATGCTCATTTTTGTATGAAAAGAGCATGATTGGATAGGAATGCTATTGTTGTTGAATGCATCTTTAAACCGAAGCAGAGATTTTATTGAACTGCTTGGTTAATGACAACAAATTTCTAGAGGAATCCTGAATACAGGTTTTGTTTCCATGTTAGAAGAGTTCTAGGTTTTGCAGTGTAATCTAATTAAAAAAACCCACACACTTCAATAACCTGGAAATGGCAGGACTTGGAAGTGGTGGTACTTGACGTCTGTGTCACAGTGATCTAAAACTAGCATGAGCATGACTGCACAGGGTGAGGTCAAAGGTCTGCCTATATCCTGCCTCTAGTTGATGCTAAGTGGAGGATTATAGCATGCAGTGGTATGCCTCCCCTGGCCTCCTACTTCCCCAGGTCCCAAAATACTTAATGTGGTATGTAGCATAACAGTGAGAATAATTTTGACCAAAATATAATCACAGACAATATTATAATCTAAAAATTAGATCGTTCTTCCCCCAAAAGCTGAACATTTACACACTAACATGATTTTCTGCTAAAGAACTACTCCACACTACTCAACTACAGTTTTCTAGAAAATGTATTCCAAACTGATGCAAAAGTATGGCGGGACTTAGCGGTTCCCTCTTCCTTTTCTCTTTTAGCAAAGCTGAGAATTTATCTCCGAGAATTTATCTCTGCAGCAGAAACTCTGAGCTTCAAGATGCAGATAGATTATATCCCTTCACAAGGTCTCCACAGCAGTATTTGAGAATCTAACTCAAGGTTTGAGCAATCAGACTAGTTACAACAAAGACAGCATTAGAGGGGAAAATAATTTGTAATTTTACAACTTATTGTTCAGTTTTCAGCAAGAGGAAATTACTGAATTTCCTTCTTGTGCATTTTACTTTCTCTTTGGAGCCTGCCCACCATCCTTCTGTAAACGGTTACATTCTTCAAAATGTACAATGTCAAACCTTCTAAGAGCAGTTACATTAGTAGAGGACAATAAAGATGGCCTTTCGCATTTTTATCTGATGAAAATTGCTCAGAACTTGTGTCCTGAGCTCAATCTTTTGTAGATCAATACATGTTCTTATATCTCTCTATCCTTGCATTGGTCAAGGGGAAATGCTTCACTTTTCACACAGATTCAGTTTCAGTGTAACACAACAGACAACAGTAATATTCTAATGTGGTTTACTATGGCATCTTTAGACCTTACCACTGAGACCGAATGTGAAGATCCTTAAATTGCTGGCATCAGTGTTCCTGCGGAGTCTGGCACAAATGCAGACAAGCAATCCTGCCAAAAGTCAGAGGAAAATATTCATCAGACAGATGATTATTTTTAATCACACTTTCCCAGTACCCATGGAAGCCTTACTTTATAAATGCCTACTGCAGGGTTAATGATAAGACCACTAAAATAGATTTGAATGCAACACACCCGCACGTGAACCTGAATATCGATTCCCATAGGGTACTTTCTATAGAGAAACTGTACTTTTATGAAAGCAACGCAACAGATTTTACCAGGAAAAATAACAGTGTATTGCATTATTAGTTTTAATAAACTGCATTAGAAAGATGCCTCATGGAAAAAACAAACAAACAAAGTGCACACAATTGGCTAACCCCAAATTAATGAAGCATACATTCATACACAGTTCATTTTCCTTTCAGATCAAAGAGGTTTTGAAGTTCAAATAAATTTGCCTCCTAATAGTTTTAGTATAGGATTATCTCTCTTAACATCTGAAAAACAACATTCAGAGTTGGCATTTAACAGCTTATATGTATTGCAGCACTTCAGGGACAAGCAAACTTGTAATTTCTACCATATGTGGAATGTTTCTTTCATTAAAGTATTGAAATTTCTATACAAAAACCATGACTGAGAAAAACTTCAGCAAAAGGATTATTTTGCAAAATGCATGTATAACATATAATTATTTTTGCTATTTACTTTTAATTCATTCATATAATACTGTAAATACAAATATGTACATGTATACATTTGTTTCATTAAGGTTTACATGGTTATTTTAAAAATTATTCAAATTACTTCTGTTTAAGAGAACATGAAAACTATCTTGAAGTGAAAGCAAAGACGAAATGGAATTGATGACAAGAAATACATAGGCAGGTGGAGCAGTGTTCTTGGGTCAGACCAGTTTTATGAACTTGTAGCGCTCAAATCCAAGTTGCCTCTATACAATAACAGAGCAAACTGAAAACAAGAAAAAACTGTAAGGAGCTAAAATCAAGCCCTAGATGAATACAGAGGGTCTCCACATCTCTCCTTTCCTCTTTTACTCAGGCTCCCAATGAAAATATTACCATTTTCACTATATAACAACAAATTCCCTAGAGTGAGATTTTCAAAGAAATGTAAGAGAACTGGGTGTCTAATTCCCTCAGGCAGTTTTGAAAAGTGCATGATTAATATACTATATAGCTCCTTATACATCAATTTCCCAGTACACTTCACATCAGTCTTATCTAGACACTTTAATCTTCAAATTTTCATACAATAATCTTCAATGAAAGGTTCTTTCTGGGAGTTTACAGTATATTTAACACAATTTAAAAACTACTAGTGCATTGCCCTAGCTTTTAATACCCAGAAAATGTTTTATAAATTAGATCAACTACAACCTGGCCAAGGTTTCTGTATTTTTAATATCTTTGGAGGAAGATTACAACAAAAAGGTGCTGGAGGGAATGACTTAGCTGGTTAAGCGTCAGTTCACAATACTTTAAATCACCCCAGAACCATAGCTACAGATCCCAGAGTTTATCCAGTGTTTCACTTTTTCCAAGGTAAGGACTAGCATCTCTCCGTACATTACTGGGGAAAACAGCATAGCTTACAGTGTATACTACTCTGTTTTGGCAGCTCTCTGTGTGCACATCTGGCCATAGACATAGTTTCCATATCTGTGTTTTTGCCAAAAATATTAACTGTTAGAATAGTGTGCCAGGCCCATTCTGCAGGGATACAGCCATGACTTCAATTCCTCCTGGCCTTTACTGTTCCCTTCAGTGCTGTTTACCATAGCACCTCTGAGTTCTACTCATGGACCTGGACTTCACATTATTACCCCTATCTAAATGCACAGTCAAAAAAAAATTCTTAGAATTTATACAGCAAGGACAAAAGGTAATAGATCAGTATGAAATAAGAGGGGAAAAATGGAGAAGATAATAGCCATTACGACAAGCAGTATTTTTTGTAGGCAGCCTGGCAAAGGCACGTTTTGAGGAGACATTTGAAGAAACAGTTTTGTAGAAGTGTCTGAAGAGTTTTGATGGGAAAAAGCATGAAGGTGCTGGCTTGAAAAATGGAATGAACATCATGACTCAAACTGAGGTTGAAGCTGTTTTCATACTGACTAAGAGATGAAACAGAGTAGAGAAAGGACAAATAAGCTGCCTAAAAGAGAAAAAGGAGAGTCAAATATCACCTGAGTGTTAAGGTCAAAAAGTAATATGGTCAAAAAAAAAAACCCCAAAACAAAACCCCAAACAAAAAAACCCCTAGGAAAATGAGTTTTCTAACAGCATAATTTGAGTTGGGTAAGATTTTGTTTGTCAAGATTTGAGAAAACAAATTTACAGTGCAAGAAATCTAAAAGCCCATATGGATAGCCAGGAGAGACCACATGTCACACTTTACATGCCAGGTAGATCTGAGGTGGCAAAGAGAACTTTCAGTTGAAGACAATGCTCAGGTAGTGAATTTGGGTGACAGATGAAGTGATAGGTTGTTAATAGACATCATGAGAAAAAGTAACTTGAGAGGGCTTCTGCAGAAAGAGTAAGGACCAGTGTTTTAATGATGTTGGTTTGAGATACCACTTCAATATTTACACAGAAACAGACTTAGATTTTAGTTTGGGTAGGAAGAGTCAGGCCTGAAGTACAGAGGTCCACATAGTTCCTATCAGCCTCATTAACATGATAGCTGAGTATGTGCTTTCATGTGAGTCACCTCATGGATAAACAAGGAGAAAAGTAAAAACCTGACTTTCCTGTAAACTCCTGCAACTGGAGACGTGATAAAGCAGATTCAAAGAGCACATGGAGGAAAGCATAGTATCATGGAAGCCAAAAGAGGAAAGGATGACAGTAAGATTATAATAGTTAAATATATATTGAAACACCTGATAGGTTCACATGGTCAAAGGTGGAGTACTGATTCTCCAACCAGAGATAGTTATTACAGACTGGTTTGAGCAGTTCCTGTTGATTACAAAGACTGGGAATTAGATGGCAGTGACTGTAGTGTACTCCATGCATCTAGGGTTGACAGCTTATTAGAAGGGCAGGTGGGGTAAACACTGGGACATTTTGAAGAAATGAAAGACTAAGGCAAGCTTGAATAGTGCAAGAAAAGAGGAAGAGGAGACAGATTGGAGGAAAAAAGGGCTAATATGGGGTTGCTGCATAAAGTGGGTGAGCAGAGAAGAGAAGCAGTTGGAAAATTTTATAACTTGTGACATGCTAGAAAACTGTTTCAGGAACAGAGCAATGAGTGAAAGGAGGAGTTATGAATATCATATATTTATCAGTTTTCACTGGGAAGAAATTGTCAAGATCCTCCTCAGAGAAAGAAATTGTGGTAGGAGAAGAGGCTTTGAGGAATGAGTCAAAGGTGGTGAAGAGGAGATTAGGACTGTGGGTGAAGATTTCAATTATAGTAGCCAGGCTTCTGACAGAACTGAGAGGGGAAGACTGCCATGGAGGAAGTTGGCTAGGTCACAGGATTTCTGCCAGAAATGCCTCGTTGCACAAAGCAACAAATAGAGAAAGTATCTACAAGAACAGTGGTCTTGATGGATTTGAGAGATTCAGACAGAAAGCAGATGCTGACTTCAGTCAATTCAGATATATCATTTGCTTTTGTGCAAGGAGACCAAGGGAGGAGAGACAATAAAGAAGTTTCTGGGCATTTTCCACCCTTGCTAGACCAAGTCATAAGTGGGTCTTTGTTTAAAACTCTCATGGTGTCAGATGAATAGAACTTGACATGTGGATGAGTTCACTTTACTGTGGAGCTGCAGCACTTAAAAAATGATTGTAGATCCATAAAAGGTCTCTGAATACCTAGTTTACATTCAGACATGACACCTGAACTGGCTAAAAGATACAGGCATATTTGTCCCACTATGCTTTTTATCTCAGAAAAATCCTATGATTTGTACTTTGAGGAAAAATATATGAAGTATTTAATATTCATGGGACATGCTTAAGTATGAGGACATGAACATTTGATGATTTGGGTTGAAATTTCCATTTTTGTCATGGTCAAGTCCATTCTAGGGAGAGGAATATGCATAATAGCAATCCTATCACATTTCTGGTAATGCAGAAGGATTTCAGCACATACAGTTTTGAGCAGAGGCAGCAACAAGCCCCTCAAAGCATTGGCAGATAAATGGCTGATACAATGTCTGACAAAGCTAATGTTATGATTTATACAAGGCGAATTTATAGTCATGGGAAGCAAGGAAGAGCTTGGGGATAATATGAGCACTTATGATCCAGAAAGCTTAGTGAAAGTAAACTACTGTAAGATGCTGAGAATAGATTTTTTTTTTTTTTTTGATGAAGATATTTTATTATTAATGATTCAGATGAAATTTTACACTGTTTTGGCAAAGTCAGGAGTTGAGACTAAAGGAGAATGAGAAAAAAGTCAAAATTCTAAGTTAAAAAGCTTTAAGAAAGATACTCACAAGAGACACCCAAATGTGCATGCAGAGGGGAACAATTAGCTGAGAGGACAGAACTGATTATTCCCTAAAGATGAAATGTATATCACAAATCACAAGTGTCTGTGATGCCACCCGTGACTTCAGCTTGCTAAGTAGTACGTCACAGATGGTATCAAGCACAACAAAGAGAGAGGCCTTAGCAAACCTTACTCTTGACCAAACATTGACAAGCACTTTCAAAAATTTAGAGATGAGAAAAAGTAACAAATGGTTGACCCTAAAAATTTACCCACTATGAACCCAATGCTTAATTTTACATCTTATTGTAGTTGACGTGTCTGAATGGATTACCATAAAATACTTATTAATCTACACATCCATCAGATTAGTCTAAGATATTTGTGTGACACAACGGAAGAAAGCCAATAGCACCAAATATAACATTTTAGAATGGAATTTCTCACCTTTTTTGTTCTCCTTCATGAATCTACTCTTCATCTATCTCCATGTAAATACATTGAATTTAACAGAATTTTCCAAAATAATAATAATTTTTATTTCTTTAGATGTATATATGCACATTAAAAAGCTTCATCTACCTATCCACCTTGAATAAAATTGATGCCCATGCTTTACTAAGAAAGAATGTGGCTCAGTGTAGCAACACCAGCTGCATATAACAGTGGAGTGAAACACTGGAAAATTACCACTGGTGTAATTTCCTAGAGATAATGTAAATCCAGTATCAATTGGTTATGTAACTCAAATATCACAAGGTTTCATACAGCCTAGAAAAGCTGCATTTTAAAGTTTTATGAGGGGAGGAGAGGAGGTGTGAGGAGATGCAAAGTTCTTTTTAACACTAAACTGCTCTTAATGCTGTGAAATACGTGGAAGCAAGGTTAATTGAAAACCTGAAGTAATACAAAAATAAGTTCAGCCTTTAACAGGAATACATATGGTATATAAAGCTCCATTGAGCCCAGGTGGATAAGTGAACATTTTCAATGCACATTAGTTGAAGAAATGAAGAAGTAGAAGCGTATAATAGGTATTATTAAACTGGAATATTCTGAAGGCCTGGAAGAGAGATAGGAAGCCACTTCCATGGAAACATTTTACAGATTACTTTTTCTTCCCACCCAGAGAGTAGCAAGTCCCCCATTTCCCTTTAGACAAAGCTTTTTATTGGCTATAGTTATTATCCCTCTAGGGAAAAAGGGGTGGCTTTCAGAGACAGGCTTTAAACGAGAACATCTGGATTCCCCTGTAAAGTCACAACATCAGTGAGGTACAGGATTTCATATAGTGGCTCTTCTCTGCCTCAGCACCCCTATACCCTAGGATGGCAGATCAGAGGAATACGCAGGTCTGCCTCTGTCCTCCAAGGATGCTTTTCTTTCCTTGTGCATACTGTTATTAAGCTGGAGTTATTCATGATCCTCCAGAAACTGTAGGAATCACAGTCTAAATATTCATTATAACACACCTGTAAACATCCTGTGCACTTGTGTCCCCTTGGTGCTTAAAAACCATTTAAATACAAGCATATCTATCTATAGAGATGTATAAATAAATAGATGTTTACTCATTGTCACAAAAAAATGATTCCAGCATTTGGTTAATCTACTACAGATACGTGTAGTAAAATGCCCAAGTTCTCTGCTATGCTGTTTCTGTCAGCATGAAGCAGCTAATACCCCAGGCCAGATACAGCTGAACCTATCGGAAGTTGTATTCTTTGCTATTCAAATATTAGTAGTTTCTTCTACACCATAACCATCACCAGTTCTCCAAGAATTACCCCTTTCCAAAATAATGCATCTTGTTTAGCTGTCATTTCTCTCTAGCTTCTATTTCAAAAGAATGCAAAGTTCAGATCTTCTGACTACCTAATATATAAATTTAATGTGACTTATAGGCCAATCAGTCAGGATCCTGGAAGTACACTGAAATATCAAGGCAGAGAAACCTCTTCACAAAGGAAAACTCTTGAAAAGGTGTTTTGTGACATCAAAATCAGTGACCCTAACTTTGAAAGGATGGGCCTCTATATACTCAAAAAATGAGTTCAGACAGCTAATTGTGAAGAGCATGCTGATTTCAAAAAGCATGAAAAACCTCAATAACAATGATGTATGACGCTTTTATGAATGGCTGTTACTTGCTTATTTTACAAGAGTGATATGCTATAATTTATCATTTAAAATAATAGCTAATTGAAATGCTTTTCTTTTATCACCTCTGTATCAAAATATTCTTAGCATTTTATAGCAATATTATGCTTTCCTCTGTTTGAGACTAACAGGCAATAACAACCCCTGCCTGCCCCCACTGTATTTCAAGACGCTGCCTTAAGCACAATAATATATTAAAGCTTGAATGCTCAGGAGAATGTATGTGAAAACCAATCCTTGTATTTCATTAGCTCCACCACAACCAACTTAACTGCATGTCTAGAACATACTCATTTAAATGCAACTGTATGTGTGACATAATTTAAGCCAGAGTTTCCAAAACTAACAGTGTATTTGTTGTACTTTCATTTTTCTTGCCACTGATTTACAAAGGACTATCATAAACCTTTGATTTCCTTGTTGAATAGCAGTATGTTACTCTGTTAACAGGATCTGAAATATTTATGCAGGCAAGGATTCAGCACCTTCTAAAATCCACTTTGTGAGCCGGAATATGTATGAATTAAAGCCACTTCTTCCTCTTTACAAGACAGATCACATAACTAGATGATAATAATCACATTCAAATTATAACTCAGAAGTTATTAGGTTAAGAGCTAGAGAAGAAACACCCACAATCAAAGCAAAGCATTTAAACTTATTTTTATCTTGTGATTGGCTACAAAAGGATGTACTAGCAGCTACAAAACTTGGTGTTACAGAACAGACCTGTCTGTAGCTCATGTTTGAGGCAGTCTTTTCCTTCTGTAAGATGTGAGCCTGAACCAATGAAGTCAATGGAGAAAGGTGTTCGCTGCAACAAGAATATGCCTGCACCTCTCTGTCCCTCTGCAGAAACTGTTGGTCCCACAGTTCCAGCATGGCAGTTCTTTGCTGTAGGCACAATTTTTCCTCCAAATCTATCTTTCCAAACATGCCTCTAGACAGAGACTTTTATTTTTAGCACAAAGACACGTTGGTGTCAATAAGTATATAGGGCATCACTTTCATTCTTAATAAAATTAAAACTCTACAGCTTGAAAGCAAAATAGTATGCCAATGAACACTTATTTTTCACCTTCTGTCTACATACTTCACTACTTCAAAGGCATATTTAGGTATTTCCTCCATTTCAGAAGATTCCCTTCGAAAATGCATTTGAATGAATGTTACCCTTTTCTATGGAGATTTGGCTAAACATTTTTGTTACAGCAATTTTCTTTAGCATGGTAATGCAATCAGTATCCCAGGAGGCTCATCTTTCACAAGATGCCTGCCTGCAGTTCTACCTGCAAAGTTATATTATGGCAGTCTTCACAGATAACAAAGTACAGAAACTGCAATGCATAAAGCAGCACAATCATCTGTAACAAGCTGTCTTAAAAAAAAAAAACCAAAACAAAAAAAAACCCCAAAAAACCCAAACAAAAACCCAAACAACCCCCACCACCACCAACCAAAAAAACTCAACCAACCACCCTCCACCACCCCCCAGTTCTCAATATAAATATTCATTGCAACCACTATGCTATGACAGTGCTTCATTTCAGGAACCAGTGGGCATAAGCTGTATTGTTCATTCACTTAAGACAAATAGTTAGGAGATTCCATGAGCAATTTCTATTTCCTGGACAAAGTGAAGAGCATTACTGTTTTTCAGAGGAAAGGTGAAACAGTAGTGATCAAGCTGTGAACTGAATAAATATAAAGCCTGTGAAGTGATTTACTATTCTTACTGCAGCCAGCTAGGAACAAAGTCAATCTCTTTTGTTGAAGCAGTGATTAGTGAGTGCAGTTGACCTGTGATACTTACTGCTTTTAATCCAATGGTTTGCACATTACAATAAAGGCTGAACTTGCAGAACAATATATTTATTCCTGCTGGTACCTTTCCCGCTTTATCAGAGATCTCTATTTTTACAAGGTGCTTAGGTAAAGGGCTATGTATAATTAAAAAAAACCTGAAAATAATTACCAGCAAAATCATAACATGGGTCACATTTGCATGTGTTTTAGTATATGTGGCACTGATAAAGTACCATGACTCTGAATAAGAGTCTTGCTAAAATGGACTTGTAAACAGTTCTTTTTTCAGGTGGGTTTTTTTTTCATATCCTTGAAATAATTTGGATATTAGACACCTATTCATTTTAATAGCCAGGCATTCTTTCTGTTCTGCAGCTTTCACATTAAGCTCTTTTTACACTTCAGCTCTTCTGCTTAAAGATTAAAGATAACTGACAGGTTTTAGAGGAGCTAGGAAGCTACAGGCTTCACATTTACTATCACATCAAGTTCTGGGGCTGATTATCATCATTATGTGTTACACCTAGTAGTGTCCCATATGTGACAGGTGCCTTCTGAGCACCATTAAAGGCATCATCTCATAAATTAACCTTCCAAAGAACAGACAAAAAAAGCAACTGATAGATGCTGGCAAAGCAGGAGGAAAACAGACAAATGGCATGATCAGGTAGCAGTGGATATTTCCCCCAATAAGAAAGCTTTAATAGTAGCTATATTGTATCTTCACGTGTATGGTTTTAAGGTTCTTTTTCTACGCGTGCAAATACAAAGTAAGAATCGAGTGTCTTGAGTAATCCCTTTATGCAAGTAAACCATCAGAGGAGTCCGGGATATCACAATAGTTTCCTCCCCGCAGGATACCTTGGCTCTCCACTGTTTTTGCAGATGGATGAAGGCACTGCAGTTCGGTTAAGGACACAGAAAGTACTAACAATAGAAGTGGCTGATCCTCCTCTTTCTGCCCCAACCAAAGTAGCAGAGGGGTATACAGAAAATGTCAGGCTGCGACATGAGCCACATTACCTGAATATGCACACTCATCTCCTGGTTCATTACACACTAAGTCTAAGGCTAGCACATAACCCACATTGCTGTAGCACAGTTGTGGCAGATGGGTCAGACCTCTCAAATGACACTAGGCAATCACAGGGTAATCATCGGGATAAACTATCAGGACCTGACCAGAACTGAGAACCTTGAAACTCACTTTTATTAGACTTTATATATATTTGCAATTAGGCTAGGAAACTCAACCTAGAATCCTGTTACCTTTTTTATTAAAATAAAACACAGTTTAGTGGTGACTGTACAGAAGATGGTAGCTTTGAAGAAAAAAATAGAGGAGAAAGAAATATATATATTTTCTAAAACACTGCTGCCACTTATATTTTGCTCTAAGCAAAAGCCTGCACCCTGCCTTACCTCCATACATATTCAGGTTTTCTCCTGAAAACCTCTGAACTACTTGCTAGGTAAATTCAGTATGCAAACTACATCTCTGCTTTATTGTATTCTTCCCAACTCAAACTTCTTCGGGAGAAGCTTATAATAAAAATAAGGTACCAAAACTTAAATATACCAGGTCAACTTATCATTGTAATCTTTTCAGTGTGAAGATGCTACCCTAAAATCATTAATAATATTTTCAGTCCTTTAAATCTTTATTCACAACAGGGCAGTAAAATATAATTTTTAGTTCACCAGTTTCCAACACATTTGTACATTGTTGTGGCTTCAAGAATGCTGAAAGCTATTTACTTATGTAAATCTTGAGATTTGCTACACAGAGAAACAGATGTATGTGGAAGGCAGTGAAAATGAAGTGTCACATGCTGGCCTGGGAAACAAAACTTGAAAGAAGGAAAAACAACAACACCACCACCACCCCAAAAACCCCACGTTTGCCATGTTTCACCTAGCCCATCATTGAAACGTTGAAGGACAAACTGCAAAAGAAAAATCTTAGCAGCTACTGCAAATTACAAAGGGAGAGCAGCAGCATGGTTTTGGACGTACTTCACAACTATATTTATCATCACAGGACTTTCTGCACGGGGCAGCCTAATGCCATACACAGGGAGGGCTTCATAGAATGGAAGCATTCTGTACAGTTCCATTGTTTCCCAGTTTCTAATGCCAAGAATTGCTTTTCCTTGACTTCGTCTGTAAGAGAATGCTCATTTGTTACATTCAGTAAAGGGACAAGTAAAGCCTTTTCATTAGTTATATATGTTTTAAAGCAGTAAATGAAAAGTATACTTTCTGAAAGCCTTAATAAAATACATAATTTCACTCATCAATTTTCAGACATTAATTCTTAATAGTTTTGGAATTCTTTATTTAGAAATCCTATTTGCAATGCAAATGACTGGATAAGATATGGATAGAATTAATAAAAATACATTCCTGTCTAAAACTTGGAATCTTTACATGATTTTTTGATCCTGCACTACAAACCTGGTCACTGTTCTGCAACTCTAGTTGTTTACGTATCAGGACTAATTGATCGATATCATTCCCTAAAATGTTCCATGATAACTCCTACTACTGTCACAGTGTACTAGAACTTAAACGTAAGAAAGGGGAAAGAACAAATCTAATGACACAATGTAGAAAATATTTTAAAAATGAAAATAACTTTACGAATTGCAATTTGGAAGTAGACAAATGGCAAAAGAGCAGCAGACTGTATATGTTACGGGTGTTCTAATTATGTATTTAATCTGGGACTCCATCAACTGTTTCCCTTGGGAAGAATATTCTTTCTCTGTCCTATGATGTTAAAATAAATGACTAAGAAGCTGTGGGAAGCCAAGTGGTTTGTAAAAACCTAAGATCATCCATACTTTTTCAGCTAGAATTTCATTACAAGGCTGATTCTGTAAATGTCTGAGATTTCTTTCAGGACACTTATGACAAAATACATAAAGGACTGTGGTGTCTACACCTAGTCTGAAAAAAATCATTTAGCTGTCAGTTCACTTGGAGAATGCTAAACTTCACAGGTGTTAAAATTCTCTTGTTGCCTGTGGCTCTATATCTGCAAATATGCAGCTGACTGTTAGTTTGGGAGGGTCAAGTGATCTAGATTTTTGACACATTACTCCTTGTATTTGGGAAAGCAGGAGAAATTTTCTATACTGGGCTCATGCTCAGAGGTGAATTTTTTTTGAAAATACTTTGCTTCAATATGTTACAATATAAATACATTTTCTAACAATTATTGACGAGAGTTTTGGTGTGGTGAACATCTGAGTTAAGTTGTATTTAAGGATGTACCTTTCATTGCTCCTAAGAAAATGCAAGTTTGTCTACATGAAAAACCTTTGAAAGATCTTATTTGTATAATATCATTGGAGATAACATTAGTTTTTGGAAACTAAATGATCTGAAGATATATACACTGAGATGTCTTGAAAGGCCTTCTTGGGGACACTCTGTGAGGGGCCTGGGTAAAACTGGGTGCCAGATCTACAGCTAGGGTAGTGTTGACAGCTAGTGCAAAGAGAAGTAGCAGGGTTTAAGTGTGCATGAGGTGAGGAGCGGAAGAAGAGGACAAAGTAACCTTTGTTTCAGTGTCTATTACCTTTTGAGTGCTTAATTTTGCTATCTTGATGTTCTTTTGCTGTCTAAAAATGTTTTTAAAAGAATAGAACTGAATAAACATCATAAAACATCCACTATGAGAATGAGTATTCTTGGTTTTGATACCCTATTCCCTGATGAAAATTATTTATGTTTAGTCAGCATAAATAATCAGTTCTGGTAAGTCTATACTGTGGGAGTGAGGTGACTGCTTTAAAAAAAAAAAGTATTTAAAGTTGGATATTTTTCCTCTTAAAGAGGAGGAATCCATTGTTAAGAAACCCTAACTCATCGAAAAGTGCAAAAGAGAACTAGAGAAATATTTTGAGGACCAGAGTGAAGGTCTTAGGCCTCCAACAGCTCTATCTGTTAAGTTTACACAAAAGAAGATGGAGAAGTGACCATAATTGAGAAAATACTTGTTATAAAGAGGTTCTTTAATACCACGAAGAAAGGGACAACAAGATCTAATTGCTAGAATATGAAACAAGGCAAATTAAAGTTAAGAAAAAGGGAGCTGTACTCTGAAGTTAACCATTAGAAACTGTAAGGAGGAGCAGTGCATTCACTAGCAAATTGGATTGGGTATGGTTTAGCAATTTATTTCAGTTAAAGAAACCTATTAAAACTCATGTTGCTGTAACCAAGGGGAATGCAGTGATTTATCATATACAAGGAGATCAGATCTGGTTATCTAGCTGGAATGAAAGCTTCTGCCTTTAGTGAAACTGGTACAGGCTGTGGATGCTATATGTCTCAGGATTTGGCCTTTATTATCTGACAAGTGCATGTGAGCCCCTTAATGTTGGAAGTGGTATTGCCTGGCACATTTTCCTCATACATTTTAAAAAAAAAAACAAAACATCTGTGTAGGAAATGTTTCCCAAAGGAAATATTCAGAACTTTTTTTAGGGGGCATCAGCTCTTACTCAGGCTTTGACCATTAATATATACAATTCCATTATCCTTTCTCATTAAGTAGTCCTAGAAGCTTTTCTGCTATTGCAAATAATACATGGCAGATGGGACAACCCTATCTGGTCCTTTTGGGAGAAGAAAAGCTCTTTCAGATGTTTCCTGATTAGTTTAAGCATCCTTTGAGGGACATTAGTAATCTAATTCTACCATTTTAAATAGGGAAACAGGAAAAGGCTAGCATTACTGAAATAAAAGGTATTCTAGCATCTACTACCTTGTAACACCATGTCTCTTACTACTGTACTTCTTTTTTTGAAAATGAACATTATTTTAAGGTAACATATTCAAATGTAGATGATATTTTTGCCCACTGACATTAATGTCACTAAAATATGTAAATATGTACTTAATAAATCAGCTTGTTTATATGATTCAAAAATCTTACATCTTTTAATCAAGTTTATCTATTAAGAATACATAAATTAAGACATTTGAGATGCTTGTGTGAATGGTAAAGTATTTCCAAAAGTTTTCTCTCTAATCCTTATGTTTTTTCCATGCAAATCAACAGGAAGCACATGCAGACTAGGCATTCCCCTCTTCCATGGATCAAGTTGCATGTGTAATATCTGCAACACAGAAACTCTAATAGTGATGTGAAACTGGGGTCTAATTGAGGAATATCTGCTCATCTAACTAGCTGTCTTATCCCTGGAGAGCTGTTAGAAGCATGTCAGTGACAACAACATTGTAATACTCTTAAAAATATTTACTAAATATGGAATTAGGTTATTGAGTCATCAGGAAGTATCTCACATACATAGTAACACTATTAACTACTTTTTTATGTAACAGCTATGCCTGCAGCTTGCTGGTTTCATCCCTCAGTTTTTAACTACTTTGCTTCTCCATAACAACTATATAATCTGAAAAATCAAAGAAGTTTGGCATTGTTTGTGAAGTTGTTATTCCTGCAGGGTTAAGTTCAGCTCTGTGAAGAGAGGCTTCCATTTCCATTTGGGTGAATTTCATCCTTGTGACTAAAGCCACCTCTCAGCTTCCACACTGGGTATTGCGCTGAAGAGTGACCAATGAACTCAGTTGGACTGAGAAGGGGAGAGTGCTGGTGGAAACCATTAGTGTGTCTTGCAAGCCTCCCTCAGCACCGATCCACAGAGAAGATACGTTAGTGCACATAAACATGGCTCTTCAGATGCAACAGCTTATGCTTTATCTCTAGGAGTCCCTGACTCCATTTCAAGTATGCCACAGAAAAAAGCTAGTTCTGTTGTTAAACACTTGTCTGACAGTGCTATTCCCAGACACTCTGTGGTTTGATCTCTTACAGAGCAGACCTAGATCCAAACACAGCAATTTCCCCCCAGGACTGCAACCAATATGACAATTCCTCTGTGCAAACTGCAGCTGCACTAGCCAAGGCAGCAGTTCTCTTTGTGACTCCTCACCCCAAAACATAAGGATTTTCCAGTTGTATTTTCCTCTTGCGTTGCTTTGAATTAAGTTGTAAAACTCAAACACTCTTTGTACTGTCAGCAGAAACCATGGATTTATTTTGATGGAAAGTCAGAACATTTCAGAGCCCTATGTCAAAACAGTTGTGGTGGGCTGACCTTGTCCAGCTGCCCCTCTCACTCCCTATCTCAACAGGACAGGGTAGAAAACAAGATGGAAAAGTTCATGGTTTGAGATAAGGGAGATCACTTACCATCACAGGCAGAACAGACTCAACTTGGGGAAAATTAATTACTTCATTGCTAATTAGAGTTGGATAGTAAGAAACAAAGACTAAACCACCTTCCCCTCCACAGCTCTTTTTCCTCACCTGGGTGCTGACAAGGCTGTTCCTCACACTTTTTTCCTCACACCTTACCACTTGTGTGGAGTTTTTCCCTGCTCTTAAATACGTTTCCACAGAGGTGCCACCAGCTTCTCTGATGGGCTCAGCTGTGGCGGGTGGTGGGGCCGGTTGGAACCGGCTGGAACCGGCTGTGTCCGGCAGGGGCGGCCCCACCCTCTCCTCACAGAAGCTGCCAGCACCTTCCCACCTGCACCCAATTCAGCAGCATAATTAAAATTTCTTCAGCAGCCCAAACCACAGGAAACTTGTGCCTCAGGTAACTCGTATATTTATTGCTACAAAAGAATCAGCCCCCTAAAACTGGTTCTTTTCCTTGCTTGAAGAAAAGCTTTAAAATGACAAGTTACTCTTTTATCATGCTGTTATTTAAATATGCACGCACAAGTCTCTCACACTGGAACTCAGAGACATTTGGCGGGCCATACCCCAAGGTTTCTCTTGGTTGTGCTTTGCTTTTTTTTTGTGCTCCAAGAGCACAAAGAGTGAAATACAAGACCAATGCCTCTGTCAACCTACTTTTACTTTCAACTGCAGAATTTTATGTGATCCCAAGCTACATGCATGCAGTCAATACCTCTTGCAGAAATTACAAGTTGTGCCCTAACTCTCGAGTAACTATCCTCACACATATTCTACTACTATAATTAGAAAGGTATAAAGCTGTCCACACAGCAACAGGACCAGCACTTCACCAAACCCAGCATCAGCTTGAGAGGCTTCACAGTCTCCTAAGACCTTGCAGGTTGGGGAACTTTGTTCAATTAGAGGTACCGAGGTGAATAAACGCCTGGGCAGCAACACTGCTGCCTCTTGTCCCAAGTACTGTGATTCTATCAATAAATACAGTTTGAAGAAGGAAAAAAAAAGCTGCATTATAGCAATCTCTCCATCTTTTTTGTCAGTAATAGCTGTCAAAACCAGTTCACTTGTAAGTGCAACAGGGAACTCACTGCTCTTGGTGAACATGGGCATCCTCAAGACAGCCATGACTGAGTAAGCAGATAGAGAAGGCTGGGGAAGCACCATCAGTTCCTAGGTCAGTATATGAATCTGCTAGTCCAGGACTTGCAACCCTGGCATCAGAGGCAAGACTAAGCCAGAAGAGAGCACAAAATCATGTTTTTGAGCAGGGAGCACATCTGCCAGTGTTGTGATTTCTCATTTCTGCAGGCTAACATGTGGAATATGATTGCAGTGATGAATTAACTCTGTAAGAGTCTATGCTATTTCAAGAATTTGTGCCAGCAGTGGTTACTGCTTCAGAGCAGGAGCTGCAGCGACAGTTCCTAGCACTGCAGCGTGCACCAGCCCCCAGGAATGATTTGGGACAGACACAGCAGTAGGATCAGAGTGTGAGGAGAGGAATTGTGCCCTGAAAGAGGAATACTTCAGAAGTGTCTGTCTCTGAAAATCCATCTGTTCGTTACCTCCACTGATAAAGATTTCTCAGCCATACTGATGCATGGTACACCAGAGCAGATGCAGACTTTTTGTAAGACAATAAGCCCGTGCTTTTACCTTTGACTCCTGAGAAACCAGTGGGGGAGTTCTAGTATTTTGTCTGACGACTCCTGCCTAGCAGATAAATGTGCTATTCGGCCACCAGGGATAAGAGTTTCTCCCAAGAAACAGACACACAGACAGCATCTGCTTTGAATTGGTACAATGATTTTGAAAGGACAAGGCTTGTGGCCTTGCTAATACTATCACAGACCTGACAAGATTTACAAATAAAAAAAAATAAAAAAGAACTACATATATTTAATTATGAAATCAATGGTGATAGAGAGAGAAGTTGCATGGTAGAGCAGTGGAGTTTTCGGACTCCTGACACAGGCAGTAAAAGGCCTGGACAAGGAGATAGGCGAGAGCTGCCAACAAACAGGAGGCATGCTTGGTCTTCCATATTTCCTGTATGATGCAAAAAGTCCATAAGGCTGAATGTGTCCCTCAGGGATACTGCTGGCAAGTATTCAAGCAAAAAACCACACAACATACATACTAGTAGAGGTACAGGAATATAACAACTGTCTGAAGTAGAAACATGGTGCTAAAGTGATGTCTCATAAGTCTATTTTACATGTTTGCTAATAGAGTAGCTTTATAATAAATATCAAAATCTTATGCAGTGTCTGTCTATGCATGCATTGACCTTTATGATTCATAGTTTTGTGTTTTTTCTAATCATATTTACTACCTAATTTGCAAATCTTTCAGTCATCAGTACAAATTAACAGAGGTCTGTAGTGTAGGCGTTAGGATTTAAAATTTGTAATAAAAGAAATCCATTAACCCTTACCTATCTTCAGCTTGGAATCAATTCTGATATTAGGATAAATAAAACTCAGAAAAATTCAACACCTACTCTGCATGAGCAGAAAAATCAGTTTTCTAGAAATAAATGTTGAATAGAAAAAGTTCTGAGTCATTCCTTTTCCTGTAAACTTCAAAACCAATGGCTCTTATTACTAAATGTAAAGTATAATCAGAAAATAATAATATTCTAGCTGAGTTGTAAATTAAATCAGAATTGCTAAACATGAATTGCTATCTCAGACTGGATCATTACAGTACTAAAAAAAAAAATGAAGTTGCACAGGCCCCCTCCGGAGCTGAGTATTGTGATGCAGGACCCTATGTGTTCTACTACTAACCAAAGGAAACACAGACATTTTGTGGTAATCAACAACTTCATCACCTTTTCAATAAAAGCCTCCATGTGTAATACCTTTTTCAAAGCATCAGTACAGCCAGAGGACTAACATTAACCTTTGAATGATTCACAAACTTCTCATATTTTCTGTACTTCCTCACCTTGTGTCCGTGTCATCCCCTCCCAAACCTATCACAAAACCCAAACCCACCACTACTTCTGGAGCCAATATTTCAATAATTTTGTGGTGGTATCAAAATTACAATTTGCTTTTCCATCTTCCTGGGACAGCACTGTTATTGTTACTGTTTTGGTATACCTGCTTTTCAATTGTTTATACATCCACGTGTTTCCCATTTCCTTCTGTTTACTACACAGCCTTTAGACTTTCTCATGCTAAGAATGCATTACTTCAGAGGGCTATGGATTCCTCAGCACAGCATTCTCTCAGTATCAATCCATCTTTCCTTCTCAGATACAATATCCAAAGGAGAAGGGAAAAAAAAAAAAAAAACCACAAACAAACCATTCCCCCTCCTACCCATCCCAGATTTGCTTCCAGTATCTGTGTAAATAGAGTTTTACAGTCTCTTTGACTACATTTTCGTTCTGTTTTGTGGGTTAAGCATCAAATCACTCAGCTCAATGGGTTGGAGAGTACCTTCTTTACCACTTTGCCGGAAGAACTGGAATCCATTCAAAGATTCCTGTTTATTTCCAAACTTTTTTTTTGTACAAATGCCTCAAAACATCTAATTCTGGGTTAAAAAAACCCTGCAAAAATATGTTTATGTACATATTGATTTGTCAGAAATAATCTTCACTTTGGATCATTTCATGTGCTAGAACTGAAAAAACAGTGTTATTTACACAATTCAAAGTGCTCTTCTGGTGATGTGCTGTAGAAACTACCAGAATACTGGAGAGAGAGACAGCACATCTAAATAGAAAAGCCATGCGTGTTTATATACAGTAGTAAACAAGTTACTTGGAACACAGCTGTATTTCTGTGGTTTCCTCATTTTCTTATTGCTGGGTGCACAGCACAACAGTGTTAGATGATACTAGCTGCTGACAGCAGTAAAAACCCCGATTACCAGTGCTCTAGATATGTCAGTGCTTCCCATCTAAAAAGATGGGCAGATCTGCTCGTCTGAATAAAACAAGGCATAGGAAAAATGGACTATTGAAAATCTGGCTCCGCACACAGTCTGAGGAATGAAGTAAGACGTGGCATAATCAGAACAACTGTAGAGGAATGTCACATACAGAGTGTAACTAGCCAGCACAAGAGTAACAACTTGACCTAGTCTTTCCATACAGTTCAGGGAAGGAAGAAAAAAAAAA
>VXBL01000838.1:213448-247037 GCA_013400195.1 Aramus guarauna | reverse complement strand
CTAACTGTAATTTCCCAAAAATAAAAGGAAAAAAAAAAAAAAAAAAAAAAAAAAAAAAAAAAAGGCACAGTGATCATCAGTGCAAGCTGGTCTCTACATTAAAGTTAGGCTGGACCCCAGTGAATAAGAGAGGAGAAAGCAGCATGAGCAGAGATTAGCAATGTGCAAGAGAGAAGGCAGAGCAACGTGAAAAAATCATGAGTAGGACAACCACAGGAAATGATGTGTTGCTGGCAGACGTGTTTTAAAGTTTTCCACAACTGACCTTGCATAAGAAGAGCAGCTCCCTCAGCATACTGAGGGCTGCAGTTGGAGGAGAGCAGGAGCTACCCTGAGGGACAGCCACTAAGAGAAAGGCTTCTGAAGATACCCTGAGGGACAGCCACTAAGAGAAAGGCTTCTGAAGATCACACCACAAAATGCCAGCAGGTTATTGTCCTTGCAGTGCCAGCTTGGCACAACATTGCTCCTGCACTGCCATTCCCCAAAACCCTCTGCCAGCCTCCCTTCAACACAGCATGCATAACCAGGCTTTCAGCCTCATGGCTGAGCTCTTGGCTTTGGCCCACTGTCTTACAGGGACCAATACAGAGTTTCAACTTTCCTTGCCCCTCCACGATTGATAAATTTGAACATTTTAAAGTCAGAGGCATTCATGAGACCTCTTGTCATTACATTTCATTAGTTGTTCCAGTATAGAGCTTAAAATCTTGTGTGTGACCTTCCAAAAAGGCACCTAGTCCTGGCCTCAGTCTATCAAGAGCTGGAAAACCTCTGCACTCCCTTGGGTTTATTCAAGGTTAATCAGCACCACTGTTCACCTTGTGTTTGATTTCTCATTTGAATTTATTATGTTTGAGTTTCCAACTGATGATTCTTATTATGATTTTATCTCCTGGATGAAATAACTACACAGAATAAAGAGTTTTTCTCATGGAGAGGAAACACTATAATCACCTCATCTTTCTTTTCAGCACCTTTGATTTGTCAACATCACTTAAAAATTTGGACCTCTGAACTGGACAGAGTATTCAAATAGCAGATCCACAGATGTTGTGTAAATTGTTTAGACCTAAATGATGGTTAATATTTTCCTTGTTTAATAACTGACTTCAAACTATTTGTTTTCTTTATGTAATTGAAGTACATTATCCTGCAACTTTCCCAGTACAGAAAATAAATAATAAATGCACACTTAAGTCTTTACTTTGTCATTTTGTTGGTGATCTTGCCATCCTTGTCTACTAACAGGCCAAAACTACACCTAGGATGTGATTTGTTCCTAATTTACCCATTTTGTAGCTGTATCAACTATATCTTTTTCTCCTGATAGTTCTAACTTTCCTTTTCAATTTTCTGTTTCATGATGTCTTCATATGGATTACTATATTTTTTTTTTCCATTGTTACAAAGTTTGTTATTAATTTCTTACTAGTTCTAGTCTTCAGTTCAGACCTAAGTCAGAGTAGCCTTTAAGACAAAGCTTCCCTCATTCTTGAAAGAACATTTGGGGCTTTCTGGACACTAAATGCATTCTTCCTAAGCAAGTCCCAGTTTAAACTTTTGTTTTTGTTGTGCGTCATCCCACTAACCCCCTTAAAATTTCACCATAACAAATTTTTAGCAAACAGATTTTGAAGAGAGGTTTTTCTACAACCAAGACTGCCTCCTTTAGTAGCATGATATCAGAAGCTGCCAAGTTTTGCAATTAATATTTCTACTATAAAATAGGAGTTTGACATTTTGGATACACAACAATATGTCTCAATTAAAGGATCATATAAATAGATGGAATCACATTACAGGAATGATTATAGCTCCAAGTATTAGCTTCTGGAATTCTCCTTCCAGTTTTTGTGCTGAATAGCGCATGCAAATGGTAAAGTTAAAACTCTACCTCTCCTGCATATAGAAAGTATAGCATAAAGATCTAAAGATCTATATCTAACACTTGGCATATGAAAACAGAAGTGCACCATCCATGGAGCTTTAGAAAAATCTCATTGTATTTCATATGTACAAGTACACTCATCCACACACACATACTCCTACACAAATGGACTTTAAGGCTGAAAGGCTTTCAAATTTGTGATTGAAATTTAATAAAGTATAATCTTTAATCCTTTGCATACATTATAGCAGTATGCTTTGAGTATTACTTCATGGCTAAATTTTAGAACCATTGCATTTGTTAAAACTTTAAATATCAGTGGCTAATATTATATTAAATTCAGCTTTTGTATTTCAAATTGAACACATGCTATGTTCTAATTCAGTGTTTTAAAATAAATCATTTACTTTCTAACTTTTCTTCCTTCTATCATCAGTGTAATTTAACACATGTCATTTCCTGCATTGCTATCCAATTCACACATCAGCAGGTGGTATACAATTTTTCCTTATTTTTTCCCCTCTTTTTACTGTATAGCATTTTATGTGTTTAGATAGGACACATCTTATTTAAAAAGCAGCAGCAGAGTAACACTGTAGAACAATGCCAGCTTCTACAGCATACATTTCAGAGTTTTTAATGACTCTTGTCCGTGTACCATTTAGTGACTCTTTTACTTGCAGAGATTATAATTTTGAGCTAGTGAAAGATTTAGCATATGTCCCATATCAATACATTCAAAGGGCAATTACCAATATCAATCAGCTAAAGCAATATGGACCAATTCACATGCAGCTGCTTAATGCAAAAGAAAAAAAAAACCATCACTTGCACAATCCTCTATGCTAGACACAAGTATGTGCTTTGCACATTCTTCTAATGACTCAGATAGACATTTTATAGCTGTTCCTAGCTACTTAGCCTGCTGCAAATGCTTACTTTTGTCAATATAGTTATGATTTTTCTCTGATTATTTTTTTCTATTTGTTCTGAACGAATCTCCTTTACCTTTTTAACCAACAGGAGAAACAGTGGAAAGCATCCATATAGACACAGAGAGAAACAAGTTTTTTTTGAGTAAAACCAAGAATTTCACCAAAAATCCAAGAACATTTTTTAAAAAAGGAAAAGATGACCTCAAACCCAGAAAACACCAAGATCGGTGGTGGACCAATCCTATAGATGGACCGCCCATTCCAACCCCCACCAAACCACCAAACCCAAGAAAGGGCCCTAAAAGAAGTTCAGTAAACCAGAGCATTATTGTCAACCATCACTGAAGTTGGAAGGAAATCTGCAGTGAGTCAATCTCGTATTCCTGTATTCTTTAAACACGTAAGTTTATTGTCCTTTAGCAAACTTCACAAAGTAGAATAGTAGCTTTACACAGCTCAAGTGAAGAGTTTGGTTTTGCAGAAGAACATTTTTGTTTCCTACAGTAGCAATTATAGGAGACACTAGGAGTTGGCTAGAAAGCTCAGTACAATCTATAAACACTTATTCATAGAACCACTGGGTGGACACTGTGTTGGAGCCAACTCTTACGTACAATGTTTCCGTTGTGAAACAAGTTTGACATTTCTGTCTGTCTCCCTTTTTTTAAAAGGACAAATCAATTTGTAACAGAGACAGCAGTTTGCAACCAACTGTGCTCAAGATCAAAATGAATTAATGATATTGAAATAAAGGTAACAGCACAGTAAAGAACAACAAATTGGAAATAAAGAGTAATATAAAATGGAGAACTGAATTAGAAAGGCACACAAAAAGAACATGGATTAGTCAACAAAGCTTCTCTACTTTTCCTAATTTCCTCCTACTAATTCTTTGTATTGTAGTGAATTGATCAGCTGTTAAACACATAGTCACCTCTTAAAAAAAGATTGTTATCTTTTGTGTTTGGCTTGAAGCTAATGTTATCTAGTCTTTTAGAAAATGATAGTGGATATCCCTTTCAAACCACGTCAGTTCTTTATCTCTGCTGCACTTTGTTGTTATCCTGCTCAGATGCATCTTGTATTTCATGTGGGCAGACATTATCTAGGGATCTGGCGTCACTTCTGAAACAACAGGATTACTGCATATCTGACCTCCTCACAAGAAAAAAAAAAAGGTTGCTTGCAACCTAAACATGTTCAGCTGAGGGCTTTATCAGCTCACATTTCTACACTCAGAATTTACAATAATGTTTATGAATATCTCTAATAAATATTAGCAACATTACACCAAACCAATATTTGTAAGAAATATTTGTAAGAAGAGACATCAGCTGAGTTTCAACATGAACACTTATGAATACTTATGCACCCCTTCTAAATACAACACTGCCCTGCAGATGGGCTAACCAGCCACAGCAGAAGGTCTGTAAAGCTCTGAGCTGTTAATTTGCCATCAACTCTCATGTGTCCTGCAGGCAGTCAGCAGGCCTGACAGTCCTCAGTTCCAGGGCTAAAAGCAAGCCCAAAGCAACTAATCCAGCCCACAGACTGTTCTGGTTGTGCTGGAATTGTCCCAGTATGGACCCGTTCAGAGACACAGAAATTAAAACACACTTCTGGGAATGGTGATGTGTCCTTGCATTGCATGTAGGGCAGAGCCTTGCTAGCTTCCCATGACAGCCTAGGTGCCATTCATAAAACTGGAACTGCGACAGGGCTCTTTCCATTATTTTCTTTAGGCTAGTGCTCAGGGCAAGCATGCTGGATGGAGAAAGCCCATCTTAATTCCTTTATTGCCTGACTTGGGAAAGGGCCTAGAAACAAGCTGAGACCTCATGTTAGGATAATACAGAGGAATGGAGGGGTTTTTTTGTTTGTTTTGTTTTGTTTTTATCGCCTCCCCAGCTGTCCTCTGAAAGACTCTTGTCTCCATACAAAACATTTAGTCACAGAATCAGATGCTAGAGTCCAGATGTTATGAGAAATTACTGTCTTCACTTCAAAGCTACCAGGCCATCCTTTCTCTTCTGCAGAGAGTAAAAGATGGTATCACTATCTCCTCTCCCTCTGTAAATGATGCCTATAGCCTGTTCCTACTCTTTCAGGGATGCTCCAAGTTAACCAAAATGTTTAGATTGAAATCAGTATTCAGAAATGGTTATTATTGAGTAACTCCCTGCAGAGCCAAAGCCTCAAGAAAAAGACAGACAAATACCACAGAATGCGTCTAAAATTAGCAGATCTAAGTTGGTTAGAAATGGGAGGGGGGAGGGGGTGCATGACAAAAATTCTTTCTTGGCAGAAACTGAATTCCCTCAAAATTTTCCACCCAGGTCCCTGTTAGATTAAGAGTCTGTAACTGTAAAGGGGCTGCAGGAAAGATTGAATCATCTTATTTACTACTACTTTTTAGGCATTTCCAAAATAACTGTTAATGATACTTCAACTGAACTAGAAGCAGCAGCTTACAGTTATGGATGGCCACAGATATAATAGCATAGTGCCTCTACAGAAGATGAAAGAAGAATAACTATATTCATAAACTGATTCTGACATGACCAGTGGAAGACACATACACCACGATGGTCACTGCAGCCAGGAGGGAAGCATTGCACTGGTATGACTACAGAAAACTCTGATGAAGAGATTAGAAAGAATAGTACAAGAAACTCAGATATCCACTTCATATAAAAACAGATCTTTCCCCAACACTTGGCAAACTTGCAGTATCAGTACTGCAACATGTATTCAACTTTGCAGCAAGATCTTTTTAGCATTCTGTATATCCCCGAATTGTGCAATTTCTTTGATGTAAAACATGTCATTTCTAGGTTTAAAAACCCTAAGAGCAGAGTTATACAAAACCTATGACATAGAGTAAATGCCCTGGAAATTTTACAGCAGCCTACGTCTGGCTGAACTTACTCAATTGCCAAGGAAAAAAACCCTTTTAAATACAAGATTAGCACTCAGCCCTTGAACAGTAACGTCTGTTCTCTTTAGAATTTAATTGCAAATAACAGCAGAGGATAGAAATAAATAAATTGAACACAGTTATATGATACTAAAGCCTTTCTTGAAAAATACTTAAAACAGAAATGGTGGAGCTGTTAATGATAATTTAGATGTCATGAAGAAGCTACTTCAGATTCCATGTTTTTATTACCCGCTTAGTCACACACATTTTCCCTATAAGTGAGTAAAATAGTTCTTTGGGACATTCATTTAACTAGATTAATACAGAAAGTGGAAAAAATGAATACAGGAACACAAGTTGGGCATTAAGAGTCTCCTTGGTTATTTTACTGAGCAGTTCCAATTTATAGTTCTCTCAATTATCTCTCCTGCAAAATGTTCATTCAACTCCAGTGCACTTCAGTATATTGGTGAGAATTTGTCCCAGGATCACTTCACCACAGTGCTGATCACTTATTAAATATATCCTTATCACTGGAATTTTTCCTCTGTAGGAACATGAAACAGCATCTCTGTTCTAGGAGGCTATATACATCTCTTTTAATGGGAGCTGCAGGACTGATAATTTTGGGTGGATTACCTGGCTTTTGAGTAATTTTCAAGGTAAGCCCATGTGCCCTTTTCCTTTTTATTACATGCTACATGTTTCCACATGTTTCTCTTCTTGGAGTTGTCATGGACTCCAAAAGATAAATCTACTTCTCCGTACATGCAACATTACAATGGTACAGCCTGTGCCCTGGTCACTACCCCAAGATAACAGAGAGTTGGACCTGCATCACCTGAAATGCATCTTTGCCCAGGATTCCTTTCTGCTGCTGCATAAGGATCTGGCTTAAACAGTCCATAATATATACATTCAATTTGCTTAAAAATGAAGAGAAGTTTTGAGCATTTCAGCTAAGGCAATTTGTTTTTCTGCAGATTTGTGTCTTCAACTTTTATCTGCCTGGTAAGGTGCAACTGCCGACTGATCCCTCCCATAAGTTATGAAACAGAGATCTCTGTCTTGAGTAGGAATTCCTTCCTTAGCTTTTCACTCAGTGCCACAGAGTCTCTCTTTTACCCATCTGAAGAACTGAGAACTAACTTATCCTGAAGCTCTCCACTTCTTTGCGTAATTTCACTGACATTGGCCCATTGGTTCAGAAGTTACGAGGGTAGAAGGAGCAAAACAGACAGATGCAGACAGTATGCTTTCACAAGGCTCATTTTTTCAGAAGACCATTGCAAAAAGCTGTGGGCATACAACACAAGCCCATGCTGCGTTTTCTGTATCTAGGGGAAAGAGGAACCTGCCTACAGCGCTGGACTACATTACAAGAATACAAAATCCTGTTACTGGATATTTCACATGCTTCCTGTATGCCTCTGAACAGATCATTTTGTATCCCATCTGTCTTTACAACTCATTTATCTTCAATGCAATTATGAGTGAGGATCAGAGTTTACTACAATTTTACACAGTTATCTGGGTCATTTGCACACCAATCCGTTAGACTTCCGTGAGCTATTGTAATATAAATAGCTAAAAATAATCCAAAACTTGCCCATATTAAGTAGCTAATAGTTAATGTGTAATGAATAATTTTCATTATCAACTTGCATGATAATCCCATGTAATATTCTCTGTCTACAGTAAATACCCTTCATACAGAGTAGCTAAGCTGGTACAAGACCGTTCAGCTGGGAAATGGCTGTGCTTTCATCTATTCCATAGAGCCTTCCCTGGCAGACAAGTCCTTAGTACTAGAACAGGTAAGATTATAACAATATTTAATATAGAAAATAATTAATATAGAGAGAATAAGTGAAAAAACAGTAAAAATCTTTTTTTTTCATCACTGTATTGATGTATCACAAACCCTTCTGTTGTGATACATATCTACACATACACATCCAGGCCAATGTGTACAATAACTAAATATTTAAGACTTCTACTGCCTCTAACAAGAAAAAGCTTAATAATGAAAACTCCCTATGTTAAAAAAATTGGCACTTTTCTGTTTCTTATTTAGAGTGTTTTAAGACATAAGTAAAATAAAGTGTTCTAATATGCTAACTTTTATGCTTGCATTAAAATGCAGTCTAATCACTGTAATAATCAGCAAGATTCAGTGTGAACCTCGTTTCAAGATAATTGCCATCTTTTAGTGTTGAAGAAAAATCTACCTTTTCAACTTCAATTGAAAAGAATTTAAAATCACAACAGCAGTTTTAGATTTTGCTCTCTAAGTAGCGTGGGTGAAACATCATGGAAAATTAAAATATATGGCAAGGAAATTTGCTAAGAAGATATTACATCTATTACAAATTATTATTGTCTTTCCTTAGAAAGTCTTTAATATACTCGAAAGGTGTCAAACAATTTGAAAGAAATAACATAAAACTCCTTATGATTCTAAAAGAGCCTATCTATTTTAGGAATAACGGTGGCTTGCCTAAAATGAGCAAGACATTTTGCCTAAGTCTCACTTTGTAATACTGAAGCATTGCTGTGCACAGAGGAACACTGATTCTGCTGATGTTCTCAGCAAACCTTCCCATTAGGCTGAATTATGCCCAGGCAGTTGCTGGCAGGCAGCAAACATAACAGTGCAGAAAAGCTGAACATCTAAGAACAGGAATCTCCAGTACCTGAAGTAGTGGGTCTCATTTTGTCAAATGAAATCAGTGGTGAGCCAAAAGCTTGTCATCAGCCATATAACGGATAAACACAGGACTGGTTCAACTTATTTAATTGAAATGTTTAATAGATGTTAGTGCTGTCAACACAAAACGGCAAAACACATTCCTCCGTCCCTGAAGACAGGGGACATTAAACAGCAGAGGAACGTGATAGACCCCAGTTTTAGCTTCCCACTTACTAAAAATGAAGGCACTGAAGAACACCATATAAACACGCCTGCTGATAGCTTCTAATCTCCCTTTATTCAAAGCAGACAATTGGTAAAACCAGCCAGCACTATACAGGCACAAATGCTGAGAGGACCTGATTCTAGAAGAATTTGCTTTAAAAACAGAAGTAATAATTGATCATATTCTCTGGAGTATTAGCAAACTCAAAGCAAATGGTCACCTAATGCTGCACTTTTTTGGTACCTTAACATAGAAAATACAAACTTCTACAATGAAAAGAGCTGCCATGTGTTATCAGATAGAGTTACAGCATTTCATTCTTGCTATATGGACAGCAGAAGCAGCCAGAAAACCAGCTGAGGGAAATATCATGGCCAATGCGAAGTTTAAATACATGTACCAGCTAAAGGTGGTGATAGTTATTCCAACAGGCAAGAAAGCATGTACCGGGGAGCTAATCCCTGCATTGCTCTCGTGTCTGAAGCCAACATGTCTACAGCCTGGGCTGTTGAGCTCAGCTTCACAGATCTAAGAGTACAAAGGGTACTTTTTCTGTGTGTGTGTGTATGCATTTTATTTTTTCCCTGAACTGAATTGGCTCATTTTTTAAAAATAAATTATTTAAATCATTGCATATCCAATGGTTTTGTTATATAATATTGTTAGGCTGTATTACCTTAAGTACATGTAATTTGCAAGTTCATCTTTCTTGACGAGATTTTTGTGCAACTCTGAGGCACAAAATACCTTCCTAATTATGAAATATATTATCTAGCTATCTCTTTGTCTATCTAATACATCTACTGATAAATTTTATTCATAATGTAAAAATACCACTCATTTAATTCAAATAGGTATTTCAAGACTTTAATTAAAAGTTTTAAAATATTTCTTATTTTTATAAGGCTTTTTGTCTTGGAATTAAGCAATGATTTTTGTAATGATTAACATGATTCTTTGCTTCATTGCCATACAACTAATACTTAAGTAACATCCGAAACATTAGCTACTATTTTATGCTATCAACAACTGTCATGACAAGTTACTCTTGGATTGACGAGGTGTTAATGAAAATCCAGCAGACCACAGATCTTTGCAATATCTTCATGATTAGCAAGAGAAATAAGAGAGTAAAAACATTTGTTCAGTTCCAGTACATGCTCTGTTTGGGTTTTTAACTGAGACACAGAAAATTACTAAAGAAAATGTGAACAAATGACTCCTGAAAGTCAGACTTTTAAAAAAAATATAATTTTTTATTTTAAACCCCTCTGAATTCTAGTCATAGACTTGCAAAAATACATTATTTGAGGACTATTTCATGAATACATTTGATCATTTTAATTTTCTGCTCTTAAGTACATTATCATCCAGTAACAGTGTAGGATGCTCATTTTCTGTGAATTTGAACTGAGGACCTGACTTTGAGAACCTGACGAGTTCCCTATTGATCCGAGACTTTGAAATAGCGGTGGTTTTCATTGCTACTCGTGGCTGTCAAAACTGCCAAAGTATTAATGATATGATGTGGCTCTTTAATTCTCTCAATTTTTCTTTTATTGTCTCCTTGTCTTCCATCTCTAAGACACTACTGCTTGATGGATACAAGAAACATAAAAAAGGGATAATTTCTTGCCAGGAATGTTTTGCTCTTTATCTTTTGTAGTTTTATTTTTGTACTTCAGAGTGAAATATTCCTACTGTGCAGCCAGATGTTCTATAATCCTATTTTTATACAGCCCAAAGGACTCAAATCTCAGGTAAAGTCTCTTCCATGATGACTTGAATGATGGGTAAATTCAGGCTTTAAAATCAGATAAGAGTTTAAAGCAAAAGTGAAGTGTGTTTTTGCTAAAACAAAACTGCTCCCATCTAATATCACTTCTATATAAATATACTACTATTCCCTTACTAAAATGTGATGGCATATGTTTGTTACCACACTGGTATGGAAAACAAGTGATATCTGTTGAATGTTCTGCTACAACACAAAAAGGCAAAATATGTAAAAGTTAGAAGCCTGTGTACAGGTAATGTCCAATACATAAACACCAAAATAAGAGCAAACTAATTCTATGAAGGACCAGCAAAGAGCAGCTCTACCATAACCAGTGGGAATTTGCTGAACTAAAAGGTTCAGGACCTCCTTTAAAATTTGCAATACTTGCCAAAATCAGGAATCTTGCCGCAAGACCAGAATTTTGATGGAGAATGTGATTTCAGATTTCCTGTCCTCTGTATCTCCTCATTTGGTAAGCAGATTATCACTATTATATCCCTGCAGAAGTTTGCCACTGTACTGATTCACAAAGACAGTATATTTAGAAAAGAACAAGCATTTGATGTTAGTCCACCTTTTCTTCCACTAAGGTCAATGAGGGTTTTACAGCTGCTATTGGAAATAGAGGAAACCCACCAGGAATATTTTGGGGCGGGGGGAGGGGGATCAAAAAAAAAATCTCGCTTGTGGATCTGGATTAGCTATGTAAAATAACAAGAACTGATTCAAGATTACACATCAGAAGTTTGCATCATAAATAAGAGTAAAGATGAACACACTACCTTTGTCCATACACACACGGTTATAACCAAACTCTCTTTCCTAGGAGCAGGGCTGTCACCTGCCCCAGTGGCAGCACCACCCAATAGAGTATCTATACTTAAGGTCATGTAATAATGCAAAGTGCATGTTAGATGCACTTGCAAAGTCATTTTATTTGCTGGACCCAATATCTGCACATAAAAGCCACTGCTCTCCAAAACTGTATCAATAAAACTAGTAGGAGGCCAGCCACAATGTATGTTGCCCTTTCTAATGTTGGAAAAGTTGTTCTTTCACTCTGTAAACAGCTGATTCCACTATTTACTCTTGAATGATGGGGTTAAATTTCCCACAAGGAAAATCAATACAAAGACCCATAAGGCAGAAGTACTATTGCAGTTAAAACACTAAAGACCTGCTATATGGCAGTAGGGTTTCTAATGACTAGAGATGTGTTTTTAACAGAAAGCTGCTCTTACCTTGGTACAGACTGACAGGAAAACAAGGTATCACATGCCAATGAGGAAAGTACTTTATAAACAAGTAGTTTTAAATAAGAAAGAAAAAGGATTAACATAACAGAAGCACATCAGAAAGATTCAGACACATTTGAAGATGATGAATTGTGCTGGCTATATTCAACTCCAACTTATACCACCTTCCGTTTTCATTCCTTCCGAAATGGAATGGGGACATAAACTATCCAAACACTGTCAACAAGAAATCACTCAGTCCCAGCAGGTGACAAAATCAAACTGTACACATCTGAATTAGCAACAGTCAAGAAGTTTGTGCTTGAAGGAATATATATCCCAGTTTTGATCTAATACTATTACATCATATATCATCTTACATAAGGCCATCCCTGGAATTCGACTCTTCATACTTTTTCAAGGATTTTGGGATAATTGGACTCTGTGTTGTTAAATTCCAGTTTATGATTGCAAGGTCTGCAGTATCTAGCTTTTTTTTTTTTGAAATCTCAGGATCCTGGAGACAAGTCATTAAATGGGAATCTCTGCTTTCTTAAAAAGAAAAAATAAAATCCTAAACCCCTCAAGAAAAAGCCAAATGTGAAATTATTAGCTCTTATAGTTATGAAACAGCAGCTTGAAAACAATCAGAGTATACCCTAAAAGCTCAAGAGCTGGAATGCAAACAACTTATATCTTGAGGGAAAGAAACAGCAAAATTCTGATAATTTGGGCCATAACGTATATTTTTGAATACTTAGAATTCCAAGAAAAAAAAGCTTTTCCAACTTCATCTTCTGGAAATATTGCAGAATACTAACCTCTGGTCATGGCTGGGTTCTCCCTCACACTTTGGTGTCTGTGCCTTCAAAAAATTAAAAATTCTGACAACCACAAACATTAGTATCCTATTCTCTCTTTTATATCCATTTCATTTATTGTGCCTATAAATTGCCTTTAGTTTTCACCACGTGGTAAAATCTTTCAAATGAACAGTATCTTATGCTATATATTGTCACAATGCTTAGCACAGTAAGACTCAGATCTGTATGGAAAACATAAGAGCTGCTACTATAAACAGTCAGCCCTCATGAAAGCATTGGAGATTGCCATTCTGACTCTCCAGTTATTAATGGTAAGTATATCTGGGCAAAAGTCAATGATACCTGTATCTCAGCTTAAAAATTAAAATTAAATTAAATCAATTTCAGATTAAAATAATCTGAGATTTAAAGTGTTTAAATACTAGTGGGCATTTCATGGGCCAGATAGAGATATCTGAAGATATTTCTTTTTGATATTTCTTTTGAGATTGCCTTTAAACCAATCATATTTATTCTGAGTTTGTTTTCTTTTTAAATTGTCCATCTTCTGGTCATGCTTTGTTTTTTCTAGCACTTTCATTCAGGTAAAGAGAAGCTTCCTTTGCTGTCTGAGTATCCACTCAGGCCTATGAGAAAAAGTCACTATTGTAAGCCCTGACCACACTGGTGTTCTGAGGTTTAATGGAATAGAAGCAGTTTAAAACATGACCTGGCATATCTGTGTCATTCTCCATAATTCTTTTGAGTCATCCTGGTGGAAATGCCATTGTAACAGCAAAATTAGCAGCTGTATTTAGTAAATTTGGAATTTAAAAAAAAGAATCAAAAGAATTCAACAGATGCGAGATATTTAAAAACTCCATGTCACTGTATCATACAGCATGACTTCACTTCTAAGCAGGCTTAATCTTAAACTGCTGCCCCATGTCATGTCAAACAGCTGGCATCTCTCATCAGAAACAACATTTTAATGAATCTTTTATTTCACATACTCAAGATTGCACTTCTCATGTTTTATAAACAAATTAACTTTTCCTTGCAAAATAAAGATTGGCTGAGCTGCAGCAACTTCAGAATAAACAGATTTCTAATCAACTACAAGAGTCTGATTTCTCTATGCACCTTCTTGATTTCTCCTCTCTTAACATAGAATCACAGAGTGGCCTGGGTTAGAGCGACCTTAAAGCCCATCTAGTTCCAACTTCCTTGCCATGGGCAGGGACACCCTCCCCTAGACCAGTCTGCCCAAAGCCCCATCCAACCTTACGAACTCTTCCAGGGATGGGGCATCCACAGCTTCTCTGGGCAGCCTTTTCCAGTGCCTCACCATCCTCATAGTAAACAATTTCTTCCTATTATCTAATCTAAATCCACTCTCTGTCAGCTTAAGGCAATTCCCCCTCGTCCTGTCACTCCATGCCCTTGTAAACAGCCCCTCTCCAGCTTTCTTGTAGGCCCCTTTAGGTACTTGAAGGCCACAATAAGGTGGCTCCCCAGACCATTCTGCAGGCTGCACATTCCCAAGTCTCTCAGCCTGCCTTCACAGGAGAGGTGCTACAGCCCTTTGATCATCTTCATGGCCTCCTCTGGACTCACTCCAACAGGTCTGTGTCTGTCTTGTACTGGGGACGGCAGAGCTAGGAGCAATACTCCAGGTGGGATCTCATGAGAGCAGAGTAGAGGTGCAGAATCATCTCCCTCATCCTGCTGGTCACACTTTTGATGCAGCACAGAATATCGCTGGCTTTCTGGGCTGCAAGCACACATTGCTGGGTCAACATCTTATAAGGTATCCATTATCACCATTCCTGCTGATCTCAACCACCCAATTCTGTAATTTCTACTTTCTCTTAGCTTAAGGATGCAAGAACAACAGCAAAGTGGCATATACAAGTGGTGTGTAAACGTGTTCAGTGAGTGTGAGCAAATACATAAATTACATGTATCTATTACAATTTCTCTTCTGCTTGCATAGATTTATTTTTACATTTGTGGACTGTTGAAAATCTGCATCATGCTGCTCACTCACCTTCTGGGTAACATTTCCATCAATGATTATCTAAAATACAGTCATCTCAAATGAGTAACCAAGCAACCAAACATGCCCCCATTATGAAAGCCAGGGAACTGACTAAATCAGGACAATTCATGCAAATCATTTTTTTCACAGTAAGACTCAGATAGTTAAAGGAAACTCTACAGAAGTCTGAGACTTTATTATTGTTAGTGCAATGAGTATGAAACCACAGTATTTAAGTACCATTTAACTTGACACGTAACTGAATGAATTGCTAAAAAAGATCCAGCAAAACTCTTTATTAAGTTGAATTTTCATCAAAACAGATTTTTTTCTGATAAAAGCCTACTTTCTGCCTTTTTATTCCTTAAGCTATAGAGAAATAAGAAACCTTAAGTATTCAATTCACAGACACTGCCATGGGAATTTACGTCTACTGTTTTTTCAGTGCAGCCTTCCTGGTAGTCTGCACGTTCCAAGAAGGAAGATAACCAT
The DNA here is from genome assembly GCA_013400195.1 of Aramus guarauna. NCBI lineage: Eukaryota > Metazoa > Chordata > Aves > Gruiformes > Aramidae > Aramus > Aramus guarauna. The sequence goes on along the minus strand of VXBL01000838.1, from coordinate 232,022 downwards.
GAAAAAAAAAAAAAATCTACAGTGCACCAGAAGTCATGGAAGCATAATCAGAGAAAGTACAGTCTAATCATGGAAACTCAAGCTATAGACACTGAAGTTTGGTGAGAGTTTAAAAGCTACAAATTGTATATTTTGGGTTGTTCTACTTGAGTCATTCTAGTCTGATCCCATGGACTAATGGCCAACTAGAAGCTCGAAGGCATAAAGTCTACTCCTTCAAGTCACTGTTTTTGTAGTTTATGTAACAAAAGTCTTTGGATCATTTTACACAATGGTCTTCATTTACTGTCAAGTGAAGATTAGCTTAAGCTTTGACTATTCATTGATTACTTCCATTTCCACCAGAGTTTGCTTACTTGCAGAAATGGGGTTAATTTTTAAAGCACAATCATGCAGTGAATTTGTTGCTTATGGACTGCACTGCCTATGATCAATGGATCACAGATTAAGTCACACTTCTTTAACTGATTAGAATAAGTATAAAAATAGATTTTTCCAGGCTTGCTCTCACTGCATATTTTTCAGGCTAGAATCTAATTTCAATATGACAATTTCACAGAGTGAGATACTGTTCAATGTGGGAAAACGATCACTGACAAATAAAATGATTTTCCTTTTGTTCTAGGAGAATGGGGCGGGGGGAGGAGAGGAAAAAAAGAGTGCAGTAAATCTTAAAATTGCAAAGGAGAGTTAATTCTGTATAAATATTAATACTAGAAACGTGGAGATTTTGTCCTCTTCAAACATCTGCCTTATCACAAACTTACTTTTTATCACCTCTTACGCATATTTGAGATCATTTCTGCATAAAAGAAAATAGAACACCAGTTAGCAAATCAGGGTAGATGCTAGTACTTTTAATGGGAAAATCTAAACCTTTGCAATCTTTAATCAGATCAAACTTTGCTTTCATTTCTACTATTTTTTAGCTTAAAAAGGTTTTAAAGGATGTGCAGAATCTCGATGATAAACTCAGAATGAAATCAGAACCTGTTTTCTGAGCATTTTCATTCCAAGGGGATGGACCATTGCACACATATTTTAGGCAGATTAAACTGTTAAATAAACCTACTTGGTTTCTCTTTTCTATACTGATGCTGCCAGCCTTAGAGGTTGGTTCAATGTGGATTTTAAGCCCTTTAGAAAAATCACACAAGTTCTTCTTTTAAACAGAATGGCAGGCAGCCATTTCTAACTATAACTACTATCTGCCTTTGTATCAGATGACAACCACACAAGACATCTCCTTGGTTAATAACATTACATCCTAATGGTCAACACTTAAGCAGGAAATAACATCTGGGATCAATCTTTCTGTGGCCTTTTGGTAAACATTAAGAAAAAAGGCAAAAAAAGACCTTTAAAAAGTATAAATTTTATGCATTTGTCTATTTTATATGCAAAGTATAATTGTACATTAGATACTTTCTTTACATTAAAAAGATTGTATAAGTAGAGATAAGAGTCATATCACAGAGATCACTGAATGCTATGAGTCGTTATCTAAATACTTCTGGACAAATCCTATAATTTTCCTCAAACATAACTTTTCAGTCAGTTACAAAATTACAGAAATACCTCAGACTATTTACTTTTAGAGCAAGTTCCTGTTGCTCTCATCTTTAGATATATTTCTACAAAGTCCCCTGTCATTTTGTTTATATATCCATCTAGATTCTAGCTTTATCAACATTAATAATGATGCGCACTACTATGTCGCTTCAAGACAAAACAAAAACCATGAAGAGTCATTTACCTTCTTTAATATTTTAGTGTAATGTGAAAGAAATGACCAGTAGAGTAGAACAATATTTTTTGTAAGTCTGGTGTACAAAAGACTGAATACTGGCAAGCGCTGTGCTACTTTTTACTTCTACTGTACAATCTCATTTCCTGCTTCATGCCAATCACTGCACTGTCACTGTACTGAGTTCTGTTGGAAGTTTTCATTAACCAACTAAACAGTAGATTGTTTGTGCAAAACAAAGGTTATCACGCAATAGCCAACAAAATTTGAAAAAACTTAATTAAAAGTAATAATGATTCCCCCCCCCCAGAGGTCACTGTATGCTGAGAGATGCAAACTTTTCCCTGTTGTTTCCTCCCAGATTTTCTTTCAAGGGGGAAGAAGAAAAAAAAAGGTGGGGAGAAATAAAAAGCTAATTTAAAAATAGGAGCACAAAGGACTGTGGAAGAACTCCAAGAGAGTGAAAACTGTCTTAGAAACTGTAAACAAAGAATGGTTATCAGTGGGAAATACTTCAAGAACCCCATGGAAACAGACCAAATAATATTTTATGAATTGGCTCCTTTAAGCCACATTTTGTAGACTTTCAAATAGCCTTTGGAACACATGTTCTTGAGATCTGCTATTCATAATAGTCAGCTTAACCTTTCTCACTATGCTAATGGCCTAAATTAAGAGAAGTAAATCTGAATGCAATGGTTTAAGAGATGAAGTCTTGGTGTCTCACATCAATTGCACAGCTTTGGCTTCACAGGTCTTACAGTCATCAAGCCCAGGATGCAATTTATTTGCTTTGCCCAGTTCCCAAACTTTGCAGGAGTTATGGGAACTGAGCAGACACTTCCTCCCTCATGCCCTGAAGACATTGAAAGATTTAGTGTTTTTTTTTTTTTTAAGAAGAAGAAACACAAATCTGCTTTTCATGTTTACAGAAAAGACCCCTAAAGTCCATTCCATACTGAATAGTCCCGGTACAGGTTTGGGCAAATGCTGATTCCTTCCTAACCCACACTACACACCTGGGACTTTCATTTGCCTGCAGGCAGTGGTGGGGCTGGGTGCTCACAGCCAGGGAAGGCTCTGTCACCTGCTGTGCTTTCAGTACCAGGAGAGACTGCAGCCGCCTTAACTCTTGTTAAATACACAGCTTTCATCCAAACATGGTGCTACGGAAAAAAACAGGGATAACTTTACTCTTTGATTAGTTTTTGTATTATAACATAATATCATTACCCATAAGTGTTTTTTAGTATCACATAGCTTATTTTTTCAAAAAATACTTAAAGTAAGTTTCATGGGAATGAGGGAGCTGGACTTCACTCAAGATATACATATTTTAGAAATTCTATAGTGGCCTCCAGTCAAGGCTTCCTCTACAACAGCCAGCAGGTAAGAATACAGTAATAGAGCATTAAGACTGTGAGTAGCAGCAATACTGCACAGCTGAAAGTAAGTATTACTTTTAAAGATTATGTGATTTCTATGAGTTCATGAAATTTACTTGCCTTTGGGGTTTGATAAAGGCAAGATGCCAAGTGCCATGTAACCCAATCTAACAAGCAACGAAATGAACAGGAAGACTTCAGCTGACTTGAATGTTTTTTTTGCTGACTGTATCTTTGGTGATGGAATAGTCTGAGCTGCTTCCTTTGAATAACTAAAATTTTTAAAAGTAAGATCTCAGGCAAGACAGAGCCAAAACATAAAGAATAGCTCCTGTCCTGGTTGCTTAGGCACTTTGAATTTGCAGAGGAGGATTCTGGTCTGAAAGAAAAAACCTGCCACGTTTTTCATTTTACTGATTTGCACAGTCTGAATATCTCAATAAATATGAAACTTCACTGCATGTATTTTTTACTGCAATGTGTATTATGCCAACTTGCCCTTTTCAATTACTGTTTTTATACTTTTTCTATTCCTTGTTCTTCATAGGAGGGGAAAAAAAAAAAAAAAAGAAAAAAAGAGCACTGCTGCGTGTGCAATAAAGTCACCTGCTTAAAAGAGCTGCTATCTACACCATGTACTCAACTGTGGTGCTATCCCAGAAGCCTCTTCAGGAAAATCTCTCTCCATCAAACTAAACACTGCAGTCCAAAATAAGGTCTTAAAAAGATCATATTTTAGGCCCACTTGCTTATTTCAATGGAAAAACATTTCTTTAAGAAATAACACGGAGATAACAGAACTCTTTCCAGTTAGTTTTCAAAATCAACTGTCAGAAAACATGAAGAGTGTTCATGAGTTGCTTCCTACTATGCAGCTTCACAGTAACAGAAAGTTTGTTTTGATAACAAGTAACTTCACAGAATTATAACTTAAATGAAGTTCAAGAATTACTGCAGAGATACGTTACCAAAACCTCTACTATTGATGAAATTGAAGTCCAAACACAGTCATATCTATTCTAAACCACACCAGTTTCTTACTGCTGCTGATGTAGAATGAATTTAAAGCCTCCTCTCATATCTACTGATGACAGGGCCTCATTGACTATATTACATTGTTAAAAAAACCCCAACCAACCAAACACCCAGTATGACCCCAGTTAATGAATTCAAAAGATGCCACAGATTTGGCAGGGTTTGGATTGGGTTTTGTTTATGATTTTTTGTTTTTTAAAAAAATATACAGTGGGAATTTACCCTCTTTATTCTCTTTTGCAGGCCAATAAGCTAAAATATCCCCATGCAGCAGGAGCAGTGAGCAGGCAGGGGCTGGCAGACCTCTGGCAGGCAGGACTGTCACACACGGCCACCCAGCCTTTTCAGCCCCAGCAGCCTCAGGGTTCATCCTTCACCTGCTACACTTCTCAAAGGTATGAAACTCTGAGCCAGTCCTTCTCATCTCAGAGGTACCGATTCTGACTGTTTGGGGAGACACCTCTTCACACACCCAAAGCGTGTGTAAAGTACTGCTCAGTAACCTTTCAAAGAAAGGAAACAATAAAGCAAGAGCAAACAAAAAGGGTACAAAATGAGCAAGAGAGCAATTGCTGATGATTCAGATGGTTTATCAGAAGAATTATGCTGGACAAGACTGCGTCCACAGCATTGTATATGCATCAAGTAAAACATACGCATCAGGACTAACTCCCCAAAATACTGTAAAATGCAAGTAGGTAGCAGCCAAAACCAGCACAGGGTAAGAACAAAGATCAGGGCCTCTCACTAACCAAATACAGAAGCAATGTGTAAAACATCCTGTTTGTTTCTCTGAGGGGCTCAAGATTTCAGTCTTGTCATGAGTGTTATAAGCTTTCTTTTCTACTAAGAGTCCTTGGTTTTTTAATTTATCCATCTGATGTTTCACAAAGCTGGTTAGTGTTGCCCGCTCCCTGTCCACAGCCCCAAGGTAAACCATGGCTTTCCTTGCTGCACAGCAATGCCTTTCAGCCAGCATTATGAATTTAAGCAGCACTCACGCATACTGACACACTGACTAAATAAAATATATATTTTTTAAATATATCTAAATATAACACAAAATAATACTCTGCTACTATTTAGGTCACTATATGACAGCTACAGCAACATTTGATCATTTTAATACAAATTAGATCTTACACAAAATTCTGTGTTCATAACAACTCTTATCAGTAATTTGCTGTAGAAAATTCTAAGGCTAAAATTCAAATTTGCCCTTCCCAATATGTTATTCCTTTGCTTTGACTGGGCCTAAGCTGGGTTTGCTGTCAGGAAAAGGAAGCAACCAAACTGTCCAAAATTTCATTGGGCTTTTCATCTCTTATTTCTTAGTGAAAAAAACACACAACACAACATTTTGGTTGTGTAAAGAAGTCTCTTAAAAATGTCATTATGGCTTGTCTGTTAATAGTACATCTTAACAAAACAGATAATTGGCAAAAGGTTGGACCAGACGATCCTCAAGGTCCCTTCCACCCTGGTATTCTATGATTCTTTAATAGAATATTTATTATCAAATTAGGTCCAGTAAATAAAATACATTCTTAAAGTTACTTGCAAGTAAGTGGCACAGTTATATGAATTGACTAAATAACTATGTTAAGTACAAAATGAAAATGTGATAAGATACACAAAATACTGATAGAGAAAATGAAGTCTTTTATCCAGCAAAGTTCCTCAGCTACCAGAACTGATTTTCAAGCAGAGCTCCTCAGTTAAAGCTCTTAAAGGAAGTCATTTTAGAGGAAAACTGCTCTCTCTGTTATTACAAATAACAATAGATAGGCACAGACTGGAGTGAATTTATAGCTACGTATCACTCTTGGGACTTGGCTTCTGTTCATAAACAACCCAGATACACTCTCATGGTTTGTGCTGTTAGCAGAGCCCCTAGAGGGACTTAAAACTTTGTATTCGTGCAGCAACTATCCATTATGTTATATATTTTAGATTATGAAATTAACACCCAGGAGATACATTCTCAAAACATTACATGGGGTTTTAGCTCTGTGACTTCCCTTGATTTGAATGGCACATGTGGTTAAACCCTTTGCAAACCTTTGAGAATTTAGCTTAAGATACTTATCTCAGTGGCAATAACATGAATATTAAGGTCTAATGCTCCTCCCTGAAGCACCATTACTTAATCTATGTTCTTGATGCTGCCATCTTAGTTGTCCTGAAGAAAGCTGTTTCCCTCCCCAATCATCAAATTATTCAATTAAAAGCAATAGGACTACATACATAAAATGATGCTATTCAGTAGAAGAATGGTGACAGCATTAATACACACATCCATAGAGTCACTAAAATCGTCTTCTGAAAGACTATCAGCTTCAGTACTTACACAGTACAAGTCAATGCTACAGAAGATAGGCTTTGAATTAAATTATGCATCTCAATTTGCAAAGTGCTATTGTTTGCCAGCTCATGGAAATTAAGGGACTGAAACCTGTATTCAACCATGGCACGACTGTTGCATTTTTCTGGGAGCAGTCCTGTGCCAAGAAAACAATGTCTATAAAGGCATTCAGAGATATCAAGACCAGCGTTAGGATAACAGTAAACAGCAAGGCGATGGACTTCTTTAATCTCCTGACACTGTGCTACAACAAAAACAATGGCAAGACAAATATCACAAGAACGGGGGGTGGGAGATATTCCCTTTTAAATAAATACAAAACCAGTTGAAGTTCTACTGTTCTCAATGGAAAAAAAAAACCCACAGGGTTATCTAGATAAGAGCCCCACCTATCCCTAAAACATGAAGCCATATTCATAGGAATATGGAAATATTCACAGGAATTCTGGAAAGGAGACAGCATCCTCTTTTGTCAGTGCTAACAAGTAGTAAGGGAACACTCCTCTCTTACTAGAAATCTGATTAGCTGTTTCATTCTTTCTAAACATTCACTTTCTTAATGAGCTGCAATCTTTACTGCATTCCAAGTTACGAACAGTTTTACAGCATAAAGCATTGTGATACGTGTCAATGTTCAGGGTTGCTCTGACTTCATGTATTCCCTTTGGCACTGTCTCTGGGGTGTGGGTGTGAGATTGCCATTGACAGAAAAGATGTCATCTCCCAACAGCATGAACCCCATTCTCAGTGTTTTAAATATCTTTAGAGCATATCTAGCCCTCTGTATTCTCTGATGCTCTCTTCTTGCCACATCTTTTCTTGCACCACAGCCATAGACTTGGTGGCAATATTGGTCTGAATTCCCTCTCTCTCACCCCTATTCTTTGGTTGGAAGGGGGGGAAGCAACATTACTGGAAAAAGTTGCTGCAAAAACTAGAAGCAACTTTAATGGGGAGCTACGCCTCAGTTCAGCAATATGACAACTCAGCTTTTCTTGCTATTTTCCATACAAATCTTTTGTCCCATTGAGCAATATGCTTCCCCTCTTGTCTCCCTCATCACACAACTACAGCAGGACGTGAAATGAAAAGGTGGGGCAACACGCAAGTCTATCCAGCAGAGAACAAGGGTGTTCTGACAATAGCCATTTCAAAATGTGTTGAATGGCCTTTGGCATACTCAGTGAGTCCTCTTCAATATAGAAAAAACCCAACATTAACAATTTGTTTTAGAGAGCTCAATCTGCACACAGAAGAATCAGAGAATTCTACAGACCAACAACAAAACTATTTTAATAATTAAAGAAATCCAATCTTCACAAGCCAGTAACTAAACAGTATCTCTCTTCACAGATAGCAAAATGCACAGCATTCTTTATTAAGCCAGATAAATTATTTTCTTTGGTCAAAATCAAAATAGCATTTATTATTAAATTCTCTGAAGTAATATGCTCACAGTGCCTGCTGACTTCAAATTTTAAGTAAGATCATATAGAAATTTAGTTCCAGTTATTTTTCTGCCCAGCAGCTACAAAATTAGTGGCAATTGCATTTGAAAATCTGTTCCCTTTAATGTTCCCACCCCCCACACACAAAGTAGTGCCTCTCAGATGCTGTACTACTTATAGAGGCTTTTTATAACGGCAAATGGTCACCTGCACTTGCTTGTATTCCTAATGTTCAAAGTAATTTAATGCCAACTACCACTCCTGAAAGCCTTCAAAATTTCCTACAAATCCAAATTCAATTACACTAGTAGAGACTAATCAGCAGCTACAGGAGTGTTCTCGTGGTATCTGGGACGCTGTTTAAAGCCACAAATGCAGCATTTTCGAGTATTTTTCTCCAGCAGGGATGCTAAAAAATAAAAGAATCACAGCAGATAAACTTCCTTATTGCAAATCTGCCCCTCCTTTACATCTGCTTTGCCAGTGAGAGGCACTGAATAAAAGGGAGACAAAGGATAGGCTTGAAACACACGTACAGGAAAGAACAGAAATGCAAGGGCAACTTTGGATACCAAGGGGACGTCAAGCCTCTAGAAAGGCACATGGGTCATGATCTGGATTTCAGTAATGGAAATAAAGGCAGTGAAACCTGGTGACCCAGCAGAAAAGCAATACCAAAATATCTGCATGGCAAGTATGTAAAGCAGAAAGTAAGGGAAAAAGGTTAGCTTCTGCAAAGTAATGGTTTTGGAAAAAAACACACATATTTAAGGCACAAGCACACATTCATTTATACCTTCAGCTGCAGTGGTCACTGCCTCCAGGTTCATGTCTGCCCTTCCCTGGTGGTTAGCAGCTCTCTAGATCTACTGTTAGATATGCCTATCCATCAAGTGCCTGTACCGCTTTTATATGAAGGATAATAAACTTAGAACAGCCTAACAAGGAATATTGCATTATCCAACCCAGTAAGGTAACTGGAGGCAGGAGACAAAGAAAACAGCAATCAGACACGGTCTGGCATTTGTCACTGTCTACAATCATCAGTGACACGGGATTATAGAAGAGAATTACTGGAAGACATTAGGGTTTTACTCAAACATCTGAGAATTGTATTAAAGTCATATTTGTAGCAATACACTTACAGAAAATTAATGTGTGCTATGTTGCTGCAGGAAAAGCAGAGGAGAAGCTGCAGGCACTTCAGACAGAATCATCTATCACTCAGTATCAGGACCTGGTTTGGAGGCTAGTTCTGGGCTCCCTCAGTTCCCAATAAAAAGCCAAGGGTCCTTATCCATTTAAGGCCAAACCTGTCATGAATCTGGCATTAGTTCTTCTTTACCCAAGGAGTGAGAAACAGTTCTGATTTTTCCACAAAAAAATAAGCATCCGTTGTTCTTCTCCCCCAAGGAAACAAAAATAAATGATTCTTTGATGAACAGAGTAAGTCTCCTTGTGCAAGGGTAAATAATCTAGTCATTACATATAACCCATTAAAAAAAATCCTGTTCACTCATAATTTTATGGGATTTTATGGAATACTTTAACAGCCTGGACTTCTGGCAATTGCAACATATTTCATATTGCAAATTTAAACCTGGAAAAGGCATTAACATTGTAAGAAGGGCATAAAATGAAAGCCTCAGATGTTTATTCAGCAGAAGATGCTCCTTGTTTCCTCTGATTTTTAGACAGACAATATTCTATATCATCCTCATTTTGAAGTCTAATACACTGCTGATTTTCCAAACTCATACTAATTACACCTTGAGTGAATAGCAGGTGGGGTTGTGGCCTGTGGATTTGCATTATCTGGAGCTCTGCTACACAATGCTTCACAAATCAGTGTTCTAAACCCCTGTGCTTCTCAACACAGCAGGTATCAAGCCCCCCTGCAGTTCAGCTACAGGTATGCTGAACTTACAGTTCCACAGAAGTGACCCTCCTGGCTATTGAAGGCTCAACTTAGTGGAAGGTTTCCATGTCCAAATAAAACCTTCAGAAATCTGGTATTTTCCAAACTCTTCAGCTTCAGAAAAGCCCTCACCAGATTTAATTTCACAAGCTTCAAAGAGCTCAGCATTTTTACTCCTACAATACGTCACTTCAGCATAATGCTAAGGAGAAAACAGTTCCTACTTCCATCCCTACCCTGGCAAGTCTTATGCCCTATCCCACTCCATTAAACTACTAAATAAATACAAATGTGGTATAGATTATGACAAGTTTTTAGCCTGCTCACACAAAAAAATTACAGCCTCATCAGGTACAGCTGCTCAGTTCATGGAATCAAACCCTTCTGATTTCTGAGAATAGAGAAATGGTGGAAGAGGCTTTCTTTTGGTGCTATGTTCAATGGCCTTTGCCTGCTGCAAATTCTGCTATCTCCATTTATCTTGCCTTCCCCTGAGAGCTTTCAACACCAGCCTGGATTTGCCACACCTAGAGCCCTGTCCCCTGCCCCTGGCACAGCCACAATCTCCCTTCCACCCTGGGAATTCTTGGTTTGTGCTCCCTTCAAGTATTTTCTTGATTACAGACCAGTGCCAACATGGAGCAGCACTTCAAACTATTTGAGCAGCTATGGCATGAAGCCAAAATGAGTGATAAAATGCTTTACATGGGTGTATGTCTGAGGAGTGTAACGTCAAGGCAACATGAGAACACGTGGATGTGTTTTTAAAGGTAAGGAGGTAAACATAGTTGGCACAAAGCAGTAAGCAATTTGTAAGATCAGGATCTTACCTGTTCCTTTGAAAGAAGATAAGCTTAGCTACAATACTGAATCATTTAGATGCAATTTCCTAGCGTGGCTGCATACAGCTGTCACTTAACATTGCATTGAGCATAATGTCAGTCTTAAGGAATTAAAAAAGTACATTATACATAAGTCTGAGTTCTTCCACAGTGTGAACAAGTTTGTAGTTTCTACAAAGACAAATGGCTGGTTTTGTTCAGTTGGTTTTTTTTTTTATCATTAATGTAAAATTGGTGGCAAATAGAAGAGTTATTCTCTGTTGTTCTCCATATTTGGAAGCAATTCCTGGGAACTGGATGTTGGGAACTGAGATTTCTGGAAGACAGGAGTGCCTGTGTAATGTTGGCAGCTGCCTCTTTTTCCACAGGGCTTGTGTATTTGCATGTAATAAAATAAGTTACAAAAAATCTGCATCATTGATTTCTGGTAGGGTGTCAAGTTGTGATATTATCAGGATGCTGACAGACTTCCAGAAAGATGACAATATTGTTAAAAGAAAAAGCAACAATATGAATCCATAAACAGCTTTCTGGGGGAAACTGGAAATTTCAACTTTTGAGACAAAAGGACTTGCACAAGGTAAGAGTAAATTGCAAAGAAAAATTAAATCAACTCCATTGCTATCTTATTTCCCTTTGCTTTCAAGCATTACCATCCTATGTATCCTCCCCTCATGTTTCATTTAAAAAGTCAAACCCACCAAAAGAACTTTCATAAAGTGTTCTTAGTGATTTTTTTTTTTTTTTAAGTGATTTCTACAGACTCTGGTTTCACGTGTTGCTTAATCAGCACTCCTGGAAATAACACCTCCTGCCAATTGACTGACAGAAAGTATTGCTTATTGTTTCCAGGAAAGCTAATTCAGCAAAAAAGGGGGTCTTATTGAATAGGAATAAATACTATAAACAAAAACACAATAAAAGATTGTTTAAGCAGTCACCCTCCCGCCATATGCAATGCTAAGTGATAAAATCGCTACTTTGATGCAGGTAGTTTGTCACAGGAAGAAAGTAGGAAAAGTGTACGCAAGTAAAGTATCTACGCTTCCTTCTTTGAGGCCCAGTTATTAATGGGTTCACACAGTTTCAAGCAGAAATAGTCTGTTCACTGATGCCACTTTTTCCCACCATCTGATTCCATATGCAGCAAGATTTTGTAAAAGGGAGGGAAAACACTAGTTATGGGAATACAAACTCACTGTTCTACAGCAGGAACCTTCTAGGCGAAATGTGCTGGGTGAAAGGGGGCTAGGGTGGAAACACAAGGTGAGCGAGCCACTTTTTTGGCCGGGTCTCAGCCTTGAAGTATGAATACATCAAGTGCGTATGGGGACCCTAGAGCATCTAGGAATAGCCACATGTGTGCTTTCCCACCTCTCCTCCAGTCTGGGCTCTATGCCTGGAGGTTGGCCCGTCCAGGGAAGGGCTCAGGAGTCAGTCTGTCAGTGGAACCTTTAGCTCAAACAAATCTTGTGGCTTTGAACTGCTTGGGCATGGTGATAGAGACACACCTGGGGTATGAAGTATAATGCTCTGTGGTCTGACATTACCAGGCAGATGAACCATGCATCGCTAAACAAGCTCACACTCAATAACTGTCTCTCTAAAAAATGAGGGGTTAGGTTGTGGGGGAAAAACCAGGACAATAAAGAAGTTTTAAAACTTTGTCTCAGTAGTTTGTTCAATAAGAATAATTAAATGCATAAATATTTCTGAAAGTTCCAAGTAAAAAAAAGAAAGTATCAACACAGCATGTGTTTGTCTCTTGAGATTTGCTGCTGCCTAAATTTTATAAATATTAAAAATTAAAATAAATCTAACAAATAAAATTGGTGGCAAAGCACAGAAACAAGGGGAAAGATGTTATGGAAAACTTTACAAAAATGAAAGGTGTGATTTAAAAAAAAAAAATCTTACTAGGATCCAGATTGTATGATTTCATGTTCATACTATTTTTTGTTGAATTTTCTTCACTAATATTTATGTGCAACTATAGTGCTAGTAACACTGAAACCCTCAGCAAGAGGCCTCAAAGCCCACTGGGAAACGTGATGTCTTTTGTGAATTCCTTTGATTGTCCTGATAATCCCCTACAATGAAGAAAGCAAGCTTGAATTTGTCTGTTTTTTAAATGTAAACTTTGACATCTGCAGTCAAGGTAATGTATTTTTCATCACAATGAATACTGTCACAGATGTACATCTTCCATACACTGGAGGGAGAGAGTTACACACAACCTTTGCTAGGCTAAACACTACTAATATTTTGTCCACAATGCTACTTCCTAGAGTAGCTCCAGTAAATGCAAGAGAACACCTGCAACAGAGAAACTGTCCTAAGAGAAATTGCTTTCTATTTACCTCCAGTCAGTGGCTGACTTCTCAGTCTTTCAGCTTTAGGGTATATTTGTTACAAATGTTTTTATCCCGGTTTTAGTAAACATGGGTGTCCTTATTTTAAAAGGAAATGTCTAATCCTTGCTTGAATCCTACTAAGCTTTTTGCTACAATGAAATGCACCAATCCTTATCTTCTTTGTAACATCATTTTAAGAATGGCTGAGCAGAACCTAATACAACTGTGGTAAATAATGGATTCCAAATAGAGAATTACAATATTTTCAGATTTATCTTCTAAAATTTCAGATTTATCTTCTAAAATCCCATTTCTTAGGCTTATCCAACTTTATGAACTTTCCTGACTGCCATGTTCTACCTCAAAGGGATATCTATTTAACCTTTCTGCAAAGATACCTAGGCCTTTTTCCTGAGTGATTACAGTTAATTACATGCCTGTAATCTCTATGAGCAGTTGAAGTTATTTTAATGTGCGTTACTTTGCATTAGTCAATATCACATTTCACCTTCCATTACACTGACCACTAGCTAAGCTTTAAGCCATACAATCTTCTTCAGTCTTAATTCATTACTTTTGCTTATTTTTTTTTTACAATACAAGATGCTTTGACCCACCCTAGGCAAATAACATACACGAGCATCAACGCAAACTAAAGAGCAAGGAAGTGGAAAGCAATTTGGTTGAATATTTGACTTGAAAAATATTGCATGCTAATTGGAGGACCTAATCCGTTTCCAAATCAATTTAGTGTTCTGTTCCTAAGTTTTCCTATAGTCAGAGGTCCTCCTTTTACATTTTGTCTCTCATATGGATGCACATCTCATGTTCTGAAATCTACATCCGTGAAATCTGTATGCTCACTTACATCTGAATTACTTCCCAGACTTTTCTTTATTAAGAGGCATTAATATGATTCGAGAATTAGTAGTACGACCCTTACCTGGTGTGGGAATATCTGGCTGTCAAATTCAGTCAAGACCACAGCTTCACCACATAAAGGTTTCTGAAGTGTCCCCATCCAGTAACTTAAGGTCATAATCGGGAAGAACAGGATTTGAACCAATAGTGAAAGGTAGGTGGAAGTTTTCAGTTGCTTGGTCAGCAGCTGAAGTATTTTTGTAGTTCCATAAATTCACTTAAAATGCCTGTTCAAAAAACTGCCCTGTAAGAAAGGTTTAATATTTGATGATGAGCATCATATGAAAAACTAGACGCAATGCCCTTTTCACTATTAAAGGCAATGAGAAAAAACTGAGGCATTATATGGTTGAAAGAAAGTTATATTTTAAGAAAGCATCAGCCAGTCTTTTATTTTTTTATGAGCTATTCCACAGTGCTAGCAGTAACACATAGTAAGGCCTTTGAGGAGGGCATTTCACTTAATGGAACAGCTTGGCGTATCCTGTTTCATCTAAAGAAAATACTTAACTGTTTTATAGAATTAGATTGCGTATCATCATAACCTCAACATTTTTGAGAGTAGACTATGTTATGGTAGATGATTCAATTACTTTCCTCTTCATTACAACCACTTCTGTTATGACAGTCTTACCACAAGAAGCCACCAGACTTTCTATCCTGAACCATTTTCCCATCACTATTTTAGGGGCAGAGGCAAAAGCTATGAGAAGCAAAGCTCTCAAATGATTCCATCATTGGTTTTAAATGTATATTAACCTACTGTATGTTAATGTGTCATACTCTTAGTAGCGTATATAGAGATGTAATAAGTAAAATGGCATTGGGATGCATTCTAAATTTTCATCTTAGACTTCTGAAGAGTAATCAGCTTTTAAACTTTGTCCTTTTCTTTTAGTACTGCACCATAGTAAGCACTGTACCTCAGAAATATTATAAGAATTATAGTTTGGGAGCTTAGAAAATTACTCTGAAAACATTTTGCATTGAAAGCATTCTATCTACGACTGGAGTGTTTTGAAATGGGCTTATAATTTAAATCATTAGGCATATTGTAATGTTCCTGTAGGCTTTTCAGGATTGATTCAAGCTCACCGAGTCGTGACTCTCTTTGCTATGTTATTGTGGAATATCAGTCTACTATGCATGTTGCCTCTGTGTCAATGGCCAACTTTCCAAGATACCCATGAAGAACAAAGTTGAGACTAATCTTGAGGATGACTACAAAACTCCAAATGGGCATAAATCAAGTTATTGCCATATCTTGCCCCACCACTCATTTTCAGCTCTTCTGACAACTATATCTGATAAACAGATAGAAAGAACCAAATGCTGCCATAGTGTCNAAAAAAAAAAAAAATCACATGGCTGTTTCCATTCCCACCACCAAGAGGTCTGAATCTATGTTCCAGGCTTCGCCTGTGAGATATCAAAAAGCAGAGGTAGAAATCCTTCTGTGCTTTTTGTAGATTATCTCATTTTCATATTTTCTTTGAATTCTCCTCTTGGAAAAAAAGATGAATGGTTTGGTTCACACCAACGTATCATTTTGTCCATTGTTCTCGATACTATTTTTAGCTTCCACTCAGTATTTTCTCATTTTTAACTTTTCAACTAGTGGAAACTGTTGCACACTGGTGGCAACTGTGATCTCACATGGTCACAATAAACACCTTACAGCAAATCAGAGTAATAAAGGATTGCTTTACCATCTCAGCTGTTCATAGAGAAAAAACTAGCCAAGTACAATTCTGAATACATATTCAGGCACAGACTCATGCAGAAACTCATTAGAACTTCTCTACTCATCATAAGAATTCCGATTAAGCTGGAAAACATAAAACGCTTCAGGCCAAACAAGCAAGTGTGTCATTGTATATAGATCTCTTTTATGTAATTCTTGTAAATCATCTTCCAGAAGATGGCTTTAAATGCTAAAGCATAATTAGGATAATTACTGCTTTGCAAGTAGCAGGAAGTTGTATCCAGTAGGGACAAACGAGCCAGTTTGAAGAGATGGGGGAGGAATATGAAAGAAAACACATCATCCCAAACTCTGGTGCTGAAAAGATTCAGAATTAATTTCAGACTATTTAAAGAGTTTGCTTCATCTTGGAAATATTTCATTTTGGTGACAATATTCCCTACAGGGCTAACAGATTCTTTTAAAAATATGCTTAGCTCCCTGAGAGTCCTGTTAGAGATCTTAAAAATTGAAGCTTTTGGTAGAGAAAGGAAATAGGGAAAAGAGCTGCAATTCAGTGTGACCCTCTGACAAGAGCAGGGTTAAGGGAAATCACTGGAAACAGGACACTACCACAAAATAGTTAGTTTGCTTCTTAAATTATAAAGATTTATAGTAAGTACTAGACAACATCAAGCCATAATGTAATTAGAAAATCTGGCATGATATAGAATGTGATTGTTGCATACCTTTGCAAGTAGTACAAACTTCAGAAAGTTTAAAGAAACAGAACAAAATAAAACCCAACAAGGACATCCCCCAACTGTCCCCCACCCCCACGCATTGTGCTAGAAAAGCAGATATGAATATGAAAACACTTGGTATCCCCTGCCCAGGACTCACTCAGCAACATGCATCCTTTTTGAGGTTTGATCCTAGAGGATGCACCAGCTGGGAGCATGTCTGCTACAGCTTTATAAATTTTGTTGAATGTGAAGATTAGTACAAAGTAATAAACAGGGGGTAGGAATATGGGGGCTAGACCCCAGAGGAACATAAGTATGCTTCCACTCAGCTAGCCTGGGGGTTTTGACAAAGCTTAGGTATCTTCTGCAGCCCAATTTATGTACCAGGATATCAGAATCTTTCCAGATTCTTTAAGAGCCGCATCAGTGCTAATTTTATGCTAATCTCTTACTGTGCACATCCACGATCATTAAGACTTCTGGAGATTGGATATTACATACAATAGCTGATCATTTGTTAAATAGAGAGTTAATGGAAAATATCTGATAAATTTAAACATTAACTTTGTATTTGCTTCCTGTACAGCTGTACACAATAAGAAGTTATCTGGCTAGCATTAATGTACTCTATTTCTTGCATGATTGCTTTTGTTAACTAATACGTCACAATATAAAACCAGAGCTTTTTAGAGAATACAAGGTTGTTCAGATGAGGAGTCATTTCTTCCCATTTCTATATTACAAAAGCAAAACTGCTACATAACCTGAAAGAATAAAATAATTTCCTGTCTTTGATTTACCTGAACTTCATTAAATCTAAGTTTAACCAGTTTCATTTCCCCAGATTAATCCCACCTCCGGAGATAATTTTTAAAGTTGTTGCCCATAACAAAGCTCTCCTGCTGATAAAACTGAAAAACCTGTTGTTTCTTGGCTATGCTGATCAACTTTACTCTTATTGCCAAAGATAAATATCCCAAAGCAATCAAAACTGCACTGAATAAAATTCTGGATGTGCATAATTTGTTCTTTAATTTGAGTAAATGCAGCCTTCAAAGATTACATACTCGTGTCTTAGTGGTAGTTAGTTTTATAAAAGTAGCCTTTAAGATTCCACAATACCAGTATATATCTGGCTTTCTTGGAAATTAAAATACAGCTCTGCTTCCTCAGAAACAAAAATAATTTTGTCTAAATTCAGTTCTGCTTAGAAATCTGTGCTCTGGAAGTAAATAAAATAATTACATTGAAAAATATTGTTTTGCAACTTCTATAATTCTGTTCATACGCTGGGGACCTGAGGGACTGCTTTCATTTAGTTTTATCCCTCATGGTTCAAGGCACAGGGCTCTCCTTTCACTGTTGACTGCTCAACCAATTCTGCCCCTGAACCCATTCCAACAGTATTTATGAATGTTATTTAGCTGGAAATCTTAATGTAGGATACATTGCAGTGATTACATTGCAGGGTGTCCCTGCCTGTGGCAGGGAGGTGGAACCAGATGATCTTTGAGGTCCCTTCCAACCCAAACCATCCTGTGCTTATATGAATCTCTCAGTACAAAAATGAGGGCACAAACTGTTACAAGTTTCCAGCCTTGGCCAAGTTTTACTTCTATGGTTACACATAACAGACCGCACGCAGTCCCGCACCCAGATCCCAGCCTGGGCACCCGTTATAGTCCCACCACAGAGCATGGGATACGCACGACATCACCTAGTGTCCCCTGCGGGTTACAGGCAGCTCTGAAAGGGTTATGTCACCTTGTAAGGGAGCTCCTGTTGTGTAGGGCAGGACCTCCCACTGGTCATGTCTCACCTGTTGCAAGCTTACTTCTGTTGGCTAGAGTAGCTTTGATTAAGTAACTGCCACAAGGCTACAGGGGAGAGCGTCTCCCATTCCCTCCTGGCCTTGCACAGACATGCAGTATGACAGTCAGCAGTGCCCTAACATATTAAAAATCACTTTAAAGAATTGCGTAGACTGAGATATCTTGGAGAACTTGGAAGAATAAAGGTTTCTATCAAAGTGTTTGAGATGATTACTCATGACTCGTGAAGCTTGGCTATACTACTACAGTGTCTCCTGTTTCTTACTGTTTATTAGATTTCACATTACTACTTGGGGG
>VXBL01000838.1:175847-213435 GCA_013400195.1 Aramus guarauna | reverse complement strand
TCACATTACTACTTGGGGGGGGGGTGGGGGGAAGCATTTTAGTATTTTCAACTTCCTCCCCCTTCCTCATAGTTCATCTTCTTTACAGTTTACTGGGTTCATGTCTGTTAATAGAAAATGGAAGGTGCTAAAAAAATCTGTAAGGATAATTGTCTGCCACAGGTTTATAAGTTACACCTAATGACAGTTTGTGGAGGTATTTACTGCACTATTTACTCATCTGTTAAATAAAAGTGATTATTTCCTCTCAAGTCTTGCATTTTGATAAAATACTACCACAGCAATATATTATTCTGTTTTGCCAACCATACGAAGCTGTGTGGTGAGGTTGACACGCTGGAGGGAAGGGATGCCATTCAGATCTGACAGAAGTTTTTTTATTTATAAACTATTGCAAGTCCAACTTGATTAACAGTAAGAGACAAGACAGATTCTGACCATCGTTTTCAATATATTAGTAACCTGAAGTGAAGTCATAGGATTTGAAAGAAATAGAATACAACCAAAAGACTGAAGGAAAAATTGTGGTTTGTCATGGTTTTGCACCCATTAGTGTCAGGGCTGTTAATATTATAACATATTTTTGTATTTAGATGTATACTGAAATGGGGATTTGACCCTGCGTACTTTAAGCATCCAAAATCCACTGCCAGGAGTTTGGGATACACAAGCAAGATTAAGTTTTACCTGGTTGGAGTGTTGTGAGGGGAAAAGAATACAACATTTTTCGGCACGTTTACACACACATTATTCAAGCTCATATTTCAAGTTACCTACATAAATTGTGTGCAAAAAAAGGACATTATTTCTTAAACAGATGCCACCACCTCCTGGCCCCCAATATAAATTGATAGTTTCCATGGAAATATATGGCTGGAGTTCAGTACAATATGCTATACCTTCAGCTACCATTTCAATGGGGAACATTTAATATTTATCTTACTTTATGTTACTATGCATAGGCAACTTTTCCCTACTCTTTTCAGGGTGAAGTAAGAAAACTCTGTTAATGCAATGACAAAGCTGCACATTTAAACATCAAAAGCTCAGGAGAGTAAACACCAGTAGTAATGTTAGCTTTCCATACTGCTACTGTATTATATTCCCTACCATCCATTTTTGCCATTACTTCTAGTTTAGTTTATTACCATTTATATAACAAAAATAAATTCTAAGTGTGGAACAAAGCAGAGCAGAGCCTCTGTAGAAATCCAGGATTACACATCCAGACAATAATTTCAATGGTGAATATCACTGAAGTATTGTTCCATGTAGGAAAATACTTAAGAACAGCTACATATGGTTTCATACCTACTGTGCCTCAAAAATGTTCAGATGTAACCAGCTAACAAGGTGATCTCTCCCTGCCCCTAACTGCTCCCCAACCTTCTTCCCCCATCCATTTCTAGCTAGGTCTCAAAAGGAAACTAAACCAGGAAAGGGAATTTAGTTTCTTCCAGTCTCATCAATACCAAATTTTTCAGATCCACAGAGCCCTCAGCTACTCTGAGCTGCTACTTCGTCATCAAATGATGCAATAAAAACCCCAATGTCTTCAATGTCACTAATAATAGCATGAACTGAGAAGAAAGGGCTTTACAGGTGATCCTGGACGGGCAAAGCAACTACCAACAACTACTCCAAGGCACACAGAAGAGAGACAGGGGTTAGCCTAGAGTAAAATGCCTAGAATCACCTGGCATAATGACAGCTGCACGTAACAGTCTCCCTCTGCCCATCCCTCCAAAGCAGAGGGGCGAAAAATACATCTATAGGAGAGGAGACTTGTTGAACAGAAATCTAATTGCACACATTCCTTCTTCAGCATCAAACCTCCCTTTTACACTACATTGGCATACCAGTGTACTGACTGATACCACTAACACGATTTCAGACTTTTGCATTTAAGGTACTGTGTGAGCCAGCTATCAATACTGCCATGAGTTAATGTCATCCTTTCAAACTCTAAAGGCCAGACGTGACTGGCATACTTGCAAGGACGCTGCTTTTCTCCATTTTTTAATATATGTGTCAGTTTCTGAACGTTCACAGTCCTAGGCCGATACCATTTTTTGTTGGATGTGGACTCATTGCTCAGCTGGTTACAGCCAGCTGATAAATGGGTGAGGAGAAAGAGCCCAGCGTGAGCCTTCTTGACTATTACTCTTTATTGGAACTAAGGTTCACCTCTTCCTGCATAATAGGCCTATGTAGAGAGAAAAACAAATCCCGATTCCTTTGAAAAAACATTTTTCTTTAATCTCCCTTAGATCAGGCAATTTCCAGATGATTGTTTCTCCGCTGCCTGAATTTCTAGATGGATTTCCACTGGGCATTATATAAACTCTCTCACTTTTAATAGGTGATACATAATATTTAGTATGAAGGCTGCATACATATAGAGACATTATGCTACTAAGGTATACTACAGCTCTATCGTCAAATGTTTTGGTATAATCGAGTCCTTCATCACCCTCCTAGCTCCTCAGTGGCACACTCCCACCACTCCTTGTTTGTTTTCCATCTCCCTTTCATGACATCTGTTCCTTCCTCACAGGTACCTTTTCTGAATTATATGCTGTCTGAAGAGTTCACCCAGTCCTAAAATCCCATTCTTGTTCTAGTTTGATAGTCTTCAGAATTATTTCCTTCAGGAGCTGGAGGCAATTATTCAGTGAGCCTGCCATTATGTTTACCCCTTGCATTTTAAGCATCTAGAACAAAGTGTATAGAAGATTGAATTACAAAGTTTTGAACTTGTCCTGTGATAAATCTTTTCCAGCGTGAGGGATGGTAACTCATATCTGGAAAAGGATAACTCTTAAGAATGCAAGAATCCAAAACAATTAGCACATGTTAAGCTAGGCCACATACTATGTTATATTTTAAATGAACAGAGAACTAAAAGTTTTAGATAAAGGTAACAAGATCGACACCACAATTCTGTAAAGCTTTTGTAATATGCAAGAATTTTTCCTTGCCAATATACAGACAAAATTACTCAAATAAATAGTTACTTATAGGCACAAATATTTAAAGATTCAGGCCATAATGAATGGAGCATAACAGACTCAATGCAATTTTATTTAAATGTTGTAGCAATGCAGAAGTCTGTTAGCTTCAATTTTACTTTCTTATTGCAGGCAGCTTTTCAATTTACTCAAGTCTCAGGTTTTAGAATTTCTAATACACAAGCAACAAACACTATTGTTTTTAAGCACAGACCAAATCAACTTTGACAAAAATCTCTTTATAACTGACCACTGGTAAGTACATCTCAAGTGTTCATTGTATTTTCTTCTCTTTTGTAAACAAATTGGAGGCTATATTTCTGTTTGAAGACAAATAGATTCCCCCAGAAGAGTGTAACATAAGAACATACCCATAAGTGAAACAACTCTACAGCAACAACAAACTTTTCAAAAGAGGCCTTGAAAATAATAATAAAATTAACAGCAGAGTAAAACGGGTAGAGGAAAACACAGAATACTTTTAAAGGTTGCTGAAAGACAATCAAACTGCTAAGGCAGATAAGAAGAAAAGAGGCAAGATTATTTAGATTTAATTAAAATTAAATCCACAGTAAACTAGAAATCTGATTTGCTGCATTCTCCCAACAATTCTAACTACTGATCCTGTTTGACTTCACCAAGGCAAGGTGAGCATTTGCATTGACGCAGCGAACAGTAACGCTGAGCCTGCCCTTAGTGCAGCTGGAAAGTGACTCAGGAACAACCCCAAGAAAACCAGTAACTCCATACATCACATTTATGATCACAAAGCATTTGCTTAGTTCCAGCTTAACAGTGACCTCTTCACCTAAAGCACTTTGCCAAAAAATTTCAGTTTTTAACATCAAAGAAGTTACTAACTTGCTTTAAGTGAATGCTTTCTTTAAATACTGGTTGACAGCGGTCAGGTCTGGACGGCAGTCAGCCATTGCAGTATATAGGCTTCAGTCAACACAGGCAGGATGGGAAATCTGGTACAAAAATCTGAGTCTTGCGTGTCACAACAAACCAGAGACGAAATATTTCTATTCAGTCAGAAGGTAAAGATGGCAAATGAAACAGAAGAATGTATAACTTATCTGAGGTTTGAGCAAACACTCCAATAAAAAGGAAAGTGATATTGAAATCTTCACTAGAATCTCATAGGTATCCAAAATTCAGCTATGCTGAAATAGTCAAAGTGTGCCAGAAAGAGAAGTCATAGCCCTAGAATAAAGTTTATTGAGGATGGAAAATATTTCAATATTCAAAATTCCATAAGGAATCCAAAGCTCTACAGAAAGAGATACTTTTACATGGGTAGCAACACTGAGAAGTACCCACCAAGCACCATGTTTCAGATAGTTCCTCTTTAGCACATACTTTGCCTGCTACTTTATTCCTCTGAAAACACTGGTTTATCTTTATAAGGTAGTATTTGCTTTATTTTTCCAGTTTTAACATCAAGGATGGCAGGTCAGCATATGAACCTTTTTATTTATTGAATACTATACCTCCTGGAAATGATAGTGTATTAGTTTGAACAGAATATATATAAAACTTTGTCAGTCACAGCAATTAAACAAAAGCTCTTTAAATCTTAATTCTTCATTAAAATAACAGGTGGAAATGACTAATTAATCCTAAAAAACGGTTCAGGAAAAAAAACACTCCACTGGTTGTATAGTACTTTCGGATATTAGAGTGACTAATCTGGTCATTACTCTAGAAAACCAGTGTCTGGAATTGACAGCCAGACAATATTTTAACTAACTGTCCTGGTTGCAGCTGGGATAGAGTTAATTTTCTTCCTAGGAACTGGTACAGTGCTGTATTTTGGATTTAATATGAAAATAATGTTGATAACACACTGTTTAGTTGATGCTAAGCAGTGTTTACAATTAAATCAAGGACTTTTCAGCTTCCCTGCGGCATGAGCCTTCTGCAGGAGGCGCACAAGAAGTTGGGCAGGGGCCCAACCAGGGCAGGGGCAGGGGCACAGCCAGGGCAGCTGACCCTAACTGACCAGGGGATATTCTATACCATATGACATCATGCTCAGCATATAAACTGGGAGGAGTTAGCCAGGGAGTGCCATGGCTTAGGAACTAGCTGGGCATCGGTCAGCGGTTGGTGAGCAATAGTGCTCTGCATCGCTTGTTTTGTATATTCTTTTATCATTATTATTATGTTCCTTTTCTGTCCTATTAAACTGATCTTATCTCAACCCACAAGGTTAACTATTTCTTGATTCTGTCCCCCATCCCACTGGCAGGGGGAGTGAGGGAATGAATGGCTATGTGGCTGGTTGACCTGCCTGCCAGGCTAAACCGCAACAGTAACGTACTACGTTAGGACAAGTGGTCAGCACTCTCAAGGAGAAAAATAAAGCGTAGTTCAAACAAATTCATAATTTGAGAAGTTATTGCAAGTGACAGGGAAACAGAAGATGCGATCTTTAGACACAAAAGGAGAGGAGCATGAACAGGAATATGCAAATACCTTTCAGGCAGGTACTGCTGGAAGAGGCTACCCGCACCCTTTTCCGACTGATGCCGCCCCACAGATGGGTGCAGAACCCAGCAGCTACAGTCATTGGCATGGAAAAATTTAACTGAACTGCTGTATCACATTCAGGAGCAGAGAGCCCAAAACTACTGTCAGCAAATAAAGCCGAACAGAATTAAGGAACTGCTGAAACAAATGAAAGGAAATCAATTTTTTTCCTCCCAACAAAATAAAAAAAAGTGTCATGTTCCCTGTGCATAAACCATGGTTTATAGTCTTGCTAACTGTTTTGAGCACAGCAAAAGAATCTGCAATGACTTGAAAAGGGACAAGGAAGGAAAAAGGGAAATTTGATGAGACTCCCTTGAGGCTGAATAAAAACATTCTGAGATATCACAGTAAAAAGAACCCCAAAACCCCAAAATAAATATTTTTGTCCTGTCAATGCAGCCATTCATGTTTAAAATCCCTGTAGAGTGACATTCCAAAAATTAACTACTATTTAGAAATCTATTATTTTAGTTTGCAAGGCTCAACAGCAGCAATTCAGGCAGTACAGTTCCCTTCTCATTGACACTCCTCAGTATTGCACTCTCCATGTCACTCAACAGAAGACAAACTGTGCCACCTCTCAGTGCCTTAGTCACCACTGCAGCCAGCAGCACACCTCATTCGCTAAACCTGCAGTGAATTAGGTCAAACACCGGGCTCTAGGACACTTCCCACTACAATTCATGACAGCCAAGTATGATCAAAAGTTTCCAAATATGTTTAATGTAATCACTGTTTTTTGAGTCTAATCTGCTTAAAATAAAAGATGGAGAACTGCCAAGTGCTGTTTAAAGGGGAGGGGGGGGACCCAAGGAAAAAAAAAAAAAACAAAAACCAAAAAACTAAGCATAGCTTAATTCATTTTTACCTTACTCCACAGCTGCCAAGTAAATTTAATAAGTTTTTGTTTTATGAAGAATCCTAAAAACAGTCCAAAAGCAATTCTATATAGCCAAAAGGTACTAATGAAATACACCTTCACTATAACACACAACTACTTTCTCAGTCCCATAAAAGGAACTCGAATTTTAAATTTAATTTCTTTTGGTATGTGTGTTAACATGCAACTTGTCCCCAAATTGGAAGGGCTCTGACAAAATTACCAAGTCTTTCTTAGCATCCAAAATGTTTCCCGGTTGCCCGTTTCATACATATCTGTGCAATGACTTCCAGCTTATGCACAATGCTGACTTCTCTTCTGCTCTAAAAATTCTCTTTCCTCTTTTTTTCTTCAAGTCTTTCTGTGAACTTCTGATTTTCTCCAGGCTGTACTCCTAACCACAACTCACTACTCTTTCCCTAAAAAAAGCAACGTCTGGACCTACAGGCCCAGTTCATCCACAGCATCTGCCTTCTCTACTATTATGCATGGCTGTGGGCATTCCTGGCAGGAAAGAACTGACTAACTTGACATCTTTTTCTATAAATGTTTTCGCCCTTCAGCTCTGACATCTTCCTAGCTCAAATACTCTCATTGTCTGCCCTGGCAGAATGATATGCTTGTAATCCTAGACTTCTTCATGCTATTTTTGTCTTTTTTTCTTTTGAAACCTTTTTTCTCACTTTTGTAACCTTTTTTCCCCTCTTTTATCTGTGCATCTAATGATTTCTTCAGAGAATATATGCAAAATATAAGCTGATTTTCCTTTGTTGCTTTCCACCTCTTCCCTATCAACAAGGCATAAGTTTTTCACTCTTCATACTTTAGCCCCCTTTGCTCCAGTAACTCTTCCCCCTCAATCTCACCACCCTCCTCATACCATTTTCCCCAATAGGTCACATCTGTCCTGCTCTTTTGTCTTCTAATACACTCCACTCTTCCTGGAAGTGTAACACAGTTCCTAGCAAAAAGCTTAGTCAATATTCCAGCCTCCTGTTTCACGCTCAGACCTGATTTAAAAGCACAGATGATACACTGTTCAATATCCTTCCCTCCCTTGGCCCTGTTTTCTCCTGATTCTCTCTCTACATCTCTAATTCTCTTTCATATGTTGTTCACAAGAACCTTATGGTTCAACCTTTGGAGCTCTTTCTTCTTCCATATCTTGTCTCTGAAGAGTTGAATAAGCCTCTGAGTACCTCTTGGCACTCGGAGGTGAGGTTACCATACCTGCCCCAACAAGTCACAAATAAAATACCCTGCTCTGGATCCTTTCAATCAATAAGAGGGAAAAAAAAATAATTATCCTCCTCTTGATTCAAATTACAAAAGCGTAACCATTATTACCAACCAAAAACTCTAAATCAAGTCACATACAAGTTTAATCCAACATCCAGTTTCTCATCCACTAATCTAAAAATTTGGGCTTATATTCCCATTTTGCACCATTTCTCTTACTGGTGGACTTATGCCCTCTCTGAACTTTTATTACTAAGTCTGCAGCAAAAATAATTTTGCTTGCTTTTTTTCTTTGGTCATGCTGCTCTATTCTTTGCATTCACTACCTAGTTTTCCTTTCTTGGTTGCATCCAGTTCCACATGAATGCAAACTTTGGAGAAACAGGTTCTGTTTACAGAAGTTTGAGGCATTTCTGTGAGAGTATAAAATGTGTAAATAATCTAAAGCTATCTGAGGCAATATCAGTTGGTTTATTAATTTCAGAATGTGCACATGTAATTCTGATTAATGTTATCAGGAATTTAACATGCATGAGACCCCACAGTCTGTTCAACTGTCACGTGCTGCGGGAAAAGTCTCCTCCTCCTCCTTGTAAAATTTAATAATTTAAGGAAGGCCTTATGGTATCCAAAAGGTATATCTCAAACCTAGTTCAGAGTACTCAGGGGACTACTCTGAATTACCAGTCTCTTCCATTTCACTGCAAATTATTGCCATTCTTTAACATTTCTAATAAAAAAAAAAAAAAGTGTCATTAAAAGCAATAATGCAAGCAATGAAAAGTCCATGTTTAGAAATAGCTGGAGCTACACACATTTTACTTTTTGAAAAATTTAATACAAAGGCAGTTGAAAAATAAAGAGAAGAATGCCTTTGGGTTCCATCTCTAACAATTAAAATCAGGTAATATGACAGCACCACTCTCATGTTATACTAAAGTACAGTCACGGTGTAGTTGCTCAACAGTTTAAATGCAAGTTTATTTTATTTATTATTAAATAATAGGTAATAAAAATCATATGAAGAATTATACAGACAATAGTACTTCCTACTTATACACAAATAAAATAATTCTAATAGTATCTGTTTATCTCTGGTAGTTACAGAGTACCTCTCACTGTTATGTCTTAGCTTCAGACAGCAATTAAGTCTTCTTCAGTGTGCAACTAAGCCAGCCCTAATTAAAGTCAATGGGAGCTTTTCCACATACTTAATGGCCGTTGGTTGAGGCCCAAAAGTAATTGTGTAAAGAGCATAGTACGTCACTTAACAATAAATTGACTCTGCCTTGGAAAGAAATATTGGAAATGCACTGCAAGCTTCTCATTCCATAACCATTTGCTGAAGCCAGATGCCCAAATGACTACTCAAGCCTTTTGATAAATAGTGAAATGCTTATGCATAAAGGACCTAATCTTGCTCTCGTTGAAGGTGATTCTGAACCTTCAAAAGAGCAAATCATACTGCCTAATGTCTATCTACCAGACACCACATTTAGCATAGAGAGCACCAAGAAATATTGACTTGATCATATATTACTACATATTAAATGCAGAATTTTTCCACAATAGCAGATCTCCAAATCTCTATAAAGCTCCTGCCTACCACAATAGCCATTCATTCACATAAGCAGTTTTTAGAATCCCACTTGTCTTAAAACATGAATTACAGCTGCCCTCAACGTTTTCCTTTAGGTCAAATCAAATGAAGACACCACTATCTCACCTGAACATCAGTCAAACAAAAATGAAAGAACAAGCTACATTTGAAAACAAAATTTCAGTTTCAATTTTCTTAGACAAATACTATTAGCAGAGACACTCTCTTAAAATGGAATTCAGCTACCAAAGTGCCTTTTATGAGCAGAATTGCTGGACCAAAGCTTTCCTGGAAGTGAAGGGCAGGCAAGAGAGCATTTGTCCAGCATGGCACCACCATTGGATGAAAGACACTCTATGCAAAAGACCACCAGCTGGCAGGAACATTAGCATCTCCAGCAATTCACAATGAGCATATCAGCAACTAACAGCTATTTCAGGAGATGAAATGTGGGGACTATTGACACAGCCGTACCCATGAGATACTACTAAAAAGCACAAGGCAAAACAGCAGAGAACTGGCAAGCTACTGTCTGCCCAAGCAAGTTGTCAAAATTGACTGCACTAACTACATCACTATATTGCAAACTCAGCAACATGGAGTCAGTTAAAATGCTTTTGTCTGTAGATGGTCTGTGTATTTTAATTGTTTGACAGCTGCTCAGATAAACTTAAGACATGAATATCCTGTTTCCTCTTGACAAAAGACTGAGAAGAAGAGAAAAATTATGTTTCTTACTCCAAGTTTTGTGGAATCATCTTCAAAATATTACTGTAAAAAAAGAAAATTTCATTCACATATAAACCTGATTGTGCCCATGTCTTCTCAACAGTGGCTGATTTTTCCATCTTTGCCCCTAGGATGATCTTTTTCAATTTCTCAATCACAGCTGTTCTACCCTAAGAGTTCCCGGCTGCTACCAACATGTTTCTCAATTGCTTGATAACTAAGGCCAAGAGAACATTAAATAGTTTATATAGTCATTCCACTTAGGTCTTCCCAGATTTTAGGACTTTCACATTCTCATGACTTGTTTTAAGAGGTACTACTACTCATCTTAGAAAAGTCTCTTGTCATAAAGACCACTAGCTATTTAAATCTGACCATCATTTAATTAAATTGTGAGTCTAAAACAAAATAGCTGCTTTTCAATTAAACTAGGTCTTAAAAATATTGACAGTAGCATACTTGCTTAAGTTTGGAAACTTTCTCATATGCTTCCAAATCAACATCATCAGAACCTACAAAATTCACTGCATCTGTCAATATCTTGTTTCTATAGTTAATCAGATCCATCATTTAAAAAAACCAAAAACCCAACAAAACAACAACCACACACACACACAAATGTCCTCTTTCAGATGTGAATGGTTTTTTGCCCTTCTTCATTGAATTAAGGTACCCTTTCTGTGTATTTTTTTTCCTGCCTACAACAAATTTAGACATCTTATGTCCTAATAAACTTTTGATAAAATGTGCTCGCTTGGCTCATCAAATCTCTCACTGCAGATATTGTCTCCACTCCCCAAATAGGTCTATGGTGGTTTGCTGCACCATCTAACATTTTACAACATTCTTTTTTGAAAGACAAAGAATGGATATGCAAACAATACCTGATTGCTGCTATACAATACAGAACCCCCATTAAAAATTACCTCAGCTGCTGAGAGTTGATGGGGATGGTTTGTATGGGTTTGGGGTTTTTGAGGTAGGTTGTTTTTTCTGGTTTGGTTTTTGGGTTTTTTTGGTTGGTTTTTTGTTTGTTTGTTTTGTTTTTGGTGGCATGGTGGTTTTTCCGGTTTAAAAAAACCCAACAAAACCCAGATGCTAGCAGTTATTCCACACTCAACCCATAAAATGTAGCCACCCAGCCAAGCACTGTAGAGGCACAACTGAGGGAACAGCTGAACTTCACACTGGGAGACAGGAACTTCAAATGTAATTTCTCACAGAAAAAGAAGTACACAAAGCTGTGACAAACATAAGACTTTCTTGAGATGACCAGGGAAGTTCAGTGCTCTTTGACAATGGCCCTGAAGCTGGAGCTGGTTAACACTGGAAGAGGCTTGGTCACATGTCGGTGGAGAGAGGAACCTCCTGGCTGGCCACAAGAGCACC
The DNA here is from genome assembly GCA_013400195.1 of Aramus guarauna. Lineage (NCBI taxonomy): Eukaryota > Metazoa > Chordata > Aves > Gruiformes > Aramidae > Aramus > Aramus guarauna. The sequence continues at coordinate 202,049 of VXBL01000838.1, read as the reverse complement.
CTGCACACCCAGTCAGATAGAGGTACCTGCTGGTTCTCAGTGGTCTAGTAAGTCCTATATTTTTAAGTAACAGCCAAATAATTAAGAATAGTTAACATCTCTCTAAAGGTTATGCTGGGCGCTCTCCAAATGTCTGTCCCCCAGGGCAGACTACAAATGTAGCTTGCAGCAAGTTAACTGGCTATTAATTCAGTTAAAAATAGCACTAAAAACAGAAAGAGAGAAATTCCATTAAGTGTAGCACCATGCATCTGCTACTGAATCTCTACACAGCCTGAGTCTCTCTTCAGCTAGGTCACGAGGCTGGTACATATGTCCCCCTTCCTCCTAAGCAGCATTTGTTTACAGTACCGTATAAAATATTTTAATAACATTTTTTAAAGGTACAGCAGAAGACAGTGCAAAATGTACGCCATCTCCTTCTACCCTATGCATTCCCAGGGTAGAGTTTTTGACCCAGAGTATTGTCCCAGTCACTTCCCCATCCAAATCTTGCACTCAATCTAGCGAGGACCGTAAAATATATCAGCGCTTGAAGAATACGAAGTTACATAGCAACTGTGGCCACACATGGGTTTGTCATTCTAGCACTTAAGTCCTAGGACTGTTTCCTCCACTTAAAATCTAGTTCATGCCACTTGTTAAAAACAGCACGTACTATGCGCAGAGATTGAAAGGCACCACATAAAATAATGCAACATTATGCGGACAGCTTGACAAAAATTATCATCTTTGTCTGTTTGTTCTGAATGAATGTTATTCATGTGACATTTTAGACAAGATTGTAGGGATAACTTTAGTTTAATGACTAATTAGCAAACTTCTGCAGGAATAACATGGCAACGTATTAGACAAAGTGTCACACCATAGGCATGCTGGGTTTCTCCTGACACTTCCCTTGCACTCACTGTCTCTTTTTGGGCTGGCAGAGCAGGGAGGTTGCTTACACTACAAAAAGTCATTATGTTTAGAAACAACAAACAAAATATGAGAGTTATAAATATTTACAGCAGCAAACATAAAACATGGAAGGCATAGTCTGTGGAATAATCAATCCTCTTAGACCCAGAGTCACTTCAGCTATGACAAAGCTCCATCTTCATACCTGGTTCTCCCAGTAGCATAAGCCTGAACTGGTCAGCATGCTTCCTTCCTCCAAGTGACCCTCCTGACAGGCTTTCTCTCAGTTTAATGGAGGAAGTTCAGAATGAGGACAACACAGCTATCCTCTTGTCATCTGAAACTTCTCTTTCCCTCTAAAAGAGTGGCAAGCGAACAAATTACACTAATTGCTTTGGCATCCATAGAAGAATAAGGACACTCACATCCTGCATACAGATAATATTCTCTTTACAGTTTAAGCTGGAGTCAAGCCACTTTATTTCTTAACAAAAGTGGTTTGCTATATGTGGTTATGTCCCTGACTATTTATTTCCTGTTTATTGGAAGCAAGCAACAAAATTGGTCTGTGGAAGAGTCTTACTGAGTATTTCATCAGTTAGTATACCTGTTCGCTCAGAGAAGAAATTAGCACTTTTGTCATTACCAATCTTACTACGACAGATTGCTGTGACAGGACTTAAGGACTAGCAATACAGCTACTTGGAAAAACAGCAGTTTCTCCCATTTTTGGATCAAGATACTTAGCTGGATTGTTCAGACACACTGTAATACTGAACTGTAGCGATTTTTAATTCCCCCCCCCCAATAAGCTTGAGTTAACAATACTGCTAGATGCTATCCATCTCTACTGCTGAATACCAGTTGTTTGAGAAAACTGGCAACAGGATAAAACCATCAACTTCCGGCCCCCTCCCCCAAATAAATAATTCACACACACAAACCTCTCAGCTACCTGGGAAATACCCTCTGCAGCTCAAATGGTTAGCACACGCTTTGTTAGGTACGATGTTTATCATTTATTTAGCACACATTGCCACAGCCTAAGGAAGAAAAGTTTAATAATATTGTCAATAGACAAAGGATCATACTCAGAGTCATCTACCTAACCTTGTTGTTCTCCCCGAGGCAAAAGCCTATATGAATTCATTCAGGGCCATTCTATTATATATGCAGGGAAGTGTCTATCAAACACAGAATGAAAAGGAGTTACTCCCTACACAAGGTCTGAAGGATCATGTCTAATAACTAGAGGTTTAATTTCAAGATTTCAGAATGTCTCATTTAAAAGTACCTGAAGCAAAGTCTAAACAGGGAATGATAAGAGAAGTAATTGGCGTACCAATTTGAGTACTGTGTCCTGTGTCTGATAGGAAGCACAGTACATCTTGTATTAAAGATTAGGACAACAAGTGTAAACCACCCCAGTAAAAAAGCAATACAATAGCTAGTAGAGATAGTGCCAGCATTAACTCCGAATTTCCTGATTGCTGTCAGCCACTTTCTCAGCAAGTCTTTTTGATGTATTCTCTAATTTGCTTGACATTAAAAAGGAAGCTTTAGAGGAAGAGGTTGAGAAGTTATTAGTTTGAGACTTAAATGATCATCCTCTTTCAGTTTCTCTTTTTTCTTTCCTTCCTTCACTTTACAAGTTTCACTGTGGGATTCTTCCTATCTCTTTAAAAAGTACATCTCTTGCCATTATAAGGTTACCTTCTCTTCCTCAGTTGTAAACTTTTTATTCTTTTCCTTGTGACTCCTTTGCTCCCCTATACCTCATTTCTCCCCTTCAAATAATCTTTCTTGTTCTCTATTTTCTTTCCCCGTCATATCAAATTTGTTCACGTCTACCAAGTATTCAGGCAACTACTTTTATCAGATATTTCAGTATTGGTGTGGCAGGGGAGCTCAAGGGAGGACTTCCCATTCATTTGTAAAATTGCTATAAGCAGCCATAAGGAAGAACTGTACTAGACTTTTCCTCCAACACAGCCCCCAACTACGCAGTTTTAAGTTATTTCAGACCTTGGTTCAGTTAAAGCAGGTCAGAAGTGGACAAGAATGAGAGAACCAGCCACAGGTCCCTTTATCTACCCTTACTCATCCATTGTAAATCCAGCCCCCAACAATTCATTGCTTCTTCTGGTTTTAAGCAAGATTTACCCTTTCTGGTCTATCACCTAATGACAGAACTTCTCTACAAAGACTTTTAAAGAAAAGTGGCTTATGAACGTACCACAGCAGCACCTCTGAAGCATATATTTGTATATCTGAGCTGCTCCTCCATTGTTATACCGGCACATTTAAAAAAAATGCAAGAGTAGTTTCATCAACAAAAGCTGTAATGTTTCAGTAGTTTTATTCATTTCCCCACCGAGCATCAGAATCAGCAAGATGGTATGTTTTTCTTCATTTTTAATTATTTACTCTGATTTGTTAAACAATTTCAGCATGATGCACCTGAAACACGATCAATAAGGGGAGCTGTGTAAGCAAAACATCCAGCACAGAAAACATAGGTTGTTGTTTTTTGGGGTCTTTTTAGATCTAAAAATATGGTGTTCCCAATCTGCATGACTTTTTATAGGCAACCACATATGTACTGTGACATTCTGAATACAGCACATCTTCCTTGCCCATAATAAAGGGTTGCATATTTTCATTTTGATTGCCTGGAATGAGAACAGAAATGTATAAGGAACTAATGGGTTTATTCAGTCACAGTCATAAGTTCGGACCTTTTCAAAGGCTTGTTCTGCTTGTGCAGTCATGCTGTTAAATTATCTTTCATTATTAATATAGCTCCTATTAGTAGTTCTGCTTAGCAAAATATTTCTTTTAATTTGCACCTAATGTGAAAAATTGAAAAATGTTTTGACAATATTAACCAGTTCATTTTATACCTAGAATGTAATAATTTGCTTCCACAATAGTAGACCAAAGATCATGCATGTGATGACTGACAGTGGGAGCATGAGGACAACTGACAGATAGGGAAGAGGCATAAGTCAAAGCTACCTCTTGATTAAAAAAAACCCTTCCATTTTAATAATTTAAGATGCTATGTTTTAATCTGTGCAGTTGTATTTTCACTCAACTTTCATTTCAGTTAAACACACAAGTTACACAATTCCATCAGACTACACTTGATACAATGCACTGACAGCCCCAAAGGCAAATTAGAAAAGGAAAAAATATCACTAAAAAACACAGAAGAAAAAGTATCAGAGAACTCTAGCAATCGTTAAAACACTAAGACTGGATCATCATCAGCTTCAAACTCAGTACTACCTTTGGGTATGGGCTTTTTTTCCCCTAGAAGCCATTTTTCTCCCTCTCTAATACCCTAGAGATTCAGAGTGAAAAATGACCCAACTGGAGTCAGTTTTGTCATTCTCCTTAAAGATAAGATCTCAGCTCTGATTTTTATATTCAATGCTATTCTATAGCATAGAATGTATTTAGCAAATACAATCAAAGTAATTTATGGCATGTGAAGTATTTTTTAATGAAGACCTAAAGTTTCCCAAAATTCATATTTGCTGAACATTTCCTTGAAATAAGCACATATGGTCATAGACTTCTGACAATGTCTGGATGTTTCCAAGTTACTGCGAGAACAAGGAGACACAAACATTGAGACTTTCCAATGCCCCCTCCTTCCTTCTTAAGTGGATGGGCAAATTCCTTAAAATGGCAGCATTATGCTTCTGCATGCAAGCTTCTTTCTTCCCTCCCTCACTGGTTTTCTGTAGCTTCATAGGGTTGTCTTAGATACAGGCAATCTTTTCTGAGACAAAGAGATGATTTCTCACAGTCAGAGAGAGATATAATTAGGTTTACCAGGGATAGATTCTGCTACCTTATTCCACATACACCAGAAGTCAGTAAGTAGATGAGACCTCAAAATGATTTATCACCTGAAAGCAAGCTGATGGTGGAGCATTGCTGTACGTGAGGGTGAAGAGAAAGCAGCAATGTGTACATGAAGTTCTTCCAGTATGAGCAGTTTTTCACTTGTCAAAAATCAATTTCACATGCCATCCTGCTTTCTGCTCATCTGGCTTTGTTAGCTGCTTTTAGAGTTAATACTGAGCCTCAAAACTACAGATCACAATGGATGTGTCAGTGGGATTGTATCTGCTTACGTCAATAATGACTTTGATCTGCTGTCTTCAGACATTACCTAAATGTTTACTGTATTATTTCCTCCTAAAGGAGGACATGAAGTGTGCAACAGTCCAGATGCTATGCAGTGCTTTGCACAGATAACCACTGACCTTATAATACACCTGTAACCTCTTTGTATTCAGCTCCCTTCCTCTATAACTGTGCTTCCTTACTACCTCGTACAAAATGCAATCTCTAAGCAGAGGAGTTAGAACTGTGTTATCCTGCACACTTGCTTTCAGCAATAGAGGAGATGTTGAAAAGCACCTATTGATTGCATGCAAAGTGCATGACTACAATTTCCATATTTTAGTCTAGGATCTAAATTCTTTAGCAAAAAGTACTATGGAAGTTTGATAAAAATGCAAGACTTGCACATGCAAAAATGACATTTCTAAGCAGTCCTTGGTGTTGTCTGTTGATCACTGAATTTTCACCCTCAGTTACCAGAGTGTGTGTGCGTTACACAGGCCCTGTAGACCACAGAAGCCATTTCTACAGTGAGTCAAGTAGTCATGAGAAATGTCAGTTCTGTGCACTAAGGTAGCAGAATAGAATATTTATTCTCCTACTCCAAATATGGCTTCTTTTTCTCCCATAACATCTATTCTTGCTATATGGAAGAAGTATGAGTTTATTCTGTGCTTAAAATAAGACCTTCATCCTTTTCTCCATGAGACTGGTACTAGGTATACATACATGTACAAAATAAAACACAGTTCAGACTTACTCACAATATGGAAGATTCATACTCAAAGGCTGACAGCACTTTTATATGTGCCCTACTTCAATAAATATTGCAATGATAAACTCAAAAGAAAGCCTGTAGCATATTATTCTCAATCATTAATCAGATTTTTCTTGTTTGTGTATACAGTAGCACACATACTTAATATAAAGAAACAGCTGAATAACAGTACATTTGTCAAAATATGAAGATGCAACAGTTAATAATTTTACATTACAGCAGAAATATAGTATAGTATAGCATCTTGCATCTTAAAATCAATTTTAGAAAGGGCAGCATCATGCCATAAGAAGAATTATTTCTTACAGACTACATGTCTCTTGGGAAGTGTGCCAAGTTATTCATTCTATAGTTAAACAACATCAGAACACTACAGGATGGATTGCATAGGATGCTTGTACCCACGTATTTGTAAAAATCCTCAGGAATTTCTTTCTCCTCTTACATTTCCTCTTTTAAATGCTTCAAAACCTCTCTCTCCTCAAGCACCCAGTAATATGCAAGTTCCTCATAAGTTTCTTCAGCATCTGTAATATCAGGTGTGGGGTAAATGAATTAGAGCTTGTTGAAAGAAAGCAAACAGCTAGCACTGCAAGCTATGGCTAATTATATTTAATAAATTTCAGCCCTTTATGTTTTGTTTTTTTTTCCCCCCTCCCTGAATAATATATATGAGATTTGGAAAGTAGAGAACAATTTTAATAGCCCTCAACCAGTTTAAAGGATTAGTGTGACATGCATCAGTATATATGCTTTTTTTGTAATTATGTTGAACTCACTTTACACGCAATTGCTACAAAAAAAAAAAAAGCACTTCTGGTTTACTGAAATGTGGGGTTTAGGTTCATATAAAACTAATTTGACTGCTTATTCTCAAACAGTTTCTGCAGCCACAGATTTGGCTGGCTTTAATCAGGTCTCAGGTAGACTCTGTAATAAAATTCTGCCACTTATCTGGTTTCTCTCATCCTGAGAGACAAAGAATTTTAAGTTTTAGAAGCATTAATTCTACTACTTATACAGCTCACAGAGGATTTGAAAGGTCTAAACTACACCAAAGGATCAGGACCAACCGATGTTACATTTTGTTCTGGAAAGAGTGAAGGAAAACCAAAACAAAACTCAAAAAAACCCACCAGTGAATTCTGTAGGTGGGGGAAAGCATGCAGATTTTAAATGATTACCAGTTTTAATGATCTAACCAGCTTTCTGGTTTACTATCCAGACCCTCAGTACACGTGCTACTAGGTCTTTCCCCTTCCTAAGTATCCCAGAGCGTGGCTACCAAAGCAAAAAGAGATGAAGGCAGAGCAACACAATGAATTGCCCTGCCTCTGCAGAAGAGGTGGCAAATTGTAACACCAACTAGCATAGCCAATTAATAAGCTCAAACACAAGGCAAGGCACTCCAGAAGGAACAATGTGGACTGCTCTTTGGCTGCAGCTGGACAATATAAGCAAGCTTTAACAACTGGCTGTTGTCAATAGGGTCATTCAGCTCTCCTCTTGCACGACCTCTGCAGTTAAGCCAGTTCAGAGAGAGGAACAAGGAAAAAACTTTTTTTAAATTTTTTTAAATTTTTTTTTGGCATGTGCCAGTTTTCCATACTTTCAAGTCCTTGAGGTAGCTCACAAAGGGTTTATGAGAAGGAAGTGGCAGAGAAGCCAAACTAGAAAAATTCCTCTTGACAGCTCCTAGGCAGTACACCAGTTTACTTACAGCTGCCATACTGCACTGGGGTGAACTTGCCAGCAGCACCCCCGGGGCTGGGAGGCAGGAATTAGCTCCCCCCTCTTGCACTGCAGGGTAAGTGCTCTTGTGTCCTGGCTGAAATCAGAAGGACGAGGGAGCAAGGAAGATCTGAAAGGTACCAGAACTTGCTACAGATGTTTTTTTAAAACATTTTTTAAAGGAGGTTCAGTGCCATTTGCTAGAATTATCTCCTGCATAGGCTTGCTTACATTAGCTTCAATCTGAACTGCAAACATGCAGGGGAAAAAGTATTAGTACATAGAGAAATAGAATAAACAATGAAAATACAGTAATGCAATTATACGAGTCAACACTAGAGAACATTGAGAAGGTCCAGGGATGGGCAATGAAAATGATTAGAGGCATAGAAGGCAGCTTTAAAGACTAGGAATATGTAGTTTCCATAAGAGATGAATACACAAGATCTGATATAACAAAGCTATGCAGAACAATAAATTGAACAGAGAAGCTAAGTCAGACATTTCTCACAGAGTAAAGAAGAGATATCAGAAAATTGGAAGGCAAAAAAACGCAAAATTGAGGGAAGACAGTATTTTTGCACAGTGCATGACTAACTTGGGGAGTTTGCTACTGGAGAAACTTGCAGCCAAAGAGCTTAGTAGGACTCGCAGAGGATTAGATGTTTAAATAAATAAATAGCAAGACAGTACTGAATGTCTAGCTGGGCTTAAATAAATAAGTTTAAGGATGACATAAATCCTTAGACTTCAATCAGCTGTTTACTGACAAGAGTAAGGTATACTTTTAGTTCTATTTTAATTATTTTGGATTAGCAATGCATTGTAAGATAGTGCACATTTTTAGACATTTCTCTTTGCCATTATATTTAATGTGAAAATTTCTATCTTGGATTCTTCATGCTTATGAGAGTTACAGTATTTCAGGCTACTTTGCTTCTATTTGTTCAAATCATGTTTATGAAATGCTGGAGCCCTAGAGTAGAAAAGCAGGATGAGAAATAACTGAATTCATAGGATCGCACACAGCTTGTGACAGACATTATCCAGGCAGTTCCACAAGGGGACCCCCTTCCCCAGCCTCCTTTGCCTACCACAAAACACAGGCAACTCAATCCTAAAACAAAAATGAGATTTTTTAACACTAAAAGCCAAAATGTCAGAAACAACACTATATGGAAGAAAACGAAGGTTTCATCTATATTCTATATTCATGTGCAAATTACCAATTAAAACAACTATTTGAAACAGCTCAACCCCACAATAAAAATGACAATAAGATCCCAGTGGTCCTCACAGAAAAGACTCGTCCCAACTACGTATCTGGCAAGATATTACCCCATAAGAAAACAAATGTATAACAAGTGAATACATTCTTGCCTGTTTCTTAATGGTGAAAGCTCATAATACAACATTATTCTTCCATGTCAGTTTTGCAGTCATCACTTCCAGCCTATGAAAGTACTCTGTGTCCTTGTTTTCCAGTTTATCGTTATACAGAGTGACCAAAACACAGTGGGATGTGTATGGATTTTTTTTCCTCCCCAAAATAAAACCAAGATTAAAAAAACCCTATTTTTTGCACGGAAATCATCATAACTGATGCTTACAATGCTTATTCCCATCTGTCCACATTCCAGAGTAAGATTAGCTTTTACCCAGAAAAGAGAAAAAACAATGAACCTGTATGGATTTCCTTTATGACAAAGTATAATTATAAAATCATTACAGTCAAGGGAAAGAAGTAATTCGCTAATATTTCTTTAGAGGTAACATCTTGTGTGCCCTGAAAAAAAATAAGATTTCTTACTAAAATTTTAATAAGCCCTTGGGTTTTCTCTGAAATATTTAAGAATAGCTGGTAAGAAAACAATTGGAAAAGAACAGATGTTAAAACCTATGAATGCATACACTTTCCTATTTTAAAATAAAAACATCTTGTACTAACTGTGATTGCATATTAGACAAAAAAACAAGAAGTCTGCTCCTACTTTTATTAGAAAGCACAGGAGGAGCAAACAATGTACTGGTTAACTGGATGTTTTCCTGTATGGAACGTCAAGTGCTATTAAAAAAATAAAATCATTCATGTAATTTGTTTTCAATCTTTCTAAAAGAGAAAAAAAAATTTGGCTTTACTGAGAATGTTTTATGTATAGCATGTACAGGAAAAGTTACTTGAACTACTGGCTGCAGTTGTGTATATACTTTGAAGTTTTGATAGCTCTGGTAGCTCTGACCATGGCACATGCTAGACTTGATATGTACGAAGCAAACAGCTTCAGAATGCAGCACGTAAATGTAATTTTCCTTACTAGCTATCAGTGATGCCAAACTTCTGTTAAAATCTCTGTAAATTGAAGAGCAACTCTTTAAAGATTTATTTATATTACCATTTCATAATAGCAATGAGACGCCCCAGGAAATGAATTCATAAAAGATTACTGTACCACTCAGGTAGTTAAAGTAACACACCCTTCAGCTCATTCCCAACAATGCCTCTGACATCAGGAGTATATTTCAAAGGGATTAATGCCTGTTGTGCCTTATTGTTTAACTATACATTGACTACGGAGAATGTAAATACATAATAGTGGAATACTCAAAATTCTTTTTGATCATGGAGCTCAATGGGTAACTACCACTTTCAGAAGACTGTTATTTAGAATTTATTGAATGTATTTAAATATCTGTAGTACCTGGCTACTGAATGCCTCAGTGTAAGAAATGCTGCCATTACTTCTCAACTAACGGCGCGTCCCAGGCACAGTCTTTGAGGTGGGAGACAGGTTCCTTATTTCTCATCTGCTGCAAGACAGAGCTCAAATCTCAGTTCTCCCAATCCCTGCATTTTTGTCTGCGGCAAAAGCTGAAGGGTGACAGCAGCACGCAGGTGCCAGTCTGGGTACGTGAAGGCACGCTTAACAGCAGAGCAAGACCACTGCTGGTGGTATAGCATCACTGCCACACGTAACCCTGGTCAACGGCTCTGCCCGGTCACAATGTCGCACTGGGCAAACGAAAGTCTTATCTAACTGGTGCCACTGTAGAGATAAAACCGTCATTTTCTAGTCAAACTGCTGGAAATCTCCCTGAATCTAGTGATGTGAATTGACACTAGTTAGCTTACAAGCAGCAACTTTAGTAGTTCTATAGACACCAAGTCTAATATGGGTGATTATCTAGAGCTTTCTAACTGATCCTTTAAAAAACAAAGCCCTCACCTCACTTGTTACACAATTGCAAATTTGCCTAGCGGTTGTAGGACAAGCCATTTTTAAAGTAATTTAAACTGAAACAAAAGGAAACTTAGCTTAAATCTAATTTTTATCACTAACTTCCACTACCAAATTATCCCACGTAATTTCTTAAACACATACAAACATACCTATACAATTGTTTAAATCATCTTCACCTGACTGACTTCATTTTACCACAGAGCATTAAGGAAATGCAGGTACCTAAACATAGGCATCTAGTGCTATTTTAGATGCCTGAGGGCATCCCAGCACGGCTTTCAGCTGCTGCTAAAGAAGGCATTAAGTTGTCTGTCACACCTGCTAGCCCTGACAGATGTCTCAGGTGCCCAAAGCATCTAAAATGGCATTAGGCATTTATATTTAGGTTTCTGAATCTTTTCCTTGATGCCTAGAGAAAGTGCAAATGAGGAGCAGAATTGGTGTCCTGGAGTCTGTCATTTATCTCAAACACAAGCACTACAGAAGCAGCGGAAGTGTGAAATCTTTACATTGTCTCACTAATGCACGTTCCCACTCTGTTCCCAGCAGATCAATCTGTAGCAAAATATACACTATGATGTGCATTATTATAAGCAAAACCTATTGCAATGAGGAAAGCTAGCACAGATTTTTATGAAGGTAAATAGCATCTCACTTCCCAAAAAAACAAATTGGATTTACATGAGACAGAAGGATGAAATGCCCACCTTCAACCACAATTCAAGTGGAATCAGTCTCTTGCTCATTCCGCTTGCAATTTATTTGTGGCGCAGCATGAGGCAAAAAGATTTTTTTCCCCCTGCATTTCTTAAATATTGGTACTCTCTGCAATATAACACCACGTTGACACCTCTATCTGGACAATCCATAAAGAAAAATCAAAAACAAGGTCATGACAAAAAGTCTGAAGATGCACTGTCCTAAATGTGCTTTCATCTCAGCCAGATGAAATCAATCAATTAGCTCATAATATTGTAGTAAATAATCCTGTTGCCATCTATAGAGACTTCAGGCATAGGAAGGGGCTTTTTATAACATACTATTCATTCTTCCTGGGTTTCTTACTTTGAAATTTACTTTGTGGGGAGTTTAATGTTCAGATTTGAATAGTCTTCTAAGTGTTGTCCCAAACAAAGCCACATAATGTACAAACAAATTATCTGTATGCAGGAAGAACAAGTATTCAAGAAATGCAAATTGCACAAGCTTTCTTCAGAATACATAGGGTAAAAAAAAAAAAAGAATTTTTAGCCATGTGCAGGAAAGACCACCTTCAATGGAGACTGTGCAATAGCCTTTTAGGCTGCCTTCTCCTCCCAGTTCCTTCCTCCATTCCCTGCCCCAGAACACTCATCCAGTCAATTGTAGTAGAGCTTACTACCACAGCATCTCACGTTTCTCTTTTTTTTTTTTTTTTTTTTGATCCGTAGGTCAAGGCATTTCTGTCATTTTCTAAGCTAGGTTTAAGCCATTGTTTTAAAACCCCCAAACAACCAAACAAAAAAACCCAACCCTAACACACAACAAAACAAACAAACAAACAAAAAAATCAAACCCACAGAAAACCAAAAAAGGCTTTTTGAAAATCTCCAGTTAGCCATAGCTCCTATGGCTTTATTTGAAAGTCTTCAAAATGCGCCCCTCTCACACGTTTACTTCCATAGACATATATTATAGCATTTTGCCATAAATGTTCTTAATAACAATACCTTTTGACAAAATTAAAGCTATCGCAGTTTTACACCAGTTATAGAAAATACCCAAAGGAATTCTGCAGAAAGGAAAATATTTTTAAATGGCCACAGAAATGATTGCTTACCTCAGACACTTTCTTGGTCACGTGAATTTTCTTCAAGGCAGTACAATAAATTGTACTCCAAATTGCTTATGAACAATTGACATTAATCTACTAAGTTTGGCAAGCAGTTAACAAACCCCTATAATGAAACACTTCAACTCCCTTATTCTCACTTCAAGTCCCTTATTCTCCACAAGAAGTTGTACAACTCCATTTTCCTTTTTTGGTTTTACAGTTATTTTCAGGTATAAAAATATTTGGTATAGTATCAATACCCCTTTAAGAACTTGACATATACATTTACTACTACGAGTAGCCAGTTAAGCAAGTAGTTTATTTCAAAGAAACAAGCTAATTTAGACATTTAACAACTTGAGGAAAACAGAATGTGTCTGTAATGGAAGGGCAAATACGAAGTTACTAGGAAACGTGCGGCAGTTAAAAGTTCTTTTGGACCTAGCCCTCAGATTTAACCACAAAGACGGTGCATGTGCATGTCTGACTAACCCCCAGTACCTCACTGGCTCTGCAACAGCCAGCCCACCCATGGGAGACTATGAACCAGCCACTGAAAGCCACCAGCTCAGCTCTGGTGCTACTACCAGTTTCCAAGCCATGGAAGGAAACGGTCATAGAGTCTCTTTACTTGCAAAGGTACTATGTTTCAAAGGCAAGAAGAGAAAAATCAATACTGTGTACGGGAAAGGGAAAAAATAGAATTTGTTTTCAACAACAAAACTTGATTGACTGCAAGGTCATCAGCTAGCTAGGAAAGGAAATTCACCCACCATCTTGCCATGATATACCACTCTCCTTTACAAAGCAAGTAAGAAAACTGAAGTTCTTCACGTCCATGTCATGTCATCAAATCAATAGGTTAAAAGAATATCCAGAAAAACAAAACAACCTTGGTTACCTAGAACATAAGACTTCAAAATGCTTCTAAGCAATTTCCCTAGTTATTGTCTACATAATCACATGTTCCACTGTTGAAGATGGAGGGAAAATGCACTTTTCCCTTTAGACCACCTGCTTAAACTTAACTAAGCTGATTATTATTATTGTGTTTATACTGCAGCAGCACCTAAAATGAAAGATGCATATAATCTGTTAAGGCTGATAATCTGTCTAATAGTCATTTCATGGCTTATTTGGAACAAGCTGACGTTAGCGCAACAAACGAAATCTCTTGAATGCTCTCTGCATAAACAAGACAGACTGAAGAGGACTTCAAGCTGATTTAGGATTTTTTGTTTCTTTGGTCCTGTTCCTCTCCCCATGAGTATGTGCCCAAGATGCACATACTATGACACACTGCAGCTTTTTTTTTTTTTTTTATGTTGCTTATGAATCACAAAAAATACCCAATACCTAGAGAAAAACATAGAAGACATTCAGTCTGAAGTTCACTAATGGAGATCTCAGTGTGAGCACACACAATTTCTGGTTGTGTTTTCAAGTGACCATTTTACAAATACTTTGTTTGTTGGAAATAATCCTGATTTATGTAGCCAGGACCTGCAATCAAGATGGTCTAAGGATTTTCTTCTGCTTATTTTAAACATATACAACTCCCTCATCTAAACAAACACAAAAATACAAGATATCAAATAAAACAGTGGTTCCTTGTATTACACATATAATATTACTATTAAAGCTTTGGTTTTCTTACCTTCTCCCTCCCCCCCAAAGTATCAGAAATCTTCAGCAAAACATCTTTTTACTACCCATTTTCACTTTCCACAAATCTTTCACTTTTACAAACACTTTTACAAACACGCTTTTTTTTCAGGGAAAAAAAAGCGCTCAACTTTTTCTCAACTGAAAACAGAGGTTTTTTTGTTGGGATGTTCTTTGGGTTTGGTGGGAGTTTTTTGTTTGTTTGTGTCTTTGGGTTTGTGGGTTTTTTGGGGTTTTGAGGTCTGGTTTTTTTTATGTTGTTGTGTTTTTTTTGTTTTGTTTTGGGTTTTTTTTTTTAAGAGAATCAATGTTTGCATTGAACTGCTGAAAAACAGTTCAGACAGACTTTCAGCCTACCAGTCCTGCTGCAGTCATGACATTGTTTACGTTCTATCACATTGAAAATGATGAAGTCTTGGTTTAAACTACCTCTGCTCTCCAACAGCACCTGCAGAAATGGTCAGCCTGGGTCAGATCCCATAGCCCACAACTTGGGAAGAGGACAGAGCACAGCAAATCAAAGTGCCCCTTAAGGAACACACACTCAAGCAGGAAGCCCCAGAACATTTGAACCTTCTGACACAGATAGTGCGATACTGACTTGAGAGAACTGCTCACATAAGCTGATCTCCATCCACTTAAGGCTCCTAAATCAAAATCACCACTTTAAGTGTCAGAATGAAACTTGAAAGCACCAAGGGGAGACTAAGACATGACAGAGACACCTAGCATCCAACTGACATAATTTTGCAAGTTTTCCATGCAGGTTTTCATTTTTTTTTTGCACATCTTTCACCAACAGAGGCTTAAAAGATACACTCAGTGTATGCGTATGATCAGAACAGTAAAGAGCACTACACGACCAGACTTTAATAGCAACCTCACAGTGTAAATACGAATGGAGGTTAGAGCTCTTGACAAAAGCAAAGGTATACCAGTTTGCTTTCATCATCCATGTTTCCCCTAGATCTATGAGAATGACCTCCACACATGTAAATTAATCATCATCCCCATTCAACACATCCTGAGCTAGATATTGGTATTCATTAATATGAATAATTCATAGTAAAAGACACAGGGATTTTGAAATCTTATTTTCACACAATGACTTAAATTCTGTACTACACACCAACTTTACATTAAACATGCTGTTTAGTAAGTAACTGGGATCACCAGCCTTGCAAATTTTTGTAGCTTTCTGGAATTATCTCAGGTAAGAAACAGCTGACCAGCTTTACCGTTACCTTTTATAGTCTTTATAAGGGTAGTAAATTCAGGAAATAGTGTACCTATCTCTACTTAGAATCTAATTCTTACAACACTGATCTGGTATAATAGAATATTTTTGCTGTAAATAACATGTATAGCATTAGTTTTGTTTGTTGAGGGTTTTTGTGTTGGGGTGTGGGTTTTTCTGAGTTTTTTTTTGGGGGGGTGCTTCCACTTCAAGAGGACAAATGAAATAGGAAAACCGTAATGAATTACAAACCAGACAGTTGAAGAAAGAAAATGAAGTGAACCATTACAGATTTTACACTCCTTTATTAAACCTTTTTTCCCTTTTATTTCAGGGGGTATAAAATTCCCAACAGCTGTTTTATGTGACACAGGAAGCTGCTTTTAAACAGTATATATTTTTTTATTGCCTAGCCAACTCTTCCAGCTTTCAGATTGACTCTTCATACCACCAAAATCCTAAGATTGATGATAATGAACTGACAGTAGAGGAGTTAGTAACAGTAACTTGAAGTGTATATTTTCAACCAGGATAGATACAGTTAAGAGGAAGGCTTCGTTGTAAAGAAAAATAATGTGCATAATTCAACAGCTATGCCATTCCACACACATATAATTAACAAGTCTTCAGCTCATTAGCAGGCTGTATAAAATACATATAATATGCTGTGCAAAACTGATTGAGAATAAAAAGCTTATCATGCATTAAAATAAATGATTTAAATTGTTTTGAAAGAGTGGTATCAGTAGCATTTAAGGATATAATTCCCAAACTTACTCATGGCTCCATCTCCTTCAGACTGACACTTTCACCCTCCTGGTTTTCAACAGATATCTTGCCATGCTAATCCTAGCGTAAGACATTTGATCAGTGATTGCCGAGACTCACTACAACCCTGAGAGATGAATAGGACCAAAGGAGTACAAACAACTGCACCAGATAGCTCTGTGTAAGCACAAATTCCCCAAAGGCAGGATGTACCCATATCACATTGCATGCTTATTTCAGCATCAATCTAGTAAGGGTATTTTTGAGGGACAACACATTTAGCACATATTAGCATCATCTCTTTACTTTTCTATATATCAATTACTGGACTGCACAATTTCAGTGTTCTTTCTTCAGACGTATGATAAAGGGCAGTGGATTATTGCACCTCACGACACCAGCACTTAGGTGAGACTTTGAAACTATTAAAGTGTGTCTCAAGGGACGTAATAGTTACTCCTGAGCTGTAGTGACACCTCCTGGCAACAGGCCGAGAAGGTCTTTTCCCACATAAGAGAATTTTTTTTCTCCAGACAATTCTTGGGGGCTTCAGCCAAAAGGCAACAATCATGGTGCTCTCTCCAGCCTGGCTCCAAAGGCACAGTGCCCAGAATACCAAGCAGAATCTTCTGATTTATAAGCACTACTGACATTTTAGAAATCGAGAGGCTAAGATACAGGAATATCAGCCTCTGAGATCTCTAGATTTATTGTACCACACATTGGCCTTTCTTGAGTGGTTGGAAAAAAAGCTGCAAAAGCTAATCAACTAGCAGCTTAATTCCTACCATGAATCTTGCAAAGTGTTTTCTCACTTCTCTGTGAAATCCTGTCTGTTTGCTAAGAGTTTGTATCTTTGCCCTCTGCAGATTCCTGACAAATATAATAAGCATGATTTTGATAAGAAGAATATAAGTTAGCACAGAAGAAACAATAGCTTGAGACCAGCTACAACTGAAACATAATAGTAAGTAAGAAAAACATTTTGCACTGCTTTGGTTTAGGTAACAAAGCATAGGTTGTAAATTCTGTAGAAAGCTAGAGATGACAATTGTTTACATGCATGTTAAAGGACATTAAATATCACAGTAGAAGTGAAATTATTTTTGATCTTTATAGCAATTTTGAGCAGGGGACTTAGAGGCAGAGGGACACCCATCAACTTTAACAAGCACCCCAGACTTCCCAGTCCTGCAGAACTGACAACTCATATTTATATTCAAGTGAAAATCAGACAGCAAGTACATTTGATTGTTTAAGTTTAGCTTGCTGAATAAAAACAAATACACGTTCAATGTTTTACACAGCAATCTGTGGGTCCCCGTCCCCCCCCCCCGACAGTTCAACCACTATCCAGCATTTTGAAGGACTTGATTGCTCTCATTATAACAATTCTGTTACGTCTTTTGTGCTGCCTTTAACAGTACCATTTTCTTTATACTTACATAAGAATAAAAAGCTGAATTTTTGCCTGTTTTCTTTTATGTCTTTCTCCCCCCGCCCCCCCCCAACTCTTCAGAGGTAATTATGACATTTTTAAGTACTTTGCATATGCTGCAAGGCAATCAAGAAAATTCATTTGACAAACTGGATTATAGACTGTCTGCCAGAAAGCGAAGTGGTAACAACATTTTCAACAATTTCTCAGAGAGTATGTCTGTTAGATGCTTACAGCACACTGAAATAATGCACAAGAAAAATTCTGCTTTTACAGTTTAAATAAAGGGAAAAGCCCCATGAAAATGATCTATTTCCTCTCATCACATACAAAATTAAACTATAATTTTTTTTTTTTAAACAATCAAGAGCCTAAGAAGGTAAATCTCTATTTGGCAATTAATTGCCATCTTCAGAAACTCCACGGTCACAGATAATAAGCTGAACGACGTATGTGAACATTTCTACAGGGTAAAACGATTACAGAACAGTGTTACTTCTCAGATTGCAGCGCTTTAAGATTTAACTGCATTTTTTCTTCACTCCATCTTATTTTCAAGCAGATGCGTACCAATCTCTCTCACTTTCTGCATCTATCCATCAACATATACGTCTCTTCCAATTGTAACGCAGTCGTCTTGAGTTGGATTGCGACCAAAATCTCTGATGCCAACATTCTCCCTCTCACCCATACATTTGTAGACATGCTAGCTGTATGCCCACAGATGTAATTGCTTTACAGTATATAGCTCCAACCTCAAAGACACTCACAGGTATACTGTGTACAGAACTATTTCATGGGAATTCTTGAACTACTCTGTATGCAGGAGATCTAGTAGTAGAGCAGCACTCTGCTTGTGTTAATTCACATTGCTTTTCTTACTTAACTGGCTTTTGTATCACTGCAGTGCTGCACAGTGCAAGCGCAGGCACATCCTAGCAGTCCTGGGGATCTGCACACAGAAACCATTCCAGGCTGCTCACGATGTGCCAAAGGTAGGACGGGACCTGTGTGCCTACCTAAGGCTGCCCAACACTTCCTATTACAGGATGCCATTGTAAGTACAACTAGGTATGGTTTTGCACAAGTGTCACTATGCTGACATTTTACACAGGGGAAAGAAAAAGCTTTTTCTTATGCCTTTTCAATAAAATGCTTCATCAAAGTTTCAGAG
This sequence comes from Aramus guarauna, assembly GCA_013400195.1. Lineage (NCBI taxonomy): Eukaryota > Metazoa > Chordata > Aves > Gruiformes > Aramidae > Aramus > Aramus guarauna. Next base: position 183,166 of record VXBL01000838.1, on the reverse strand, counting down.
TGTGCTATATATAGTTTTTTAGAGAAAATGGGAATGCTTTAACATGGACAAACCATGTTTTCCTGAGAAAATCTGAAGGCTTTCCTGTCTGGGTGGAAAAACTTGACATTTGATTTAAAAAAAAATAACATTTCTAACATGTCCAAACAACAAATTCTTCACGTGGAAGACGAGAGACTTGTCTACTTTATAAGTGTGTGAAATTTTCTGTAGGGGTTTAGAGTTTAACAGCTGTGTTCTCTGGAAATTCAGCATGTGTTCAACATGTTTTATCTTACATGTTCAGGGACATGGCAAAACTCTCCCCAGATTTTTATTTTTATTTTTTTTTAAATTTCGTGGCACCAGCACAGTTTTGGCTACCTAGGCAACAAGTAGGTAAAGCTTCTCTCCTCACAACCTCAAGTAACTTGGAGAAAGAGTGTGTTTTTGTTAGTTTTCAAATGGGAACAAGAGTTGCCTCACTACCAGAATAGAATAGGAGTAAGGATACTACAGAGCAGACAAGTGAGGTTGTGTGGGAAGTGAGAGCAATAAAGAAATACTGAGTTCAGTGAACCTGTATAGGAGGCGAGGAGGATGGGGACTGTTAAAAAGAAATCAGTGACTGGGCAAGATGTCTAGAGAAGAAGCCTAGGAATAGAAAACAAAACTGGGATGATGAAGTTGAGTAGTGGAAAAGCCTGGAATAAGAAATCAGGTCAGGTTTGTGGGGCACTAGGGCAAAGAACATGTAGCTGTGGAAAAAGAGATGTCCAGTCATCAGAATGAGACTTTTGATAAATGAATTGGAATACTCTTCCAGATCTGAATAGGACCCAAGATTGCTGGGGGAAAAAAAAAATAGAATAATGGTAGATTTGGCAAAGTATGTACCACGTTCTCCACTAACTAGTTCAAGCAGAACCAGCTATTTTCCCTAACAGTTCCTTTAGTTCATGTGGTACAAACCTGCCTGGTGATCCAAAGGTTCAAATGTTGCTCACAAACTAAGGAAGCAGACACGATCCCTTTACCTCTTTTAACAGCATAGGAAGGTATTAACACAAAGCAACATAAAAGCAATATTTTAAAAAACTATTGTAGTTACGCATTCACAAGCTGGGAGTGACAAGCCTGGTGGTAGTGTCAGCCTACTTACTCTTGTCTAAAGATAACAGACTTACACAGCAAGTCACTGGAGAGAAAAAAAGTTTGTATACAATCCTCAACCTTTTTGGTTTTGATAGTAAAAGCTGAGAAGTTTGCAGTGAATGAGACAGAAGACTGAAGACTTCTCTGATAGATGCAATTGGAAGTTGCTCCAGAGAACCAAGTCTAATCTTGTTCCTACAACAGAAATGCAGAGAATGGCCCTCGGTCGGAGCTTAACAGATGTGACTAAATTTCATGTTCCTCAGTTCTTTAGTGACCAGCACAACAGTGCAGAATCCAACCTGCAGAAGCTTTAATAGTTGTACCTGCTACAAGGTATCAATAAGAGCCCAGGTGGTACTGCTACTCTGAAAAAAAACATTGAAAAGCTATGAAGTACAGTAAGAAAACAGATTTGACTATTAAAACTTCTGATCTCCTAGCAGGGTCACAATAATATTCAGTAAATTAGGGTGTGTGTGCGTGTGTGACATGCAGAACATGATGGATATTGGATAATTCAAGGATCTCTTGATCTGGGCACTTCATAATTATTATTATTTTTTTTTTAAATATCATGCAGTTGAAAGATCTAATTGGAAATGTCTAGAAAACACAAGTTATTGTTTTGAAAAATTTTGGATACTTGACTTTGTAACTACTGTTCATGTCCTGGTATTTTTCACTTCTTATGTTTTTTAAGAAATAAAAAGGGACTTACCACTTCATTAAACTTTGCACTATAAACCCACATTCTCATGCTAATAATGTTTGTGTAATTTCTCATTTATAGCTGAAGTGTCCCATCTTGATCTTTTGCTTTGTGAAATGGTTGGTTTCCCTTCCTTCCAAAGGTGATTTTTCTTTTTAATTTTACAGCCTTAGACAGGTTCATTCATCTGTTCTTTGAATTATGGCAAAGTGAAAAAAGTAATACTTGCTTGAAATGGCAATGTATAAGTGCGTCTCTCCCACCTCAACCCCAATTCAAAAATGCTGAACTTTACAATCTGACATTTTCAGGTTGGCTATGCCTGACTCAGTACTGGGCATTTTCATTGTATGTGAAGAACTCGCTCTCTTCCTTACACCCACACCAACAAATAAATGTGGTTAAAGCATTTTTAAAGTAGATTTTGTAAATTTGGCTGGTATTGGAACTACAATAATATTTGCCATGATGAGCTAGCAAGAAGCTATCACCCACAAAGAAAATGCAGGGATAGACTACTCCTTTCTAGAGCAGCTGCAATAAAACTGAATTCTGTACTCCAGGCTCTCACAAAGAGCCTTCTAATACATTTTGTAGACAAAAAAACTAAGCTCAGTAGAAGGAAATAGATCAAGAGAGAATTCTGAGCCTTGGAAGACTAGCAAGGAACGGGGGCACAGGCTGTTAACTCAAGAAGACCGCCTCTTTTTGTTCTAGGAGCAAATAGAATCTATCAGCAGTTTGTCAGCTAACCTTTTAACAAAGAAAATTAGGATTGCATACATCTCTTGGATGATATGTACAATGGTTCTGCTCTCACACACACAGAATGCAAGTCCTTAAGCATCGATTCTGCTGGCTTTCAAGAACGTGGATGGATCACCCATTTCCATAGTAATACTACTTGTCAGGATGAACTCTGTTCACGGGGACAACTTCACGTGCAGTGTTAGTGGCATGAAAATTCGAGTTCAGAAATGTAATACTAGAGTTACAGATACATGCTACAGCTGGAGAAGTAAAATGTGTGCTGTCACATTGTCATGACTAGCTTTGAAGTGGGAGAAAAAGTTGTAGGTGTAAAGAGATCTAAGAGCTAGTGAGGAAACCAAACAGTTGGAGTAGAAGGAATTGGTTTCTTTAGACTGAGACAGAAGTAGTGTATCAATGGGAAAGGTAAGGATTAATGAATACAAAATATTTCCGAGAACTGAGGGAAGATGATCAAAACCAGAAGTGACAGAATAAAGAAAGGCAAAAGTTGACTTTGTAAAGGGAATTACAACCTAACAGAATAGGCAGGGTGGCTTCAGTGGAAGCTAACCTCACTGAAAAAGGTCAGAGAGACTGACAGGTGAGCTCCCATTAGTGAAACAAAGTTAAGAATATGTAATTGAAGTGCTTAAAAATACTACTGGAAAACTGATAGGAACTCCTCCTACTCTGGAAGAAAGGACTCAAAAGCCTCTCTTCCAAGTGGAGATTTTCCCTACTTGAGCTAAAGGAACAGTCCCGTGGCTAATAGCATCGTTTGCAGGCCTGCCACAGGAGCAGAACACACTGAGAAATACAATGACTCTTCCTTGCCAAAGAAAGCTTGTCTCAACATCAGAATTGTATCATAAAGTCAAGTGATCTTCAGCTTACAAGGGAAGAAATAGGTGTGTTATACCATCAGAAAAAAGAACTTCCTAGTTCTTTCATAGAATAGCATCTATTTCTCGCCCAGAAACACTGCCAGGTATCAGCCTTCAAAAATACTGCATCTTCCTTTTCTCTTCTCTTATTTTGATTTATAATTACATTTTGAAGATTTGTCTGGTTTTCTAGACACCATTTACATTAGCTCACAATTAAATCATCCACAACATCACCATAATTTGAGACACAGACATTTCTCCATTAAAACTTCACTCCCCGTGTAACAGACATCCTTACTGACTGCTGTCTCCCCTGGAAGAGAGATGAGCATTAAGCACTTCCTTCGAGGATCAACAATACTTGATTACTTCAGATCAAACCTAGGACTTCTTTTATGACCTAGAGTTCCTGCAGATGTACACTCCGCTACAATTCCCACTTCAGTCCCACTGCAATTCATTCAAGGAGAATCACCTGGAGTATCAGGGATAATCAATGTAGTTGTAGCATGGCATGGATTAACACTGTCATTTACAAAAGGGTCTCCTGCGTTTTGAATCCACTCGGGTTTGAGTTAACTTAAAAATATAGTGCCACGGCAGGAATTAATTCTCAAGATAAAGGATTAAGAGACAGTATTTAACAATAAATTCAAAACCGTTGTAAATAGCAGAGTTCAGTAATAAGTTGTCAGTACTTATTCTTGGTGAAGAGCAGAGGATATCAGCCTCCTACTTCACCCACATCCCCAAAGGAACCACCGAGTTCTGTCTGTACTGACCCACGCCAATCAGCCTTTTGGACCGTAAGCACGTCAGCCTACAGTGCTGGTGGTCAACACAGACAGCAGCAATGAGCTCCATGTCATCTGTCTGCTGACCGCGACCATCACCTCTGCCACGCACATGTGGGAACCAAATAGGAGGTAAAATGAAACTGAACTCCAAAGACCCATGTGTTCCAAAGAAATCCATCTTTGGAAAGTGACAGCCCACAGTATGCAGCGCCAGGAATAGTCATGAACTGAGGCATTCAAAAGTGGTAAATTGGCTTGGGCCTATAAATACGGCCCACTTCCACCGGCTCATTCCAGAGCCCACGGGGAATGAAACGGCATTAGAAGAACAGTAAATTTGTTACAAATATCATATTTAAGAAACAGCGAATTGTTAAAGTAAACATTTAGATAAAAAACACAGACCAAGAAATATTTAATTTTTTTGCATCTTGACATGTTAAGATAAGCAATATTTATAAAAGATGTCCTTTAAAATTAGCACATTGTTCTTTTTGACCTTTGGAAATTTCAGCTATCTTCTCTCAGACATTTGGTAAGCCTGACCTTCCACAGCAGATTACATGCCCTTAACTCTTCCAAGATCCCACAAACACTGCTCCCAGCCCCCTCCTGTAGCTTTCCCACACTTCCAAACAGAAAGTTCGATAACCAGAACACACTCAAGTATTTAAACATAAATTTACAAGATAGAAATAGACCAACAAAAGATTTTGAGTTAGCAGAGAATTCACTTCAGAATGACAGGTCTTTTTATTTATTTCTGTGTTTACAGTCAAACCATAATCAGAAAACATACGAGTATCAGTATACAAATAACTCTCTATTTTGGGGTCCTGAGAAGTTTCAGCAATTGCTGTAGCATAATGAATGTTTGTAATTCATTAGATTCTGTTTAAAAATGCAAAGCACGCCACAACATCAATGATGTTCTCTTTATCTTAACAAAAAGACCATTACACTTAATGTTCTTCTGACAGAGCTAGCATGTTTCAAAATATGTATTTCTTTTCTACAGTGAAATGTTTACAATGGTGTGTTTATATTTGAATTTAAATTAACTGTATTAATGTCATATTTCAGGCAAGATGATGCTCTGCTAATTATCCCAAAGAGCTTTAAAATCTTTACAGTATATTCACTGCATTTATATCTTCTCCACAAACTTACTGATCTTGTTTATATAATTTTGCAAATGACAAGATGTGTAGGATAACTATCTAAATGAACTAAAAATTGTGTCACGGACAGATCCTTCATAGATTTGCAATTTGTAGCTGTCAATCTTCCTACAGCTGCTAGATAACAAAACAACAGTTCTTTTCTTCATGCAGACAAGCAAATTCAATAAACATTGGTAAGGGTTCTTTTCCAAAAGAAAGCAATCTCTGGTTCTCCACTGTCTATTAAACCTTTCCATACACACATCTTAACTCCTTTTCTTCTCTCTCTTTTTTTTTTTTTTTTTAGGGAAGCAAAAACCCACAGAGTAATCCCGTGCATTTTAGCACCATATTTAACCAAATTTGAGTTATGTGAAAAATGGGCTTGCTGATTACTAAATATTTTGGTGAAAAGGAAAAATATAAGAAGGGAAGAAGCCAGGATGGAGAAGAGATGTATAGACTTACAACTCACATCATATCGTAATTGGAGAATACACAATGGGAGTAGCTAAAATGATCACTAAAGGCAGCCAATACTTTTGTATTCTACCTTCTCAATCAAGACTTGCCTGAAATGGGCCAAGTTATATTAACATTTGAAAGAAAACACAAATTAAAGGGATCAATATTGCATAACTCCTAGAAATTCAAAGTTGTGAAATTAATAAGGGCACTGCTTATATGATTTTTTTCTTTTTCTTTAGATGAGGGCATAAACCAAACTGTAGTTACAAATATAGTTAAGAAATGGATTAGGGATCAACATCCACAGTGATAAGAAAGAAAAGGAATTCAGTCAATAGAAAACCGTTATGGACAGGGCAATAAAAATGGAAGATGAAAACAAATTGCTTCTACAGCAGAGAGGATTAAATGGCTGTATTGATGGTAGATAATGCAAGCATTTTATTCCTGCAAAATCTTATATTTCATTTTATAAATCACTTCAAGATTTCTTCTTTCTTCAAAGAAATTACATATCACTTTCCATAATCACAACACTAGTTCCATATCATGGATTTTCCCTTTGAAATCAAACTCTGCGTTAGACAGAGGTGTTCACAGAATGCCTTGCTCCAGGGGACAGGAAAACTCTAAGCCTCAGCAGACTGATGCGCTTCACAAGTGCGTCAAGGACCATCAAACAAAAAGCATTCAAGGCAGCCAGGTATGTTGGGTCCACTGAGATTAACACAGAGCATCACTCAATGCACACGAGCTGTTTAGGGTCATGAGTTGTACCAGTTCTTACACGAGACACGTTTTGAATCGTTGCTACATTGCACAGCTAAAGAAATACTCCTTTGTGGGCGCAGTGAACAACGCGATCAGGACGTGGACTCTAAGAGGAAAGGGTGCTTGCAGGTGCCTGGGTTCACTGAGACGCAGTCAGAGAGTATACATCTGCCTCCTGTCTCACTGATTTACTTTGCTCTAGATGCACATGCTTTATGATGGCAAAGGGGGTTCATGAACGCTGCGGCGAGAGAGACCTTTAACAGCATACCCGCTTATGCTCTCAGGCAACCGAGAGGGGATAACAGCATTTGAAATAAATAAATAAATATTTCCTCAGCCCACCGAGTGGAAAGGGCTGAGCCTCCAGCTGAGGGAATAATTGGAAAGTAGAAACATCTGAGAAGAATTAACACCAACAGCAGCCCCGGCAGCACCGAGCTCGAAAACGCACGAAGTGCCCGGCCGAGAGACACGTACCGCGGGCGGCGGGCGCCGGCCGGACCCGCAGCAGCCCTTCAGCTCGGGTCTTGCGGAAAAACCCACGGAAACACCCACGAAGACGCTCGCAGCCGCCCCACCTCACCCCCCGCGCCCCCCTCAGCCTCGGGGCGCCGCGAACAATGGGCGGGAG
>VXBL01000838.1:53969-174394 GCA_013400195.1 Aramus guarauna | reverse complement strand
CTCCTTAACACCTGCAACAGAGTGGGAGCAGACACGTCAGGTTCACTCCCAGCGGGGTCCAAGTTCAGCAACAAAAGCCCCAGTTTCTGACCTTGGTGCGAAACAGCAATCGCTTGGTTTGGTTTGTGTTGTTCCACGTTTTGCAACAATGACTTTTCAGAATACTTTCTTTCTCAGCCAACATCAGAGAGTTGGCTTTAAATTTGAGACCGAAATACAAATTTAAGGTCATTTTTTGCAGCTATTGTTTATTAAAATCTCATATTTTGGGGGGTGCAACATAACGTCTAGTCTGAATCTCTTTGGTTTACTATCCTTTTCACTGAAGAAAAAAACCCAAAAAAGCCACTAGATTGATGATTTGGGTAGTTCTAACCAGAGTTCAGAATTTAGACATTCCCTTTGGAAACAAATGGAAGCTAAAGCATATAGAAGAGAAGCTATTCTGCAGCTTATCTTCAAGCATAATCTACTAAGGAAATCATCACATCCTTCTCCAGGTACAGGTTCCTCTACAAACAAGGAAGGGAGTTGCTAGAGAGGAAAGTGATACTTGTGTAGGGATGAGGACTCTAATACACACTAATTTTTTTTTCTGCTGGAAGTCCTCTGGTGGCAACTGTGTTTCTCAGATTCTGCAACAGCGGCTTGCTTTCCAGCCGTAAGCAGGGAGGCTGACTTTCTGGTATCTCCTCCAAAACTCTCTCTCCTTCCTTTTACACCAGTGGCCTGTGCAGGTGCAGCACTCCAGCCTTTGTCACTCACTGAGCTCTGCCTGCCAGCCCAGAGCCCACCGGAGGGACAGTCTCTTCCACAGCCCTTCTCACTTTGCAGGGGCATTCTGCTGTGAAAACACGTGTGCCGGTTCAGTCTGTCGCTCTGTTATTACTCGGGGTGGGGGACTTCCCTCAGCATTGATGCTGCTTTAATTTTCTTGGTGGCTTCTTCCAAGTTTCCAAACCGCATTTCTTTCTACTCTTCCTGTTCTTTCTTTGGTTTTGGGAATGGACTCGCTGTTGGCCACTGTCTTGCAATCGCATTTCATTTCTTTGTCATTGCTATCGTGAACCAGACCCAGCTAGAAGGGCTGTGCTTGACATGGTGGCAGCGCTTTGCCTGGGTGCTGTGGCTGGCTGGAGCCCTGCTCACTCACGCACACCTGGCACCTCTCCCTCCTTGATGCTGGCCTTGCTTACCATGCTCAGCTGCCCTGTGAAGCCTTCCTCTTCCTCCTCCTCCTCCTCCTCTGGGCTGTGCAGGGTCTACAGGTCCAGGTTTTGCTAGCAGAGGGCTGCAGGGGCACCCTCTGTGAGGAGAGGGAGAGGGTGAGGTTGCTCCTGCCAGACACCGCTGGTTCCCCATCATCCCCAGCTGAGCCCATCAGAGAAGCTCAGGGGGGGAGGAGTTAGAGGAGTTGGGGGGGGAGGCACTGAAGTGAGCTGGGGGGTGGGGGACAGAGGTGTTTTTGGCCTTGCTTCTCACTATCCAACTCTATTTTTAATTGACAAGAAATTAAATTAATTTTCCCCAAATCAAGTCTGTTTTGCCCATGACAGTATTTTGTAAGTGATCTCCCTGCCTTTATCTTGACCCACAAAATTTTCCATTTTATTTTGTCCCTTGTCCTGTTGAGGAGGGGAGTGGGAGAGAGGCTTGGCGAATGGCTGGTGGCCAGACAAGGTCAACCGACCACAGGGGCTACAGTCATCTGAGAGGAAACTGAGTCCTGTTTGGAGTGCATCACTTTTAGCACAGGCTGCATTAGAAACTTCTCTGTGTTGCGATGGTCCCGTACTGCCAGAGAGGACCCTTTTCTCTGTTCTGCCATCACCACCCATCCCCCTGACTCTGCAGAAGGCATTGAGGGTACTGAGGGTGTCTTTGGCTGAAGTTCCAATTTGGCAAGAAATCATTCACCTTTCACTGCACTGTAACATTGTCTGAACAGGGAATTTCACTAGACTGTAGCATCTTCAATTTTCTGATTACAATTCTTGTCTGAATGTACTGGAGCGAGGTCAGCTTGTGTATTTGTATCCTATAGTCCCCTTTGCAGAAATACACCATGACTGCATGGGGCGGAAATCTCTTTTTACTGTCAATCACTATACTCTTTGCACTTCCCTTACTGTCCCATAAATGATCTGAATTGAACATTCATTACTGGAAAATAGAATGCTCCCCCCTCTCTTGCTGCTGCTGCTGCTGCTTCAGACTATCTGTTTGAATTTGTGAGCATGTGTCTGTCTTATAATATCAGTGATTAAATTGCCTGGAATTTATGCTTAGTTCCCTTTAAACAAAATTGTAGATAAAAGCTGGGTGAATAATTTTTTTCAATGCACTAAATTCAACAAAGATGCAATTTCATTTAGTACCCTCAGATAGTTACAGATTTGGATTAGCTTTGCTGAATAGTTTTTTGGGGTATTTTCAGAATAAGAATTACAAATGGGCTAGAGTTATTTTCATCACTCTTTCTTCTTTTAGTATCTTAAAGGCAAGGTAAGTTTTGAAGCGTGTAGGAGATACAGGTCTAGTTCTGTTCTCTACCTGAGTGAATTTGAATTCTCATTGTTGAACTACCAAGTTGTATGTTGTTTGGGGGTGTAAGAAGAGGAAAGAGATTATTTTCCTGCCAATACTATTTCAATATGTACAAATAACATTAACTGGAGCAGGAATTAGATCAGAGTCTTCTCTCAGGTGAGAACCAGGAGACTAGAGTCCTGCTCATACTTCTCAATCAGCATTTATTTCCACATGGATTTTAACAGAGCTCCATCACAAGAAGCTGGAGGAGCCCTGCTTTGCAGGCTCGTGGATGACACTTGCCCTGGATACAGGACTGTGGATATAAATCACTGACAAGAAAACAAACTGAGCCCAGCGTGTTAAGGTGCTTTTAACTCTTGTGGTGATACTTTTCCTGGTACCTTTCTTAGGGTTTGGATGGAAAAAGAAATCGACTGCCCATAGTAGGCAAACTTATCATCATCTTTTCTTCCCTCAGCCTTGTGTTCTTTCTTTTCTTAGTTAGAAGTCACTGTAACTCGATGCACTGCATAACTTTTTCCTTGCCCTTTCCATTTCCTAAAATAAAACTATTATCTGCTCTGATCTTAACACCTGCAAAACGTCTCTATCAGTTTATACTAAGTTCAGTGTAAACTAGAGTGCTTCCTGGAAGCATCCATAGTTACTCATTTTCGGAGGTGCTTACCACAGGATGAAGAAACATTCATCAGGTGACAGGGGAGCTTGTATAATTGAACACAAAATGGTCACTCCTGAATGTTAGCAAAGCAGGCAAGAGCCCCTCCCAGGCTGCTCATGAGCAACGTTATTCTTCACTATTAAGTGTTTCTGAGCCAATGCCAATCTCTAGTTTACTAAAGAACTTTGTCACCACTATTTGGAGGCAGATCCATGCTGTGCTGCTTTGGGGAGATGTTAACATCTTTTCTTTGAAGATACTCCTGTTCCTTCTTCAACTGTTTTATTAGGACTGCTGGAAGAGTGGATGATCCCCATCATACTGGGATGCTGTTGTCCTCCCTCTTTCAGTTTGGAGTACTTCTGATGGCACTTGGTGAGCAAATTGCTCTTTTTCATGCTAGACTATTGCTCAGCAAGGTATTCCTGCCTGTCAGCTGTCACAGGCTCCAACAGATAATGTTGCTTGTTTCACAGATTTCTTATTAACAGCTTGTTTTTGCTTACAGGACTCAGAGTACATATACTGTATATCACCAGCTCTCAGCTACATTCCTCTAGTGTAATATCTGTAATATTATTAATATTTCTGGGGCTCATATTGCAGCTGGTCCCATGATTCAGCTGCAATTGAATTGGTTTGTGATCTAATAGCTCAATTGCAAATATAGCAGCCTTTTTTCCTGCAGAGCATTTAAATCAAGAAATCAAGAGTTTGTGAAGCAGTTAAGGTCATATGGCAGATATCCTCTTGCTTCCTTGAATTCTCAATATTCTTAAGCACNTTAGTTATTGCAGTGGAATATGAAGTCCTTGGTTTTGCCCCATGACTCTATCGCTTGTAAGCATTTTTTTCTTTCTCTCTACTGCAGATACACTGGTTTAGGCTTTGTGTCTCCATCCCTGTGCTGTTACCTGAACTTCTTTCCTGGCCCTGTTTTATCTTTTCTGCACTGCACGTTGTTTTTGATGTGATCTTCTTCCTGCACAATTCAGTTGAGCTTGGTTTTGCATTGCTTTAGAACCTGTGTATTTGTTTTAATAATAGTACAAACCAATCAAAACCTCCTCTACTTTAACCAAAAAACAGCTGTCTCACAGAGGATCTAATCTCTAAGTAGAAAATTTTAGTATCTCCATACTTTTATGTGGGGATGGTAGAATTCTTAGCTCTGTAATTTAAATATCTATTTAGTCAGCTTTCATTTAAAAAAATCTGAACTGTGTAGTTCTTAGAGTTGCAACATTAACCCAAATATGTAAAGTAAGCAGAAGATAGAATATCTTTAAAAAAGGGACTATAACAAAGCTTTTCAAAGAAAACTGAAAGGTCTGATTCTTTCCTAATGTACATTTTATTTACCTTTAACTACTATAATGTACCCTTAAGCAAAGTTGTCATGAAATATTATTCTGATTATACCAAACTTACAGTCCTAGAGAATGAGGCTCAGTGAATGCACATGAAATTGCTACAGATTGCAGAATGTAACTAGATATTAATAGCAGAGTTGTTTCCAAGCAGATAATGACACACAATGGCTTGTTATTCTTGTGATAATACTTCAGATTAAAAAAGGGTATGAAATTGGAAGTCAAAACTTATTTCATATTCAGGACATAAAATACCAGTAAAAGAGCTACTAGCTACTCTGTCTTGTTTTAAGAGAGTGTCACAATAATAATCCAAATAGTAAATGCTGATATATAACCAGTTTTATAATAAAACCTGCCTAGACATAAAGTTAGTTTAAAAGATTCTTGCCAAAATTCCACAGGATAGTGCTGAGCTCAAAGGTACCCGGAAAATTCTCAAAATTGTTTATTGCCAAACCTTTTAAAAGGAGAACACTCCATTGCATTAGACAAATCAGCTACCCCAGTGAACTAGACAACAAGAAAAAGCATTTCTCAAGAGATAAACTTAAAAGAATTTGATACATGTAAGAACTGAGCGATCTTTAAAAGGTAAACAAGCCTACAAACACATTTTGTTCTACAATTGTTATTGCAAAGCCAAATAAGCACAGATATGAACTGATTCATGTCATCTAAATAAATCCATCAAACATTAATATTATCTGATGAAAACCATGAAAGAAGGGGCAGCTAAGATCTCAGAACAAAGGTATTCCCTATGCTAGATGCAATACCTACACTTTGACAAGTTAGACAACGGAAGCCCTGAATTAGAACTTGGATGCTAGCATTATAATTGGAGGCCAATAGTTCTACTCCAAGCATACATAGAAATCAGAGAAAATAGAGGCAAATGTATTTTAGGCTACATTGTTAAAAATTAGCTCTTTCTGTGTCTGTATGTGGACTACTTTACACGTACAAAGCAAAGGGATAAATACACAGAGAAAACAGTAGTTACCCACAATCCCAGTACAGATTCCAGGCCTTGACAAAGTTTTGACAGAAGCAGAAAACTGAGGTAGATTTCTGAAGATGAACATTACCTATTCCAATCTTCTTGCCTAGAGGAAGAGAGCAGCTTATACAGAACTTTAAGAAAGTCTACTAAACAACCACAACCCATCAATAAAAAACCGCTCTTCTAGATATGGAAGTCATATCTACAAATATATAAGTACATCAGTATCATAGACTGTAGTGCATCACAGAGATGCTCCAGCTAGTTTTTATCAAACTGCTTGGCAGGATAAATTAGATCATTCAGGACTATGTTTTGCTATAGCTCTGGTTTATGCAGTGATGAGTTGGCTTGTTTACAGCCTGTTTGGGTATCTTCAAGACACACTTTGGCCTGAAGGATATATATGTTTGCAGTCTTCTAAAGATGTGGTCTCATCTTAGGTATTTTGGCCAGCTTTCTGCATCCCAGGATGAGTACCTTTGTACCTGCCTGTCGGAAAGCACTTCTTTAAGGCAGCTCTACAGGCTATTTACATTATTTTTGTGTGGATGTCTTGTCTTCATTGTGAGTGTTCTCCCAATCTTTGGTTCATCCGTGAGTTTTAGTGGTAGGTATTTTGTATATGTATCTATGTCTTTATGGAAAAGATTCAGGCTTCTCATTTAGCCCTACCAAAATTCAGTAACAGTATCCTCATTTGATGATGAATTTTTTCATTCACACACTCTGTAATTTTTTTTTTTTGGTCCTGATCAGATTTTCCACCAGTGAAACATTTTCCCCTTTTGAAACATACTTGTTGGGATTGTTCTATTCATACGAATTTTCCACTAAAAATTAGGAATGCCTGGTTTGGGGCAAACTGGCTTTTTAATAGAAAACTATCAGGAACTTTAGTGGTGTCTTGTTACTGTTTGCGTGCCACTTCCAGCATTTTTCTCCCAAACTGAGTCATCCATACAGCCCTTATTTTACATCTTCATTTATGTGCTAAGCATATGCTTATATCTTCTGTAGTTGGGTTTGATGATCTGTACTTACTGTCAAAGGTGTGCCTTTGGACTTGCCTAGCTAACACCTTCATCTGTAATATTCCCAGGTTCTTCTCTTCTGAGTTGTCTATACGTTTAAATGTCCTTACTATTACTCTCTGATTTTTTTCTACCAACTTTATATCTTTTAGATTACAATCAGATTTTAGTTTTCTAGTCACACAAATGATTTGATATGTTTCGGTAACTTAAGGTTGTATGCCCTTACTGAGAATTTGTTTCAGACTACACAAACAGCACAATCTGTTATACTTACCTGACATTTTAAAACAATCACAGTCAAAATAACAACCACTATTTGTTTTAGTTATTATTATTATGAATGGTTCATGAAAGTGAATATCCTGTAGAGTAAGACAGAAATTAGGGAGAGGTTATGATGTATATTGTATTGTATACAAGGTGGTAAACATTTGAGCTCTATTTTCTGTACAGTTTTTGCATTCATGAAACACTTCCTGCTGGCAGAAATAGCAATATTTTTTCACAGTATTTCAAAATCTGTTGCAGTTCAACTGCTGTAGATGCAACAGATCTTTTAAAAAGTGCATCAAAAGGTTGTTCACTTTCAAAAAGGGGACAATTCAATTGCTGGATGCATTTTTACTATGAGCAAAGAATACTATCCAGTAAGAAAGTGTAAAGATAGGAAATTAAGTCTGTAGAAGAAAAAAGTCAGACAGACTCAAAAGGATCCAAAAGGAATGATAATCTTCATGCAAGAGAATGCAAGGTGTATTATGTTACTTTCCCATCTATTCCATCACAGAAATGCATGCATACCATAGCAACCAGCAGGTTTCATAATTTCATAAAGCTTATATGTTAAATCATTAAACTAAAGATCACTTTCTCTGAATTGGTGAGCAGCATTTTTCCTGTTCTTTTGAGCAACAGTTAATAAAATATTAATAAACAACTCATAAATGGTTAAACATGCTGAATGCTTGAACTTTTACATAGTTTCATATTTTCTGATACACGTGCAGAAAGATTTCTTTAAATACTACTCTTAGAACACATGATTTTATGTGGCTTTTGCAACAAAACACAAAACCAAATGCGATTATGTCAAGAATTTGATTGCATAGCATAGTTTATATTCCCACTTCCTCACCTTTAACCCTTCTAAATGGGCAATGGGGTTTTCTTTCTTGTTACATAAATTATTGTCTGTAGAAACACTTCCTTGAACCTCTGGACAATTACATTCGATTATCTGTAATGTTATATTTTTTACATTATGAAGGAATACTGTGGCTTGCTATTTTTTTATGGCATTATTCTTTAATGAAATCCAAAGTGACCAGTAAGAGAGTTCAAATAATTAGCAGATTTTAAAAATATAGGATTAAGTTTCATTTAAGGTTTGCTTTTCCTTCCCTGCAAATGCAAATGCATTGTGTTTGTTGAAGTAATCAGAGTTAAATTAAAAATCTCAGCACACCCTCTAGGGAATTCAACTCTTCCCAAACCTCACTTCAAGTAAAAGCTTGAGTGAATATATAGGTATTCAATATGACAGGAAGGATAAAAATCTATGGTTTGCTGCAGGGTGGAACTTCCTTCGTTACCATTTATCTTCAACCAAAGATGTACTTGTACAGGGACCATCTGCAAGAAGGCCCCATTTAATGTGATTTACCAGTGCAAATTAAAAATACGGAAGCAATACGTGATATTACCAGACTTAAGCTGTACAATCAGGAGTAAACAAGAGTAAACAGAAGGTCCTAGATCAGCTTTAATGACAAAGACATTTTTCAGGATAGTATACATCCAGTCATCCTTGTGAGTGCTATAAACGTATGGACCACTGAGACTGCCAGCCCAGCATGGATCTGATGGACCCTATATTGGACACTGTCACTGGGAGGTAAACAGACTCCAAGTGGTAACGTAGTGTAGAATCCACAAGAAAAACAGTTATATTGCTAGCAATGTCTGTGGAAAGCAATTTCAGAGAAATGTAACATTTTGTGTTGAAAAAAGGTTAAGGCACAGGGAATTTAATAATATTTTCTGAAATGATGGATCACAGATGGCACATGAAAGTATTATACGTACAGGAGTACATTATATTTATATATATGTTTATAACATCAACAAACACTTTGTGATCAATCAGTAGATTCAGTTTTCCTCACCATAATATTTGATAAAGAATACCTGATGGCAAACAAATAAGAAGCTCTCACAATCTGTTTGAGCAACTTGCAAACAGAAAGAAGGACTAAATTTGATTAATATATTTTTCACTGCAAATTCTTTCCCAAGCTACTCATAGGATTAATAGTGGCTTACAAAGTACTTAATTCTGGTACACAGAAATACCATACACATTAAACTTCTCAGCTCCAGCTAAACTTTGCACATGATAAGTGAATAACGCTATAAACCATAGAATTGCTGCTTTGGAATGTATTTTACCAAGTAACCAACTTTCTGTGGGTTTAACATTTATGCGTGAATAGGGTGGTATTTATTTGAGCACAAAGAATGATTTCAGATAAAACTGCCACGTAAACATGAATATTCAGTTGTTATAATGAGTTTCCATTGATAAGAGTAACAGCAGCAAACCTCAGCCTGAGCTTGGACAACTAATTTGTGTGGTCATTCTAGCCTGCAAAAAGGCTGAGACCTCTAAATCAAGGATTGATATTGAGAGTCTTCTCTTCTTCCCCAAGAGAGCTGTAGCTGTATTTGAGATCTTGAGGTCTTGCCCTCAGTTAGCTTGCCTGAGAAATTATCCTTGGATTACCTTGGATCATTGATTCCACTAATGTATGGCCAGTAGATATTATCTACTGCCAGAGTTAAGATTTAACTTACCACTTACAAGTAAGTATGGGTCTTGCAAATGGTAATACAACATTCTTTAATGAGCCGATAATATTTCTGTTGCGCAGCAAAGGCAGACCACTCTCCTCAAAGACAGACTGCTTATACTATTGCCTTTTCTGTGAAGTCTGTCTTTTAAAGCAGATGCATGCAAGATTAAGATTGGTTTTAAAATGCTGGGTAAAAAATAGTACCCTTAAAAGACCTATTTTTCCTTAACAGCTTTTAAAAATCTAGTATTGGCTGTATTAATTTGCACAAAAGATTTAAAAACAGCCTACTGTAGGCTCTGCTTTTGTGTACTATGGCAGAATGAATTATGAATGATTGCATCATTTACATTCTAAGTTTAGTTTTCAAGTATGGTTGATTTTGCTTAAATGAGAATCCTGTAGCTATTTAGTAATTAGGACTGATAGTTCTATGAAGTTCATAATTGGTCCCCAAACAGGTGTTTCCTTTCTTTTTGTAAAAATTAGGTATATTTTCACTCTGCTGCATGTGAGCTCATGGAAATTTCATGAATATAAAAGCATACAACACTCATAACAATTTGGTATTATAAAATCAAAATTATACTTCACTTTAAATGTCTGCTCCGCTAATGTGTTGAATTTGAACTTCTCTCAGGCATCATTTGCAAGTGTGCTGTGCACCCGCGACCATGAGCAAAGTTAACAACAACAGCAATTGCTCAGTACAGATGGTCTGATAATATTTTATGGGAGTTTCCATAATGAGTGTAGCTATTCTAAATAATAATTAGGGATGAGTTAGATATATTATGCTGTTTTACGGTATAGATTGTGTCTACTGCATGTAGACAGATGTTTTTGGATGTATTGAAAATAAACCTGTTATTGCCTATAAAAATCAGATATCATTTACATTGACCGAGTACCGAGAATCACACAGTACTTGAAGGGGTCACCCCCTTGAAGTTTCTGTGAATTGTCTTAGCTCCATTATCTTAAGTTTGTGCCTCTACTTTGAAAATGGCAGCACCTGGCAATCATTTATCATATTTGATTGTTCTCCAATGATTTGAGCTCAGACAAGTTACCTTATCATCAGTGCAGGCAATTTTTATGTAAAGCACCAGTATTGACTACAAGAGATCTGATGGCAGTTTTAAAACCTTTCTGCATTAACAGCTTTCTCACTGCATTTAAGCATCCTGTCTCTTAGATGCTGTGATGAATGTGACACTGCTATTATATGTCCTAAGTACTCACTTTTAATGGTGACAACATCTATTTTTCAAAATGGTAATTGCCTAATGCTATCTATCTTTGCAATTTATGACCACCTTGGGAAAAATACTCCTTTAAAATTACACAAGTATTTAGTTAGAAATATGTAATTAACCAGTTACCTTGTTGGAACTACTTTAGGGTAGCTACATATTATGGGATATTAAAGGCCCTTACTTGCACTCCGATACCCTAGTTAGCACCCATTTCCTAATTTTCTTGGCAATTCAGAAGATGGCTGCCAAAGTCACGATCTGTGCAGATTCTCTTGGCAGGAATGGAGGGACCCAGTGAGCAAGACTGATTTGTTCCAGAGTGAAGCCAGACTGATCTTCCAAGCATCTCTGGCATTGAACTACTCTCACATGTGTGCTTATCCTTCAGATAAACTGTTTAGACCATAATGGCTCTGGGACACATACTGTCTCGGTAGCTGTCACAATACAGCCCTATTTCTTTGTTTGAGCTGTTAGAATATTAATAATATCAATTCACTACAATGAATGTTGAGATGTGGAATCTCATAAAAGGAGAGGGAGTGGGGGGCTGGAAAACTCAGAGAATTAGCCACTAGAGCTAATAAAGCTAAAAACCACAGGTCCTTTTACCCCCAACAGGGGTAAAATTTGATGAAAACAGAAGTCACTTGACAAGAACCAAACTCATCTGCTTTTTGCAAAGCAGTTTTTTTAAGAGTTATAAGACTCAAACCCAGTCAGTACTGCACCACCTCAGAATTTAAACGAACAAGAGAATTGGCATAATTGTTAGATTATATTTAATTATTGACAGTCTTTTTAATTGGAGAATAATAGTTTCAGAAAAAAATTGTAGGAAGGAGTTACTGTCTGTGAAAAAATCAGCCTTCTGTTGTAAAAATGACAGTTTATTTTCCACTTGTTCTATCTGAAAATAAAATTGAATGCTTTAGATAAAAAAATAGATTTTCAATGGAAAATCAATTTTTGCTACAGATAACTTTGGTTTGTTGAAGCCAATTTAACAGTCACATATGGCCTCCTCTATAATCCATCATGGTCCCCAGAGAGGCTCCTATAAACAGTTAAACTCCATCTCTCTGTGTTTGGTCTTGACTGCCACACTGCTTTTCTCCCATATTTTTTTCTTTTCTAATTATTAACTAAATTGTCTGATTTCCAGTTCACAGGCTACTGTGTGGTCCTTCAAGGTGAGAAGCACTGCCAGTTCCATTTGAAGTCCAAAGAACCTACAGCAGAGACCCCTGCCCAGAGGATGCTCACTTCCCTGTGTTATCAGCCCCAGGCAAATGATGACAGAGCCAGTCCTCTCTGCTCCCAACACCACCCAGTTTCCTTGGACGTGACAAAGCTCACCTATTCAAGGCTTTCCTCAAGGCTGCACTATCTGGCCGGCACCCCTCAGACTCGTATTCCCAGCATGCTGCTGACTAAAGGGAATAATTAAACATCATATTTTACACAATTAGAATTCATTTTGTCCTTAAAAAAAATCCATGGAGAAATGCTCTTAGCAAGGTGTAAAAAATTATTCCATATCCAACATAAAACAACCCAACACAAAACACAACAAACAACTGTATTCTGCTGTACTTTGTTACTCTTTCTGCTATTCAAATGTATGGCAACAAGTCTTTTGTTGCTGAAATTAAAAATGAGGGAAGTCGATTATTTATCATGTAACTGTGCAAGACATTAAGAATTACACATTCACCTGAATTTATAAATGTACACAGATTTATTTAAACCTCCTCTAGGCAGATTCATGACCATGTATTCTATTATTATAAATGACAAGATGCTGGGAAATAGAACATACCTAATGAAGTACTGACTGACAGAACTAAATGAAAAGACAAGGATTTGAGAAAGGACAGAAAGTGTGAAATGTTTGAATTCAATTGTAATTAAGCCTCACCTTCTTTTGGGGCTAAATCGCTTGCCAGGGCCATTCTGTTCATTGTCCCAGTGGAATCAAAATAGGAATGCTGATCAAAGAATAAATGCAGTAAGAATGGTGTTTGTGGCACAAATGCCGTATAGCTCTCAGTTTGATAAATAACTTATTGAGACACTAGAGAAAGAGTTTATAATATTTTGATGGGGCAGAAGGAAGCAAATTTATTTACTCATGTTTTGGGCATTGTTAGGAGACAGAGAGTGAAAGAATGAAAACTCCAGAATTCACAATTTATCAACAAGACTTCAATCCCTCTACAACAGATCCCATTGATTTTGCAGAGCCAGAGGTTGAATGCACCCTCCCGGTCTCTACAGGGCAACCTGTGTCAGACTCCAAATTCCCTGGACAAAAAACATGTATAAAGACTAGCAGCAATGCTGCCCAACCCATCTGCAAGAGAAACAACACAGTAGTACCAGACATTCACATCATAAGATTTGAGAAGCAAATGTTCTGGGAGACTTGATCTCAGAGGACATACACAGTGATACAATAGTGATGTCACCCCAAAACTGAGTGTGAATACTTTGCAGAATTTCTTGGATTTAGTATCACGATGTGACACTAACCCCCCACTTTCCAAATAATGAAAACACTACTTTTAAACACACACAGAGTCTTAATGGATTACTGAGAATTTTGACTAAGCTTTCTGGATGTGATCCTATGAGGATTTATTATGTAAATGAGTGAATATGAACAAAATTAATTAGATGTTTCATGTATTTTGTAAGAAAGAAGAAAACTGCTGTTCCATTTTCAGAAGAAAACAGGTGGTAACCAGTTTACAACACAAGTCTGTCCATATGTAATAGCAACAAAAGAACCTATATCATCCCAGACAGTCATTCTCTATTTCCTTATACTATTTGTGAAGGAAAAGCAATGTGACAGGCAAGGCTGCAAGCAGAAGAATTGCCCACAAGATGTTTTACAAATTGCAGTAGAAAAAGCTTTTGAAAGGGAAGCAAAATACAGGAGAGCAGAAACAATTCGATATGCAGCACTCTAAATTCAAAAGTGCCAGCAGGCGATGTGCAGCTCCTCAGAGTTTTGAAAAACACGTTTGTCAGGTTTAATTATTTATTTACTTCATAGAATAAATTCTTCCAAAGCAGAATTGCTTAGCACGGCTTCTAAAAGCAACCGAGCCTTGTACTGATAGCTTTATGTACTTCTAATGAAGAAACTGGAAATGCACTGGAGTACAGAGATGAAGGGCACTCAAATTCAAAGAAAGTGGTGTCTTTTGTGATTACAGCCTATGTGTTCTCTGTGTAACCTGGGACCGGGTGTCCAAACCTATAGAAGGTATAGCATCCATCCTGCTGCAGGCAGCAGTCTTCCCTACACACCACCCTACTGCCCTAGCTTCCCCAAGAGCCGGGCCTGTAGAAGCCAGGATCAGAACAGAGCTCTCCAAGTGGAGGACGGGCATTCTCTTTCCCCAAACATGCAGGAGTCCTCTTATCCTACCAACTTTCAAAACAGTGAAAGGGGAAGGTCATATTTTGTATTTTTCATATAGATTGTTAGTCTCTCATAGCTATGAGGAGCAATGCATTTCACAATACATGTACCAAGTAAACTGGGACACACTGAACCCACGGCCCTTATCTGCTAATCTCCTGTATACTATTAAAGCATCTTGAGGTTTCTGACAAGTTCTGTTCTCTGTAGAAAATAATTATACAAATGATGCAGATGTTATTAGATCACTTTAATTAGCTGCAAGTGCCAGAGAATTCAGTTTTAGTAGACGATTCTGTTCACTGGAATTAACTGAGAAATTTGCTATTTTGACCTAAGGATGTGGTAACTCATAATGATTGTATTCTTTGGCTTAATACCTCCTTGCCAATGTAAGTGAATGGGTCAGCAATAGTCTTCTCTGCTTCTGCTATTTGCTGCTGTTTCCAAGTGCCCTACAGAGTTGTGACTGCCTTGCTAATGCATCCTGCTTGCTAATGGGTTTTCCAAAGGCTTTTCTTGCACGGCCTCTTTTCGTGACACTGGTCAGTTTGCATTTGACAGCTCTGGGTGCGTGTCTGTGTCCTGGCATCTGAAGTACACACTGTGCATCTACTGAATGCGCTCTTCATACTGATGGAGATAACCTGCTAGCTGGTGATTTTGATTTCTCATCTCTTCATGTTGGTTAAAAGTATATTTATCCAGACTCAGAATCTTTTATAGACGTTTGCTTTTCAGGGTGTCTGATTTTACACTTTGGGTAGCTCCAGCTCTCACAGCCATATGTTAGCACTGAGACTGCACTGGAGTTTAAAAATCTCACTCTTTTTGTAGTGCTATATGGATTTCATTTTTTCGTATTTTGCTACATTTCTATTTTCTGCTACACATCTCTCCTGTTTTTAATATGATTCCTCTTGAATTCTCTGTTAGGTAGTATGAGTGCTATGGTATGTTGCCTTCCAATGTAACTATTTTGCCTAGCATCTGAGCTTGAAGGATTTTGTTTTGGCATCAGTGATCTTAATTTGCTGGACTGCCCTTTTTGACTGGTTTTGTGTGTCTTCCTTCACAAACTGACCTAACAGTTGATACTGGTATGGTGTCTATGACTTTCTTTCCAACAGTGAAAAGAATAGACATCAGTCAGTCTCTTAGAAGTTTGGGCCCATAATTTCTAGAGTTGAAGTACTCCTGCTCTTGACAAAAGAAACATTGGCTTTTCTTTAATTTAATGAAAATCTCATGTATAATATGATTATCCGTCTCTCCCCCATTTAGGGCTTGGAGATAAGCACTCAGGATGAGACCTTTTTGTCTCTTTGGGGAAGAAATGTCAGAACTCCTGAGAAACTGTCAAACCCTGCATACAACTATGCACACTATCTGCCTGAATTAAAGCACTTGTGGCATTCTCCCATTTGGGAGATGTGTATACTGGTCAGAAAATTAATTTAAATAACAAAACATGATATACATTAACAGTGCAAATAAAGAGTATACTCACAGGTTCCTGAGATAGGCAAGCATTATATGCGCTTGCCTAGTGTACTTACACCTTGTCAGCTTGATGGCAACATAGGCAAAGTTAACTTCTTCAGGCACATTCAAACAAGCCTCATGTTTTAGTCTGGTTCCCTAATGGCCGTTTTTCTGCAATCAGTGAATCTCTTTCATCCACAGTCTTTTGTTAGTCTCTGTCATGGGGTTTTTCCATTATGGGACAAAGCAAGTTTTGTAGGTTCACAGCCACAGCAAAAATAGAAAAATTAATAGTTTTGGTATTACCCTTCAACTCAAGTCTTTGCAAAGAGACGGCTGTCACGAGCTATTCATTTCCTTCCTGTGGGTATTGCAGACATTTCACTACGAAGCTAACTGTACTCTGTATACAGTCTGTAATAAAGTCAACATGCCCAGTCTCATAAATTTTCACAGGATGACGCTGAATCTATTGAAATCCTTTTACAATCCACAACATGCCCTTCCTCAGTGCCATGTTTGGACAAGTTCATGAATGGGTACAGGGACAAGTCAAAGCTTTTTACTTTCCTTTGTCTGCTAAGAGAATCCTAGCACTGCCTTGATCGTAACACCAAAGGATGCAGACTGTGCCTGGATCACGCATTTAGCAGAGGATGACTCCTTGCATGCTGTCTGGCTCATGCAGAGCCATCTGACTTGTGGCACTGTATACCTTACATGTTCTTATGGCTTCAGTTTCAATTACTATTTCAACATAGGACTCAACAAAATTGTACCTTTAAAAAGTGATGGTGAAAAAACAGCCAAATATAATAAAACATAAAGAGAGAAAATAATGGGTTTGGACACTTGACTTATAACTAATAGGATTCTTCACCCATTGTATTTAGACTAATTATATTTGAAATGCCTGGAGAATTGAAAAAAGATTTTTTTCACCTGATATGACACATGATGTGGTAGGTGCTACAATGCTTTTCCTATAAGCTACACGTATCTGAGATCTCCCACAGATCCTCTACAAATCATTCCTCAGTCTACTTAACCTTCATTAGTGCTGCCATGTTCCTTCCAGAAAGAAGCAGAGATACAAGAAAATTGTTTAATCTTCATTTTATGAATGAATTTAGCTGTGGAATCTTTTATCAGATAAGAATACCTTCTTGTGAAGAGCACTGCTATGCAGTTTTGGTACCACAAAAAGAATACTGTGCTGTATTTTTTATTTTATTAGTGATTCTCTGTGAATCAGTACACTAGCCTTTTTATACAGGAAAATTAGTTTAAAAACCTGTGAAACGTAGCAACTTGAGCGTCTGTTTGTGAATTGCACTATAGAAATATGAGGGGCTTTAACAACTTTATAATTTTTATAGTGTGATTAGCACAGAAGATATTTATCTAACTTACTCAAAAAGCACATCTAGAATTCTTCTATGATTGCTATAAATTATCTCAGATATATACAGATGTAAGTCAGAACAGAATCAGGGTGTTGGGTCTCACTGGCATAACAGGATATTACCAATGCCGTGTGTCTCAAGCTTGCTTCATTTGAACAATATAACTGTCCTAAGTTTATTCTTACTTCTGTCTTCCTTCTTTGTTTCATTATTTTCCAGCATTTGTTCAGCTCTGCTCCACAAATCATTGTAGATCCTTGGTATCTGTCAGCTCCTGACTGTAGTGTATCCCTTGAGAATTTAAATAGAGCAAATGAGATACCAATTTCTAGTAGGCAGAAGACAGTATAACATTTTGTCTAGCTACATATATACACATGTAGAAACCTCTTCCTTATTCCAGATGTTCAAGCATATGGGAAAAAAGATTCGGTGAATTGGAACCTTTTCATATAATTATTCTATGAAAAGCTCTCTAGCTGTCTACTTCACTGAGAATTTTCTAGCTTTCCAAATGTAGAATAGGTTGTCCTTCACAGATATGTCTACACCTGCAAACCTAGTGCCTAACATTACGTTTATGGTACTAAGAAAGAACAAGTTGGGAAATGAGCTGTGTGCCGTACTGCATCTTATCCTGCTGATGGGCAGACAACATATGTAAGGAATTCCCATTCGGAGAACAGATCAAAGAGAAAATTGCTTGTGCTCTATTTCTGAAGTAACATGATGTTTTGAAAATTAAAATCTTTATCTGATCCATGATTTTTTTCTGATGTTCTAGAAAACATCCAGTAAAATTCTATTCATTATAGTATAACTTTTCTGTCTGGCTTCAGGAGGGAAGTCGACTCAGGTTTGTCGTTGTTGTTGTTATTGCTGTTGTTCTCCTTCTTTCTTCTTCTTTTTCTTCTTTCTTCTTCTTCTTGTTTATTCTTCTTTCTTCTTCTTCTTTTTCTTATTATTATTACAACAACAATTTATAATATTACAACAACAATAACAATAGCAACAATTCTACACACAGCAGGTCTCCTGAAAGTCCAGTTTACCAACATGGCAAAAACCGTAATCTTTGGCAAATTAGAAAGATTCTGTTAGAATTTTTCTTCAGTGCTTGCTAGAAAAATCTGCTGTACAGTTTTTCTCCTGGACATCACTGTTCTGGACCCTCATATATTGCATGCTACTGCTTTTTGCTGTGAGACTTTAGAGGTCTGCATGAGCCCTGTTATCAAAATTGATACAGACAGCTTTCATATTTTGAGATAGCTTGAGTTCTTCCATTTCTGTAATTTCTCCTTCATCTCTATGTCCTTCTCCTATTCTGCCTAGACTGATATTTAGCTGAAAATGCTGTTTTGAAATATAGGGAAATATAGGGCATATATAGGAAATATCATCATTACTGAAATTAGCTTTCAGAAACCCACAAAAGTTGTTAAGACATAATGCTGCCTTCCCCACAATTAACAGAAAGCCATGGCATTGATTCATTTATTATATCCTTGCTTAGCAGACAATGCACAGAATTCGCTGCTCTCTTTGTCTCTCCAAACCAGTCCTTTCGGGGCAGGTTCCTTTCTCCTTTTCTGAAATGAAGTCTTTCCTCATGAACGGTGCCTGACTGACAGCCTTGAAAGATCCATTTTTCTTTATGTGGAGAGCAAATTCACAGTTGAAGTCTGTAGTGTGAGATTGCCCACAGGGACCTGCAAACCATGCCCACACTGGTTCAGTAGAGCTCTCCCCTTTGGATCAGGCACTAGTTAA
The DNA here is from genome assembly GCA_013400195.1 of Aramus guarauna. NCBI lineage: Eukaryota > Metazoa > Chordata > Aves > Gruiformes > Aramidae > Aramus > Aramus guarauna. The sequence goes on along the minus strand of VXBL01000838.1, from coordinate 155,550 downwards.
GTTTGCGAGTGACTTTTTCCCTAGTGAATCTGACAGCTGAAATGCAACTAGTATAAATTCCATTTATGTTTGTGATACGACATCAGTGTCCCAGGAACTATGTTGAAACTACCAGTTTATTTCACCTAAAGCTGGGGATGGATTTTTCTTTGTTATCCTTAAAATCCTTTCAATCTAAGCCCTATCTTTTGCATATTATTTCTATGTGAGTAATCCTTCTGGAACAGGAGAAACTTACTCTTTGTTCTAGGCAACAAAAAAACACATTCCTACTTTATTTTGATGGTCTTCTCTCTGTGTTATATCACAAATCTGTGCATCTATGCACCCACAGCAATTCTGGGCTCATATGGATTCATTTTCTTGTCTCTCCTCAGAGGCTGTTAGACAGCCAGAAGTTCTTTTTAGACCCCAGGCAGAACTGAGTTCATATAACCCGTGTCATGTCCCCTTTAAAACTGGTGTTTTTCAGGTGCTTCTGTGTGCACTAGAGGCCCTAGGTTTAATTTATCTCTTTGGCAAACTGCACAATCAGTCCCTTCCAGAGAGTGAAGGCACCTACGAGATTCAGTAAAAAGAAATGAAAATCTGACCTCAGTAGCGAGCCAAAGTAAAAAAACTTTGGCAAAAAAAGAGCTGAAGACAAGCGGAACTGCGCTAAAACTCTCCTTCAGCAGGCCACAGCAAGACGTGTTAGAAACCTGTACTGCATACTGTTAGCAACGAACCAAGTAAGTCCCTACCCGCGTGTTTCCCACCTGCCCTGCAGCCTCCCTGCAGGGGGACGGCCAGCACCCGCGAGCCCCTGGACAGCTCCCGCAGTTCCCGCGGCCCGGCCAGCAGCACCCGCCGCCCGCCGGAAAACTTGCGTGCGATAGCGAATTGCCGCAGTTCACCAAATCCTCGTGTAAAAGTCTAGAGAACAGAAGGAGATCTATTATTAAATATAATGAACTGCATTATCTTATAAACTGCACAGGGAGGAATTTAAATCGCGTTTTGCTGTATCCAGCTCTTCATTACCATTTTGGGAAGAGTTAGAAGCTACAGCTCTCCTTCTGCCTTTTAATCCTCTCATTCTCAAGTCACTCGCTATAGCATAAAAGTACCATAAACCTAACGCTGTGAAGTTTTATGTCCTTGCAGTAACAAATCCTAAAAGTAGAAAGCACACTTGTTGCTTATATGTCCCTCTTCTTGAGCTGTTTCCCAAGCCTATTCCCCTATTCCTAAATGCGTGCCAGCTCTCTTCTACTTCCTACTGCGAAACTCAGCGCACGGTGGGGGCAGATGGGCGAAAAATTCAACTATCTTGCAAAGCAAACATGTTTATTTCAGCCACAGGTACAGGGAAAGCAATGTTAAAACTGGTTATCAGTTTCATTTATTCATTTTGTTCAGTTTTGGGTTAAGATGGGGTTTTATGAGCTAAGTAGCCAAATTAGGCTACAGAGACATTTCAAACAGCACGGAGATGCTGTTATATGCATCCAGGGTTGTTTGAACCCCTTGGGTTGAGACCAATTACTGCAGAATGCTATTAATTTTGTAGTGTGCTTTATGCTGAACTGTAGGTGTCATAAAAAAGAACTTGAGATGAAGAGCATACTTTATTTTGGCATGCACAGTGCAAGGCAAAGCAGCTCCCTTGGGATGCCAGTATAACTGGGGTGTACTTACTCTAAAAGCAGCTGATTATAACTGTTCCATATCAAGGCCTGCAAATGTATCTCTTCAAATTTACTTACTTGCTCTTCCTTCTCCTGCTATAACCACACCCCCATAGCATCCTCATCCCTACAAAGCTGCAACAGCAAATCCACCTGGTCATGAAACTCCAAGTGCTCTTTACACAAGAATCATCGTGGTCACAGTACTTCTTTCAGCTACCGGATAGTAGGTCAAAACCCACCTCCTAACTACCACTGGATTTTGTGAGGGAAATCACTTGTTTGTTTGATTCTGTCTCATTCTAGAATTTCTATTCTTCCCCATAAGCATATCAAAATATGCTGTAGGGAAAAAACCCAGCAGAATCACCCCTGAAAAAGAGAATATGGAGCAGACCAGAAAAACTTTTATCATGAAACATTTCCCAGAACATTAAGCTCAGTGCAGAACTTTGCACTGATTGGCAAGCAATGCACTGAAGCCAATACAAGAAGATAGCATGGTACTGCAGTTTCTGTATAGTTAAACGTTGCATGAAGAGGTAACAAGCCAACCTCATGTAACTTCTCCATCAAGACAAGCCCAAAGGACAACAGCAAGGAGTACAACAGAGAACACAGACAGAAGAGGAAGCTGCAGTCTCTTATCACATCAAGTGATATCCTGTTATTTAGCAGGAATCAAGACAAAATCTAGGCTGTGAGACATGGTGGTCAAAAAGGAGGGAGTAGTAGTAGATCCTTCAAAAGGTACTTGGGAAACAACTGCCTTAAAGTTATCCTAAAGGACTGTTATACTAGATGTAAGTGCCAATCTTTAAAGGAAACATTAACTTTTAAAGGAAAAAAAGATACCTTGTGAAAAGTGATGACACAATCTACCATGGTCCTTTCCCCAACACTGTTTTCACTCTGGCCATACAATATTCTGCCTCCCTAAATTGATCCTGCATTGTCAGCTGGGTACATTCTGTCCCAAGTTACTGTGAAGTGTTGCTGCTGCTGTCACTTTCATTTCAAAATCAGTTGCACTTTAGTACCAAGGAAACAAACAGCATCGGCTTAGCATACTCCAGGGGGGGAAAAAATCTACACAAATGATGTGATTATCATTATGTTTGAATGCACTACATTTTCCCTGATTTTCCTAAACATAAATTTCTTCCAACTAAAAAAAAAATAAAAAATTGAAATTTAATTCATAATGTATAAAGAGTATGGTAATGGTCACTCCTGAGCATATTTTAATAAGCCAATTTAGTCACTAGGCAGTCTTTATGGTTATCTTTCAGAGGTGATTACTAATTTACTGACCTTTTCTGTTACTAGAAAATCTTCAGGTTGCTTGTGATTTCCATTAATTGGTCAATTAACCGTGCTCAAAAATCTCTTCTGTAACTTATGAAAAGCACCCTATATCTTGATGACAAACTTCCCTGAGAATATTTAAGATTCCATATTCAAAACGTCAGCTGAGTGGAGCAACACTGCTACTCTGAATGAATTAACTTAAATCAGGAAGATGGGTTAAAGAAGCTACTGGGTGGTTTCTGTTTGAAAGAAATGAAAATAAGCAAAATTAAGTGAACAATAGATACCATTAAAGTTTTTCCTTTCTGAGCTATAGAAACCTTGTCCAAGGCCTTACTCCTAAGAGGAAAACAGGATACCGTAAAGTTTATTGGCTTGCTGTAGACTTTAAAGTTATTTCATCTTCTGACAGTCATAAAACATAACCCCAGAGGGAATAAAAAGGTAAATAAAGAGTTTGGATTTAAATATTTCTCTGTTTTCTTTGCCTTTGTGCTTTGACTCTCGAGCAACCAGCGTGGCAACTCCATCTCCTTTGCTTATCTCCTAAAACATTTCTAGTTCAAATATCCAAACATATGCACTAGAGACTCACTTCTTACAGTCATTGTGGGAGTTGAACTCAGAAGTATTTGGTGGAATCAAGCCCAAGCATATGTTGAAGCAGCAACACAGAAAACAGAAAATATTTGATACCTACTTATCTGTTCTGAGTGGCACACAGCAAAAATCTAAGTAGATATCTTCAGAATACTAGACAAGTTACGAGTTCTTGACCTCCCAATATAGGTTGCTGTTCATTTTTTTCCCCCTTGCACTCTACACATACCCATGCCCCAAGAAAAAAGAGAATGATGCAGACAGAATTAGAACCAAAATCATCAAACATCTGTTGATCATAAAAATGAAATGAAAAAATCTCTCCAATTAACTTCATAATGTTGTAACACAGCAGCCCATTCCTTTTCAAATTTACTTTCATTCATAAATAGCCATCCTGTTGTTTTTTTTTTTAAATATGCAGGTAGATAGCCCACATAGAAGCAGCATAGCTTTGTGCTCTGCCATGTTTGATCATTGCTATTTTATACTGCCTGCTATAAATACTGTATTAACTAATTAGAAAAAAAAAAATCACTTTTTTTCCCTTGTATTTTTTAAACTCCTAATAAAATACAACAGAATGGAGAATAAGGCACTACAATTGCATTTTCATGTCTTTTCTGTAACAGATATCCCATTCTCCTCTTGCATCCCACTACTAACAGTTCATTTGAGCAAAAAGGAATGGCATACATTTCTCTGTCAAAGGAGCTCCATTTACATTTCCATGGTGACATACACAGCTCTGTTCTTTGTTACTCAGGAGTAAAATGTGCAGGATCTCTGCCACATAGTAGAAATGCCAGTACATGCAATTTTAATTGCAAAAAATCCTTCTCCCCTTTAATTCTATTATTTCTGTCCTGCTCACTTGCCAACTGTCTTGGCATTACTGGCTGTTTCACAACACCCAACTTCTAACTGAGAGGGCAGGAAGCACAGCCTTCTCCTAGGCATTTGGTACAGGTCCAAATCCCGCCATCCTCACTTTTTACTAAATTCTTGTTCTCACACAATTCCCATTAACTGACGTGAGAATTTTGACTGCATAAACATGGAGTCAGGTTGTTCAGATCCGGCTTAGTGTCTGTAAAGTGCAGAGCTCCAGTTCTCATCAATAGGCCTGTTTAAGTGAGCAGGAACCAGTGCACTTGAGTGCAACCTGCAGATTTGGGCTTTAACAGTTCAATCAGTGCCTTCCTCCGGAAAGAAAATTTTCCATCCTTTGACCTGACATGTTCTATTATGCTGGCCTATGGAGTGGAAATGGGAGAGACATTGCAAATACAGAATCTATTTCTGCCTCTCAGTAATAAATCATCATATTTCTCCATTGAGGCAGTAAGTTGTATGGACAATAAAATGCTGTTGGCTTGACTTTTCATGGCTTGCACAAGTTACAGATTACAGAAAAAAAAAAATTGGGCCAGATTCTTACCTAGCAGAGCCAGTAGAGATCCAGAAAAGAATCCAGCCCGTTTTTTTTAAAGTCCCGTCATGGTCATTCTTTTCAATATCATTTACCTCTTCCTTGCCAGGCAAATGCAATAGTCCCTTTCTCTAATAAGGTCTCATCATTTTCCTGCAGTTTCAGAAGGAGTGAAACCGGACTTCTGTTGCCAGCCTCAAAAATCAAATCAATCTCGTGCATGTTTTAAAGCATGTTTTGTACAAATGCCCCAGGGAGAAAGCACAAAGAATGTAAAATACCATAAAATAAATATTTAAAAAGCTAAATAAGACAAATGGGTTTTTCATTTTTACCTAAAAATAGAAAGCATTTTGAAGTTGTAAAACATAAAAGAATCACATTTCACAATTGTGGAGACCAGTGAATAACTGGGAAGGGTCCATTAGGTACTGTCCATATATGTGGATGAGCTAAAAGCCTTTTAGAAGCTGAAAAATGTCTCTTGATTAAGTGTTCAAAAGACAGAACCAAGAGATGCAAACCCTTGTAAGCTGGGATCAAACTTTAAAGTCAAACCTATTATTACAGCAGGTCAATTAGGTTCTTTTCAAACCAGGCTAATACAATAGAAAAAAATTTCATCTGTGAAGCTATTTTCAGGACCTGATAAGGCTATGCTCAAAGGTAACATCAAAGGCTCGATGTTGGAATATTCACAAATAAAAGAAACCTAGGCACAATCAAATCAAGATTAAAGTTTCGGCAACTACTTTGAAAAAGTCTTCTGCTTTACAGAGACTGAAATGCAGCAATGTTTTGAACAAAATTGCCACAGCCACTGCATAACCCTCTTCCTCTCTCCACTGTCCCTGAAAAATCAGCTCTTGTCCCACAGTCTCTCCTGCGGTGAGGATCTGTCTCCCCTTTCCAGCTGTTCAGAGGGTTTTTTTTTTCCAAATTATGTTAATCCCATGGTCTCCTGGCTATGTTGCTATATGGAAGTGTCTATATTAGCTAGTAAAAATAGTTCAATATGGATTACAACGTTACATACATTATTGGATTTGAAGTAAAATGTACTGTAATTTTTCTTTCTGGAGCTCTGTGACCAGTGTGGAGACGAGATCAGACACCTTCTTAAAGTACAGCTTATTTTAGCAATACTACCCGAGCACTTTGGCAGAAATACCATAAAAATCAACAAGGAATTTATATTAATGACTGCCTTTTTCCTGAGCTTGTTTAAACCAGCTGAATCTAGCACAGAGGCAAAATCATCAAAATGAATAGTCTTGAGATTATCCTTTACTGTTTTGCAAGTAATTGTAAGGATGCAGTTGTTTTGAATCATTCTTTTCCTTGTTGCTTGCTTTTTCTGAATAGGAAAGCAAAACTTTTCACAGAGTTACTATTCACAAATGTGGAACGCATTTTTTTTTATGATAGCGGGTTTTAGTGCAGGTGACCTTATAGGACTTTTTTTTTTTTCATTGCTATTTGCTACAGTATTATTTAAAATGTATTTCCCATGCATTCTGCTACTGGAATGGGAACTTGGCCCTTTCCTTTCAGAGATCAAGAATAGCCCAACCTAGGAACTCTGCCTCTTAATTCCTTTAATTTATTTCATGCCTATCATAGTAGCTTTTAATGTAAGGATATTTGCTAAAAAGAGACCCTCTCCTATGATGGGAGTCAACACAGGTTCACTCAGAGACTGTCTCCTGCTGTTGCTGGATGTCATGATTGCAGGAGCCAGAATAATGGCTCTTGCCATGGAAGCTCCCGCAGCACCCACCTCCTGACACCACACAGAAGCAAACCTATTCAGATCCACCACCATTCTTGCCTTTTGCTGCAATTCACCTGTGCATTAGTTCTTGCATCCATCTTGTATTCCCACTCCTGCCTGTTCAGCCCCTGACTTCAGTTCCTGCTTCTGCCTCTGGCTTAGTCCTGTGATTCCTCTGTCTAACCTTATATCCATCCTTAGAGCTGCTAAATCTCTATAGAAAGTGAGCTGGTCCCAAAGCAGCCACTCATAAAAATCACAAACTGTGCTGAAAAGCTTCACTCTTTTTGTGATATTTCCACCACAATTTTCACTGTCATTCAAAATATATTAACAAAGCTCTTTACCATGGATCTTAACTGTACAATTTCTGCAAAATATCTATCACTATTATGAAATTTCCTTTCTTGTTGAATCTGAAAAAGGTCAAAATGTTGATGTTCCCCAAAATTAAAATATTCGAGAAGAATGCTTTAGAGAAAAGTCAAATAATTTTGTAGAAACAGTTCATCTCAATAATGCTTTTCATTTCATTATTGCTTTGATCTTACTTTTAATTGATTATATTCTATTACACAAACTAAAAAATTAAATTACTTACATTGTTTTTAAAACTATGTTTTGCTATTACCATTAAAAATATTGACAAAGCAAATAGTTTACTCTGAAATGCTCCAGTAAACTTAAATCTGCATTTTCCAGTGGGAAACTTCCCCATCACATTTTTCTTTTTTTACCAGTCTTAATTTTGATCAGGTGTAGTGCTGTGCTAGAATTCAGAGACACCTGATGGATGTTCTCAATTATATCCAATACCTGTGGCTACAACAGGCCATGCTGACAGTCAGACATAATCAGCATTTAAAGATGTCTGGATGTAGGAAAGAAATGCATTACACCTTCTCAAGCAGTAACACGATGGATGATTCTTCTTATACTCCCTTACTGTGGGGATCCTCAAGTGTCTTCTTAAATAGGAGTCATGCAAATCCACCTTTATATTGGATATTGCAGATATAGGCTTTCTATATGGACATGAATAGACTGAATATCACAGTACCTCAGTTTTTATGACTTAGCAAGAAGCTAAGTAGAGTGGAAAGCTATAAAAAAACCCCAAAACTTTCAGCTCCACTAAGCTGAAAACTGATATCTCAGATATCAGAAGCATAGCTGCTGGTTCACGTAACTACAAAACTCGTCCTCCCAAAGGGTTCTTCCCCTTCTCCCCACACCAACTTGACTAAAGCTGATATGATGCCAAGGGAGATGACTGTTAAGCATGACCACTATTAGTTCACTGAAGTGACTCAGCTCTACATCTTTTAATCAAACCTAGATTTTTCAGTATTTAGTTTTTTCCAGAAAAGATTCTGAACAGAAGGTCACAGCCTCAGGCCCACTCAAGGTAGGATAGAAATAATGATTTTAAGGAAAGCACTTCTGAAAGGATTTATCAAGGGTACAAAATTTTCTCATCATGTGAGGCATGGCTGTCCTCAGGAGTTTGCAATAGTAGAGGGGTTTCTGAATATTTAGTCACTGTTTGGCTGAAGGTTAAACCGGGTCAAGGATATTTGCTAGGTTATATTTTCACTAGAACAATTTCTGAAGTTGGGTATGGAACGTGCGTCCCAGAAAAAATAGCAGGAAAGACCCAAATAGTAAATAGCTGAGTGGCTGAGACAATCAGATGAGACCAGACTATGCTACTGCTTTGGATTACATAGAACAGGGATAATATTCCATGTATGTACCCTAATCAGCCACATGGGACAACTGCCAATCTTTTATTTTATAAATACTTATTAGTTCAGAGAAAGAAGGATGGACATAATAGCTTGGTGGTTAGAGCAGAAGTTTGGGAATCAAATCAAACTCCAGTCAAAACCTGGACTCTCAGACATTATTTTTTTCTCCAATCAGAACTAAATGCGAACTGTGTATATGTTTGAGCCAGGAAATACATAGAATGGACCTAACACCGGGTCTTGGTTGAGCCCCCTACGCACTGCAACACAGAGACAGCTAGGGACAAAGCTGGGATAGCTGAATTCACTGTCTGCAAATGGGAGACATACTGGAAATGACAGAAGCCAGCAGATGTAGGGCCTGATAGAACTCTGACCAGGCTAGCAGTCTGCTTCTGTTATGATAAATTAGGTCTCTGATTTGTCCTACTTTGGGCTATACACAACTCGGGACGTGAGGAGTTGTAACACTGGCTTCCGCTCTCCTTTGCTATTCTGTCTGCTATGCCAAGAAGAAATTTAGTAGATATAAAGAACTATCTTAACAAGGTTTGAAAGTGTCCCATGTGAAAACTTTCTTTAAAAAAAGAAGAAAGAAAATAGATTAGCACTTTCCTTACTGAGGTAATGCAAGTTCCATATAATCTATAAAGTTTTAAATAAAAAGAGAAAAAAAGATTTTCAAGGACATTTTTTTTGGTATCAGAAAATTAGAAAATGTGATGCCACCTCTAGAAAACCTTAATAACAATTATCAGAACAGTTTATTGTGCACAACAATTTTAAATGAGACTATGACATTATATAAGCCATAATGGGAACAGAGCCTCTAACATCAGATAGTTGACAGCAGCAAAAGTAAAAAAAAGCAGAGTCAGAAGAGCATTACTGATACAGCAAACGTTATTTTTCAAGACAAATTCTATAGCTTTTAGATTCAGTTTTCTTACGTACATTTAAGATAGGATAATTCCTGTTGGATAATGGTTATGTCCTTCCAATTGAAAAGTCAATATTTAACATCCATTCTGTTCTGGTTTGCAGGACATGCTCCATTCAGATAATAGTTATTTAAATCAAATTAGCTCTAGAAATATATGGAAGAAACATTGAATATGTGCCATGAATGAAAAGCCCATATTTTACAACACTAGACCTATAACAACACGCCTATCCTGCAGACTGAAGATCAGTATATCATCTCCTTGTGCTCACTGTATCTTTAAAAGGGCGGCATAAGATTCCTTTGCATTAACACACAAAAGCCTTTTTCTTTGTCTACCTATCAAACATTTTGAAGACTATAATTTAATAGTTCCAGGCTACTGTAATGCTTTGTCAACATGATGGCGTTTGCATTTGTTAACTGATAATAATTTAGCAAGTGTTTAGTCTCACATTTCTCCCATTGTCCCTTCTTAGATTGTGGACAATAGTGACTTCATATCTTTATTTTGTAAATTTAAATCCCTAAGTGAAATTAACTATGATTGGAGTTATGATTATTAGGACTAATAATACCATAGAGTCCAATTCTGCTGTTGCCCATGTGTAGCTTTTATATTGGATTTAGACCAACAGAACAAAGCATGTTATTGCTGAGACAATGAAAGCATGTTAATTGAGATTTGTAACACCATATTGGGAAGGAAAATATTATTATTTCTGTTTTACACATGAGGAAAGGGACATGGACAGACAAGGACATTCATTGAGTTGGTCTCAGTTCCATTCCAGCTGCTTTAAAATCAGGAAAATTAGCCTGAAATTCTTTCAGGCAATGCATTCAATTTGGACATCTATTACTGACTTTATACAACTATCCTATACCTCCCTTTTTGTTGTTGGATATGCTGTATTAAAGCACAGACTTATTTGATCAGCATGTACCCATGCCAAATGTTTTTGTAATTTTTTTTTTAATAAATAAAATTGTATCTTTAAAATAAATAGAAGATCCCATTTCCTCTGTATTTAAATGTTCTTTTTAATGGCAACATGAAGAGCTTTGACCTCACAGAAAGAGGAAGAAAGAGACAAGGCAATGGTAAGGTACACAACTGAAGTTTTGTCCAATGCTTTTGAGGATAACAGTACAATATTAAGTGTCTAATATGAGTTAGAAATATATCCTTGAATGGATGGAAGGAGGGTTACAGACATGATGAAGGACAGTTTATAAAATAGCTGTATTAGATGCTTTCCTTCTTCTTCTTCTTCTTCTTTTTTTTTTTTTTTAATAAGAGAGTTAAAGTAAGTGACGTATGGCATCATATGTTATCCTTATTAATGTTTCAATGCTATTACTCCAACTGGTATAAATCATTCACTGTCTTATGCACACTTCAACCATGAATGCAATAACCTGGTGGATCACTAAAAATAACTAAAATGTAAGGGGCTGGCTAATTTGAGATGATCCTATATGCTGTCCTGTGTAGCTTGAAAAATCTTTCACTGTGCTTAAAGACAGAAGTGGAATATCAGATTTTATAAGCTATGTAGCAAAAGGTATTGTTAAGCTTTGGATGAAGAAGTGCTCCCCTAACCTGAAGCTACAGTATCAGTGATAGGAAAAGTAATGACAATCCTTACTGATCCTGAAAGTCAGTTACATACTTTAACGAATGCAACCATAGAAAGACATAAAATGGTGCTAGAACTGACCTTCTGAGGTCAACTAATTCAACTGCTTCTGGAAGGGAAGATGAATTTTGCCTAACGTACTGCTGACAAATTCTCCTCTAGCCTGTTCTTGGAAGCTCCAGCGCTGGCGATTTCACTCCTAGGACCATCTACTCCAGTGCTGAATGTATTTCATACATGGGTCACTAGCAATTATGCCAGGTATTGGTGTGGACATTTTGAAATCCTAGTAAAGTTATTATCTTGTTTCTTCTCCACAAACAAATAGGCGTATCTGGTACACCACTATATCCCATCTATTTGACTATTAATTATTACCTAAACACTCCAGGTCTTCTCTTCCCAGCTACCAGTAGCAGACCTGATCCCAGATGGCTCAACTGCTTCCTTCCCATCATGTGATGTACATTCTTAAAGATGAGATTACAGAAGAATACTACTCATGATGAGTCTGAATTTCTACTGTTTTGCAGATGATTTTTCAAAAGTTTGTTGAGGGCACTGGTGTTTTAAGAGATGCACAAGAACTCTGTGTAGGATATTAGTTCTTACTCTCTGCCTCTGTGTGCTGAGCTGAACTGCTGAAAGCAGGTTCTGTGCTTGAAAAGCTTTGTTAATAAAAAGCCCGTTTAATTTCTCCCATTCTTTGTCAATCTCCATTCCTCTGAGAAGTTGTATCAAAGAAGAAAACAACCTGGAAACAGTATAGCACTAAACCCAAGTAATCATGAACAGACTACACAAATTGTACAGGAATTCAGGTGTTTCCTTGGGAAATCATATCTATATAGAAAAGTGGGAGGATTTTCTTCTAGAAAAGATGACATAAAACTATAAGATATTTGCACACTGAAACACTGAAATATAAGACCAAACTAAAAAGCCCATATTGCCTGCAAATAGCTTTAGTAATAAGCATGGTATATATTTAACGGGGGTAGGGGGGGTGGGAGGAAGTACAGAAAGCTGCTGTTTTCACCCTGAATGCTCTTTTGGACACCAGAAATTCAATAGCAGCTTGACTGTACTTTACCCACTAGGTTTAAAGGAATATGAAGCCATCTATCTATAAGTATCCTTCAGATAATTATGCAAAACCTGAACTGCTTTTCAAGATCCGTGAAGACTGGAAAGTATATCTGGGTAGTTTCTGCATGCCAGTGACACCACAAATGACACATATGAATAATGTTACCTTTGTGGTTTGGCCACAAAAGGCATTCAGCAGTTGCAATAATAATTCCTCAGACAAATGGTATTAGCTAAATAATAAGAGAAGATAGAAAAACAAAATTTGATAAACCAGTCCAAATCCAAAGTGAAGAGGAAAAGGTCACAGATACCTGGATCTTGAAAAAAGTAGTTTGGCAAACAGGAAAACAGAGATATCAGGTAGAGTGATTGTTTGACTGCATACTTCCAATTGAGAAGTCTGAACTCTGTGAACTGATGCAAAATAAGACAATCCATATAACTTTACCAAGACTGAACCAGATTTACATCATTGAACTCTCATGAATTCAAAGCAATCGTCCTCAAATGAAGCACACGAAGCCCTCCAATGTGTATTAGTTTTGCCCAAATAATTTCTGCTATACGGTATATTTGCATTGCAAGAGTAAGAACTGATTTCATCAACCAAGGAGACAGTCCCTGCCTGTCATCTGCTGAAGTATATGGCACATTCATATTGCAGGTGTGAGAAGTGATTTCATCAGCCTGGGAGACAATCCCTACCTGTCATCAGCTGATGTATATAGCTACCTCTGCACTTCCCTCAATAAATTTGTTGGTGCCCATGACATTGCCAGACAGTGGTTGCGTTCCGGTTACTCTTCACTGCAGCTATACTTCCTAAACCCTGGAGAAAGCCAGATAACCTTTAAAGTAGTACTTATCTGCATCAGACCTCCACTCCTAAGCTGAACTCACTTATGACACAGGGATAAATTAAACTCACTAGCTTTAGAGAATTACTTCTGAGTTTTTCCAATGAGCAATCAGATCTGGGAACTAAGACTTACCGATAAAATCAAATATATGAAGCTGCTGCAAAAGCTATTTCACTACCACCTTCTCAACTGCCAGTGAAATAAAAGGAATGGTAGAGATTGGATTAAAACTGACTACATTTAGTCAGACTAGCTAAGCTTTCTTAATTCTAAAAGTAATTGCAGGTATATTCTAGCAAGCTAGGAGCTGACCTTGAGTGAAAAGAAATATTCAGCTGAAGGTTGATTAACTTACGAATGGATACAGTATACTTAAAACAAGGCAAACCACCAAAGAAAGCAAAGTAGCCTAATCTTTTTTTGTTTGCAGAAATAAAGAGAAGTGAATGTTAATTTAATGAAAAAATGCAGTAAATATCAATATGGCCACTGTGTGCTTGACAATACATTGAACCAAATGAATGAAGGGAAAGGAACTGCAAGCAGGACTCCTATACAGCTGAGGGAAGGAAGAGACATAGAGGAGACAACCAGAAGGAGAGAGAAGGACCTGGGAGGGGGCTTTGGCTGGCTCTGAGAACTGCCTTCATGCAGGGTCATATACATATATATATGTATATATATATATATATATATACACACACACACCACGCCCATACTTACTGATTTAAAAGCACCACTGAGCCCTGGGCAGCTGGTAAATACCAGAGGAAAAGCAAGGAAAGGGAAAGAAATCTTCAATTAGTCCACAATGAGGAAACAAATGCAAAGGAAAAAAAGAGTAGTATATTACTGTGATGAAGATTAAGTAACATACCCAGTTCTAATGTATGGCCCATTTTAAGAAGGAAAATTAACATAATGTGAAAAACTAAGGAGATTCAACAAATTATTAAACATTTGTAAGAGTGGATGTTCCAAAGCATCAGCATAAATTTCAAAATCACCCATAATGAAAAGTCTTAATGAATGAAGAATCAAATCAGGAGTCAGCTTAGGCCATTAGGTAACAAATCAGAATGAATAGTTGGTTAGTGATAGAACACCCAAATGGCATGAACTGAAAAGCATGCTGAAGGAATAACAGTTTAAAATCAAAAGGGTGAAAAAAGCAGCGGCCAAAGCAGTTCAGACAAACAGAGGAGGACCATTAAATTTGGGTAGACAGATCTCCACAGAGAGCATACATCACTAGGAGTGTCTTTTTTAGCTGGAACATACAGTGCTAATTTCTTTGTACTTGGAACGAGGATAGAGAATTCAATTAAATTGGCTGAAAATTGGATGTGTCTTTAGTAGAGCTTCCAGGATGTTACTGTTATTTCATGTACCTCAGTTGACAACATTATAGGTGTCAGACATTATGGGAGCACTCAGAAGAAATCACTTTTTGGTTTGAATAATGGTAAAAAGCAAGCCTGCAGATTAAGTTATCCCCTTTTATCACTGGGATTTGGAAATAAATAAATAAAATAAATAAATAAATAAAATCACTTTGTCCTGGGTGGCCACTTCCAACAGCAAAGGGCTCTCTGTAGCAGGCAGTCTGGGTGGGACTGTTGCCCTGGCGCACTGAGAACCTTCACCACCGGTTACTGTAGACCCCAGACTAAGTTGGGTAATCACAAATATTTCTGAGACGGATGAAACATTTTACTGACCTGACATTTTTCACACAGAGACTCCACTGAAAGACCCCTCCAGACTGATAAAGGATCAAACCTGCCATCCTGTTCCAAGAGGGAATATCAATCTATTGTGCTCTATCCAGATCATGGGACACATTCCCTTCCAACAGATACAATATGTATTTCCACATCAAGGGAGCTACATTTGGCTCAGGCACTGCACTAGATGATGCAGATCCATAAACCTGTTTCAAAAGCATATGTATTTTGAAAAAGAAATAGTAAATATTTTGGTTTAGGAATTTTCAAAAACTTTATATTTCATTTAATTTTGATACGTTTAGAGCTGAAGGAGGAGTCCTTACAAAGCTAAAGTGAGAGTTGATCATCACCAAAATTAAAGCCAGCAGCAGCATCTTCAGCTGCATTTTACTGGATAATTTTACTCATGTAAATAGTTACAGTTGGTTGATTCAGGTTCGTACTATGGAGAAATATCTTCATAGTTGACTGTGATGAGTCTGTAGTGGTTTCTTAATCAGGGCTCTCAGCGACTACAGAGTTTTTGATTAATAATACTCCCAGATTTGGGACAGTAAATGGACAGTTTTGTCTGTGTTTAGGTAAGTATGTTGGGAATTGTTAATAAAAGTAGTAAAAATCAATCTGTAATGTAACCCGACATTATCAGCCATGATGTTTTGTTTTACTTTTATTTAAGTAGTACTTCTGTATCATAAATATTGCTGTTGAAACTGCATCTCTTGGAACTGAAGTAGATCTATGAATATCCTTTTCAGAGACACTCATATGTTGTAATCAGTGCTTTATATGGCAACAGTTTGCAGGTTGGCTACTAAATATTTTTATCTGTTTGTAGAACAGCATAAAGTATCACCTAAGTTAGTCCTAAAAATGTCTACTCCCTTTCCTAAATATAGCTTCAATTTTTTAGTTTGATCTACTATGAAAAAATAGCTTGTTATAAATCAATCTAACCTTACACAATTATGTCTACAAAAAAAAAAAAAAAAAAAGTACTATATGGACAAGAGAATGACTACAGATCCTTTCAGAAGTAGCATTTCAAAAGGCAAGTACAGCTGGAAACAGACATTTTTTGTAGTAAGTGTAGGTCTTTGGTAACAAAGCCTTGCTCCAGTGATAAAAGGCTCCCTAACAGTACTTTAATTGAAACTTTTTATCTGAATGTTGCCTGAACCTCTGCTAAATGCTGCTTTCTTGCTTTGATTCAAATTTTCTTAATCTTCATTTTCACGTTGAATATTGGTACACTGTCTGCCTCATTATGCTAAAGAAAGATGAATTGAGCTATTAACATGCTGAACAGCCTACGAGATGTTATGATATAGAATGTCATTCATTTTTATGAGTTGGCTGTCAGTGTGTGCTGCAATAAAGTTATAATTTCTCACTGACAATATGTGATGTCTGGAGTTGCTGCACAATCCTTATTAAAACTTCAATAATTGTAAATCAAAGGAAAGCAAATACGACTTTTATGAAATGGTCGCTCCTGAAAGTCAAGGAGTACAAAGTGGTGGAATACAAAACCAGAACATTATTCTTGTGCTGTTCCAAGTCATCATCGTCATCCTACAGTTTTTCTTCTCTTGCACAAGGCAGGGCGTGATTGGTAACATATACCATAAAATTCTCAGGAGCAGCATGCTTATCTTGCTGGCATTATAGCGATGGTGAAGTACTGCTTGTTTGTCGCTCTTTACTGACTCTGCCTTTATGTGGCTCAGAGTGTCATCAGAACATTTCCAGAAATGTTTATTGGAACAATTTATTATAGCTCTTCATCAGTAAAGTCAGGTGTCTTTGGAAGCAGTTATATGGCTTGATAGTGAGAAAAGTTAGAAGAGCTTTCAGACATCTTACATGCATATACTGGTGAGAAAGGGTTTCAAAGCCAGTTTTCTCATGATTTTCCAGTTGTGGAAAATAGCAGGGACAGATTTACAGCAGGGATTTTAAAATGTTTAAAGTTTCTCGGACAGTATGCAGGGAAATGAATCCCAAATTCAAAGTAAATATCTTCTATATACATATAGCTGTGTAATGGCTACATCTTTATTTCTACTGCTATTATTATTGTTTCAAAACAGAAATGTAAGAAGTCTCTATCATTTTCCAAAACATGGCCATCTTTAATTTTGATCTTGACATAACCCAGATGATCAGAAGTTAAAGCTGTGGTAAAACATGCCCTCAAAATAACAGCTTTTTGGAGTTATTAAATACAGACCGAAGTGTCCCAGTCACTGAACTGACTGCACAAGGTCTCAATGTCATTGGAGCATTTGGAACTACTGTAGCACTTCTCCCTGTTATTTTCAGTTCCATTCACAGTCATTATCACTTGCAAATCACTACATGACGAATCAAATAAATGCATTCATTGAATGTTTATAAACACTGTATATGGGATAAAAAAATTATATAGATATGTTTTTGAATTTTCTTCAGCAGATTTTAAATATCAAGAACCAGCCAGACTCCTGGGAGTCCATATAGTTATGATACAAAGGCTGCGTACCCTCTACTCTGTCTCAGTATCAGAGATATGCCAATAGGCAAAAATACATTTAGATATTCCAATGCATAACATTGCTTGGATCAGGAATAGTGTGGTCAGCAGGAGCAGGGAAGTGATCGTCCCCCTGTACTCAGCTCTGATGAGGCTGCACCTTCAGTACTGTGTTCAGTTTTGGATCCCTCACTACAAGAAGGGCACCGAGGTGCTGGAGCGTGTCCAGAGAAGGGCAACAAAGCTGGTGAAGGGTCTGGAGCACAAAGTCTTACAAGGAATGGCTGAGGG
Source organism: Aramus guarauna (assembly GCA_013400195.1). Classification (NCBI taxonomy): domain Eukaryota; kingdom Metazoa; phylum Chordata; class Aves; order Gruiformes; family Aramidae; genus Aramus; species Aramus guarauna. Next base: position 137,938 of record VXBL01000838.1, on the reverse strand, counting down.
AACTGGGGTTGTTTAGTCTGGAGAAGAGAAGGCTGAGGGAAGATCTTATGACTCTCTACAACTACGTGAAAGGAGGTTGTGGTGAGGTGGGTGTTGGTCTCTTCTCTCAAGCAACAAGTGATAGGACAAGAGGAAATGGCCTCAAATTGCTCTAGGGGAGGTTTAAGTTGGATATTAGGAAAAATTTCTTCACTGAAAGGGTGGTCAGACATTGGAACAGGCTCCCCAGAGAGGTGGTGGAGTCACCCTCCCTGGAGGTGTTCAAAAAGCATGTGGACATGGCACTTTGGGACATGGTCTAGTAGACATGACGGTGTTGGGTTGACGGTTGGACTTGATGACCCTAGAGGTATTTTCTAACCTTAAAGATTCTATGATTCTACAATCACTCCATTTCTTTTACTTAGGCTGTTCTTCATTATTCAAAAGTTAATTCAAACATTTATTTAATCTTGCATGTTTTCTAAATGTTAACTAATAACTTTATTTCTAACGACACTCCTCTTCTAAATTGACTAACTCTACTCAAATTTACAGCATAACAGCAACACTCACATATCAGATATGATATATATCCTTCAGTGTTAAATTTCCCGTATATCAACATCTCAGATACACTTCCTCAAGACAGAACAGTCAGCATGTGTTCATTCATGAACAAATGCAAAGTTCTGGTCAAATGCAAAACTCAGTCTCTGTTCTTGCATGGAAATACTTGAGTACAATTCAAGCAATTATATTTGAAAAGGTGTCCTTTCATGTTGTGTTTCTATGCTACTGACAAGTAACGCGTGCTGGTTTTCCCAAACTTGATTTATTACCACAAGTGTCTTACCATTGCTGGAGAAGTTTTATAGCTAGTAGCATATGTCAAAGAACAGCTGTCCACGTCTATCAGAAAGCTCCCTGCTGGAAAACAGTAATGATTGACCAACCTAGCCACAGTAAATAATCTCTACAATGGTGTCCTTAACATTATGTCTCCTCATACACTCAGATTATCCTATAGTGAGATTTTGGCCTACATACCAAGACAAAGTAAGAGAGAGAGATACAGAATGTTATAGTGAGACAAGACTTGGAAAAAACCTAAAGGAATGAGGTACACAACTCATGATGACTCAGCACCAGTGAAAAATATTCTATTTTAAATATGTCAGTTTAAGACAACTGGTCTCATGAAGGATAAGACAACTGCAGCAAGCAAGAATACTTCAGCTGATATAGTAAAGTTTGGAGACTTCTTTGGAAGGACAAGTTTCAGTGGCAGTCAACAGATCAAACATCTCTTGCCACCTAAAACAGCAGAGAAGCTGGTCTGATTTTCTTTGTTCGATGTATTTGTTAGATTACCATTTGAAGCAAAATACCTGAAAGCCCACTCTACCAGCAAACCAGTGGGTGAACAATCTCTAATGCAGAATGATGTACTGGTGATCGTACTGACTGACATTTTAATATCTAGCTATACAGATAATGCATAAGTCATCCAAACCATCTGATACAGACGAGCAAATACTCTCATGATTTCTGTTTATGCTGCTTCTTGGTAAAAGGTTTCAGGCAAAATTGTAGGAACCTTATGGTTTTTATAGTACTGTTTCTTAAAGCGCTTTTCAATTAGACTTACTCATGAAAAGTAAAAGTCTCATGAAAAGACTTGGAATGACAGAAATATTAGTAATAATAAATTCTTTAAACCATTAAAAAGATCTAAAATCTTGTTCCTATATACTGGCATGCACTTATTTTGTGGTCTGATATTTTGTGAATGTTAGAAGGTTAGAAACGCATGCTTCCATGTAGTACATACTTCAAAACATAACTGGAAATCCTGTAATCCTAGCCGTGTTGTGGAATATAGCAATGTGTCAAACCCAGGTGTTAGTCAGAATATTCAATTTAGGATCCGTCACAGTTCTTGGAAGGCAAAAGATGTGTCTCTCTTAGATGTGCAGCATGCATAATTAGGTGGGGAAAATTACACATTTTCATATTGTGGTAGGTACTGTTTCATGTTAATATCATCTGTATGGAAGTTTGAAATATTAGCCATAAAAGCACCTAAGTCAGAGGACAAAGTGAAGGGGAAAGATTTTATTTCAAGTCTCTGTCCATTATGTTGTGGCCATTCAAATTAAGGCAATTATACCTGGGAAACATGCATATATATATATATATATGCATTAACTTATGAATTTCACCAAAAGACTGTCTCTGCTGCTATTAAAATCAATCACAAAGTTACAGCAGATTGCAGCTGGTATAGGATGACTTATTTAACAGCGAAGTTACTTGGGCATAATACAGACATTTCATATTTATTTTAGTGAAAACTATCAATAGTATAAGTGCACAAAGATGCACATGCCTAAACTGAGTGGAATTTTTGGCTTTGTAATTCTGCAGTTCTCTTATTCTTCCCCCTGTGCCTGTGTTTGCTACCTGCACAAACCATCTGCCAGCCAAAGGTTAGACACATCTGCAGCGAACGCCTCAGCAAACAGTACAGTGCTAACAAGCGGCACCCAAGAACACGGCACCATATAATTTTTCTTGTTTCTCAACCTATTTACCAATAATTTATTAAATCATCAATCTGTAAATTTCTATATTTCAGGGTTGATTTTTAAAACAATCGTGTGACGACTGGAATAAAACCAGAGTGAGTATATTAGGCTTACAAGGACATGTATCTTTTGTGACTTCTCAGTTCAGTAACAATTAGTATTTTACAAGATATATCAGCACTGCTAGTTTTGCCTCTTAACAGAGAACACCAAATCCTTGTGCGGTCCTTAGCATTTAAGCTATTAAGAAGAAATTGCATAAACAACAGCCAAATCTTTTAAGACCGAAGTACTTAGTATTCTTCCATTTAGCAGCAAGTTATGAAGTTTCATTTAAAAAGGGTAATTCTACCAATTAGCTCATCCTGCTCAAACACACACGTACCATTGGGAAATATAAAAATGGTTTATTAAATCAAAAGATATGCCTGCACTTCAACTAGCACATGGGCATTAGAGATCAAATATTCCCTATAGATTAATCCCCATGGCATCACAGGCTGATTTGGCTTGCCGGTATTACATTAGTAAACCATCTAATCCAATTTAGAACAGGCCAGGAATGTTCCATCCATTACAGTATTTCTAGTGTCATTAGAAGCAGACTGATCGAATAAGCATCCTAAATCAGCCTGCAGCATGCAAGTAAATCACTGTGACTTGCCCTGCAAAATCTCTTTTCAAATAAAAATTAAGAGAAAAGAAAAAACAGAAAAAAGCGCGACATAATAAGATGGAAGCTCTCTGTACGGTTTTGATTTCTCAACTCTTGCAGCCAGTAAAATTTCTTGGTACTTTAGTACATAAGATTCTTTGCTCTGGAAGGTAGCAGTACAGGACATAGTGGATTTACAGACGTGAGAAGCTCCTTATTTTGTGGCAAGCTTGTTTTCAAGGAAAGCAGTGGAAAAAACCCCATAATAAATGATAATAAACAAAGTAGGCTGAATGAGGGCAGAGCATGATACTACTCTCACAAATGAAATCTGCTGTATAGAATTGGAGTAACCATAGTAATAAAATCTATCAATCAAACGTATTACAAAGGTTGCAATAGAAAGGATGAAAAAAAAGAGTCCAAACTTTGTATTTGCACAAAATGAAAAACACTGAAGTGCATTACAAAAATAGTATTTTCATTTCAAACAGGTATACCTGAAAGAAAAGCAGTTCTTCTATAAAGAAGTAAATATATGAATAAAATGTTGGCGACAGTTCTTTGAGATGATGCAGCTATCAGAAAGATTTCAGAAAAGGGCTAGGCTCCAGCTTTGAAGAGCTAGGAATCAAACCAAATAAAATCATCAAAATGGCACATAACCTTTGCTGCCCTCTGAGACCTATCACGTTCCACCGGCAGGGCCACGCAGGTCTCAGCTGCACTACTTAAGCAATCAGCCATAAAAAAGAAACCCTGCACCAATGCACAAGTTAGTGAAAACCTGCTCCTGTTCAGGAGGATAAGGGATCTCATGTATGTGAGCGATGCACATTTGTTTAATGGCAAAGTTGCTCTGCTGTCAGTCAAACACCTCTTAATCTTGTCTGGACCCTTTGCATAACAACTGAGTTAGAAAGGAAACTGTACTGATTCCTTGTGTACTAACTGAGAAAAAGGTAACAGCTACCCAGAAGTGCAGAAATGGACCTGGTGGGAATTATTTTTACTGCAAACAGTTATATATTTGGACAAAAGACAGTTTTGCGATAGAGGAAAACACATACACAGCCAAGACAGGGTGACATCCTTGAAATGTGCACAGATACCAGATGCTTCTGGAAATTCCTTTCTTGGATCTTCCTTCCCATCTCCCTGAAAATACTGGAAGTTTGAACAACTAAACTTGGATTACTGGGGAGGGGATAGGTTTTTACAACCAAAACAAATGTTTTGCATTTGCAGGTTTTCTTTCTTTTAATGAAACCAAATCTCCTTTATTTTTGAAGGAAAACAAACACCTTCTTTAAAATGAAAAAAACCCAAAAAACAAAACAAACCAAAACCAACAACAAAAACCCGAATACCAACCATCACCTCAACAAATACTTAATTTTCTGCAAGAAAAAGTTGAAGACAAAATTTTCAACACAGTTTATTCAGAATCCTACTCAAATTTCTCTTCAAAAATCCAACCCTTTCACAGCACCACTACATTGAAAAGCTCAGTCTTTAAATCCATCTGAGAGAAATAAAATGGGAGAAATCCTATCAAATCCAGTGAGATCCATCCTTAAACACACTGACAAACTTGCACCAAGCCTTCTGCTCTTGTTTTTCCATGTCCATTTGGTCCCAACAGGCCTGTCCTTCGCAAACCTTTCTCAGTAGGACATGGAAAACCACATGCAGCCAGCTAGAGCTTGGGAAATCTATTCTATCTTTTGCTGACATCAAACATCATTGGCTGGTACCAAACATCATTATTCTTATTAATAGTACAAACCTAGACTGCAGCAGTAGATCATATTCCTCTTGGAGCTGATTACTTGTCAAATGTTTATCATCAGTGTAAATGACAAATGTAACTGATTAACGAAAAACAAAGGCTTGTTCTGAGGTACAAAGGCCTTAGTCTTGCAATTTCTCTAATGAACTTCCCTTCTGGTCCACAGCAGAACACCAGATTTACCAAGTCCAATTTCTGAATAAAAGTGCAAATGCTTTGTAGAACTAATGAATGAGCACTAGATAGAATTATGGCCACAGGTTGCTTTTCTATGAAACAGCAGGTTGAAGAATCACACTTTGTTCTTCCCTTCCCTTTTCCAAGGCATAGAAATACTTGGCTTCCTTATTTTTTCTTTTGGTTTGGCTTATCTGGGTTGGAAGAACATTAGATAAGGACACTGGGGAGAAGGATCCACAAGTGTCTGTTCCCCTGTCCACAAGTGGTGGTCTAACCTGGGTACCTTCTTGTGCTTCCTTGTCACAAATCTGTTTTCCCTGACACACTATGGAAGTAGGGTCTTCTCACTAATGTTAGGCTCTAGTCTGAGATGTCAACATGGAGGAGAGTGGGGAATGGGGGAGAGAGGTACTTCTGATAGACAATTCTGCCTGCCACTGACTAACCTTCCCTATAGTTGTGAACCCAGATCCAAATGTTCAGCCTTTAATCATTCAAATGATGGAGGTGGCAGACTGTGGTTTGAAGTCTTATCACTATAAGTACATAATGGAAACACCATTTTTGAGTGCTCACCCATAAGATGGATTCTCACTGTTGAGTCCTTTCAGCTGTCCGTGAAGTTCATAGGAGCAGCTGGTCCTCAATATCTTCAAAACTCAGATGCAAAATGGCACAAGGTGGGCATCTGACAAAGAAAAGGCACAAATTCACTGATCACCTTGGTGAAGAAGGAAAGATATATCCTGGAACAGAAACAAATAACACTTAGCCAACTTCATATAGAAGCCACAGTTTTAGAAAAAAAGACAATACAGAGAGAAAACTAAATTTCTTTTGACATGACTTCAACTAAGTGAAAGAGAAACTACTAGGAAGGGATTTGGCCTCATGTCTATAGTACCAAAAAAAAATCTCACTCACTGGAAGACTTTATATACAGCAAGTTGAAAGGAAAACTAAATGTTACCATGACTGAGCTTGCATTTTCTGATATCTCAAAAGGCATTTGTTTCCCAAAGGAGAGCGTTAAACAAAGAGGCAAAGGTTACGTTCCTGTACACATCCTAAGTGTTGGATGTTACTTGTCATGGAGAATATTTTTGCTTACTATAGATGCAGCATTTCTAATGAGTCAAGGTGCACCAGTGGAATGTTTCAACTGCTGGTCCACAATTTTGCTACCTCCTGTATATTCAAACTAGTAGTTGTCCTGAAAAGACCATGCTAGATCTGTGCAAGGGGAGTACACACAGACACTTTTTGATCAGCAAGGCAATTTCCTGGGGCAATGTGCTGATCAACACAGTAAGCTGAAACATCTGCAGGATAAAGGATTGTGTCTGAAAACCCTGTGTTTGATGCCCATAATCGTGACACAGTCATTGCATATTCTGCTCAATGCTTTTTCTGTTTCAGCACTTTCTCACTTTACAAAGAAGGTCCAGCAGCCTCTTAAATGTGGTTGGTAACTCAAAGTACATTTGGGAAATCAGCCAGAGAAAAAGGCTTTTCTTCTGTATGTTTTGCTGCTTTCCTATGAAGTGATGGAAAAGATACACATTTGCCATCTTTGCCGGGCTTCCCCTTAGAAAAAAAAAAAAAAAAACAACAAGAGGGAGAGCTTGAAATAATTTTTTTGTATTAGTAATGTTTACATTAGCGAGGCTTAAAGCTGCTCAAAACCTGTCATGTTACTATCTAGGTAGGCAGTTTTTAAACTGTATACTATTAGCTTTTAACACTACAGCAATGTAAAAATCTATTGTATCTCAAGACTGATTTTGCAGAGCTGTCAAAGATGCTTTTCCTCTGTGCTAAACATGATTTAAAAACATTGCAAGCCAAAGCATTTGCCATTATTTACAAAGCACTGTGTGCTAGAAACCAAGACACAAGCAGAAGACTAAGGCCCAGATACAAATGGACTCAATCCTGGTAGCAGAATTCACTAATCACAATTACGAAAGGAACTCACTGGAGACAGAAGATTAGGTGAGTTGCAAGACACCGAAGTGAAGGAGTAGGGAATAGTAAATAGAAAATTGTTTCTGAAGTCTTGCCTTTCTCTATGAATTTCTATTCCATACAGCATGGTACCACGAAGGGCTACCTGAGCTCACTCCCTGTGATTCTTCAGTGCATCGCTTCACTGGCATTAAACGGCTTCACTGAGAAGCATCATTGCTATGCAGCTTTTGGTACTTGAGCTATTCTCAGCATGGTTAGTGTTCTGCCCAACTATACCCACTTCATTTACCCCTGGTTTCTTCAGGCCTAATCTTATGAAACCTTTCTATACACTGGCCCAGATCCCATCTGAGGGCTGAAGGGCACCTCAACTTTGGACAGAGCCCACAGTGTGGATGCTGGTAGTGTTTCTTTTGACAATGTGGCTTTGATATTCCTCAGCCTGAAGATTGTATAGAGAATAATCTCACACTTCCTAGAGCAAAGCTTTTAGCTGCTCAAATGTTATGTAAAGATAGGGAGCAACCATACTAATACCAGAGCAACCTTTGCACACCAGGGGCTATCACTAGCTGAACTCATTATGGTTGGTGTGTGCTCATGTGTCTTCATTTTGGACAGTCAAGTGCAAGAACACCTTGTCTGTCTTTCTAGAATGGCTGCAGGGGCAAGCAAGTGCTCAGCTCAACCAAAATGGGCAGACAGCCTTTCAAAAGGTGCCAAGGCTCCCTAGGCATTGAAGAGGCTGAGCAGGGCTTTTGTGTAATTCGGTCACTTGTGTTTTCATGTCCTAGCACAGAATTCTTTTTGATGGACTTAAAAACACTTCCAAAATGAATGAGCTAAATTTCCAGGCACTGTAACCTGCCAGGCATTTTCCCTGACAGCAAAATCCCTCTCAGCTCTGCGGACAATGTTCAGCATACAGGATGGTTCTCCATTGCGTTTACAAACTGTGTCACAATGACATGCACGTTTGGAAGGAGTGGTGAGTACAAGTCCTTGCTTTTCCATCCTGCTCACACACCTCAGCTGCCAGAGGAGATTCTGCTTCTCCTCTGAATACAAGGGTGGGTGGTTGCCAGTACTCTCAGAAAAAGGAGAGTAAAAGCCATTTGTGCACACAGGTGAAAATACATGCAAATGGAATACAGATTGCTTAGCCTTTAGCAGCTTGTAACATTTCATTTTAAAAATAGTCATTTAAAGTACTTATGAGAGCCAAACAATCTCTAAAACCTTAATTACAGTGATCATGTAGGCTTTGGTTTATCTGTATTTTTTCATAAATAGTAGAACATATTTAGTCATGGAGCTGGAAACCCAACTGAAAAAAAAAAAAAAATAAAAACAACCAACCAAACAGAAAACAACCCAAAACCCACAACCCAAAACACCAAAATGCAAAACAAACAAACAAACCCCAACAGGACAAAATTTTATAACCTGATCCAGAGCCACTGGAATTGATTAGAGAGTTCCACTGACTTCAGTACACTTTCCTATCAGAAAATGTTGCCCAGAACACGCTTTACAGCTAAAGTAGAAAGGTCTGAATCCCAGTCTTGTACTACAGAGAGTTCAACAGATACTTTATTAGAGCCAGGCTAAAGGATGCTGTTACAAACCTGCTGATCTCTCTACCTTTCTGAGCAGGAGGTGTCAATGGGAGGAAAAATGGCAAGGGTGCTCTGTCAGTGAAAGGGATATGCAGAGCTCCCTTATGGGAGGCCACATGTACTAATCCCGTTTGTCTCAGTCGAAAAAGAATTCTTCAGAGTTAAAGCACTCTAAGGATTTATCAAGCACTTTTCAGTCTTCAACTGGATTTAGCAAGTGAAGCAGTTTCAAAGCCCGTAGATTAGTACTACACAATCAGTCTCATATAAACAGGCATGACAAGGCTCAGCTTGATGTTTCAGGCAGTGACAGTTTACATGTTTCTGAAGACAAAGGTGCCAGTCCACTGGCAAAACAAAGATGAAAAGATTGTTTTACACTTTTGTGAATTGCTTAAGAAGACAGGGTTTGCCCTGTTGCCTGTTGTCAGGCCTAGTGCACTTGCGTTCATCACAATGATGTTAACAGGATTGGCAATGCTTAACAGGTTCTTTACAATTTGAATAATGTCTTGTTGAACAGTTTGATTTTGAAAAGTTTATAAAGCAAACCTGCACAGATACAGTTTGAGGGGCATATTTATGATAAAAATAGATTATAAACTCTATTACCACTGAGTGCAACTGAGTTTCCTGGAGCCTTCAGTAGGGCTAAGATTTCACTATGGGATCTTTGAGTACCAAAGATTTTCTCTCAACAGGAGGAGCTGAAAGAACCTTCTGCAGCCAAGTTAACCAACGTTATCATTTATCGTCACTATTAAATCTTGTGTTCTCATGCCTTGGGCAGAGAAACTTAAATCACAGTAGGAAGTAAAAGCTTCATGTACCAAGTTTTCCCCTTAGAAACATTTCTAGAGTTGTTTAAAAGAAAGACAGAAGAACTATGAAATTGTGGAATAATTAGTGGTTTTTTTTGTTGGGTTGTGGAGTTGTTTTTTTTTTGGTTGGTTGGTTTTTTTGTTTGTTTTTTTGTTTTTTTATTTATTTCAAATTTAAAAAAGGAGAGCTTCACAATTAACCAAAGAGGGTGGGGGAGAAGCATTGGCATTAAGAAAAAAAGTTGACATTTTTCTTCAGTTTAATTATTTTTTCCTACATTTTCATATGGAAAGAAGTTCAATCAGCTCTGCTTGTTACCTGGACTCCTGATCAGGCAGAAGAATATTAAAATTTCACAGCTAATTGAGCTCTGAGCTCCAGAACACACAGTATTCTTTCTCATTAAAACAAAGCCTTGGTTGGGATGCCTGGAAAGCCTGAGCCAAGTGGAGCCTTAGCTATGCTAGTAACATATTGCCTTCAGTGAACGTACTCTAGAAGAATACCGGGGAAGAGGTATTGAGCTCTTCCGCCATACAGTAAGATTAACTTTAAGGTTTATTTCAGTAAATATTTCTTTAAGCAAGTAAGGAATCCTCTGGTTTCAGCTGGACAGTGAAGCGTGATATTGCTGAGTATTACCAATATTATTTATCATATATTTGGCATTAGAGCCATGAGTTAGTGGGCCTGAGTTAGGTCCCTTTGTTCTACTGCAGCACGTACAAGAAGAGTGCTAAAGTGGTTCATCTCTCACTGGGTGTAGTGTTTATATCTCTATAGTTAGTTACCTTACAATTTACACCTCTAAACATTAACAGAATGTTAACGTGAATTGTACGTATTTTGCCTCTGCTTTGCTACAGCTCTTGGGCTTCAAAACACAGCTTTCAGCTAAAAGAAACATCACTGTGAAAATACTGTCTGTCATTTGAAAGACTGAAATGATCCTATTCCAGTATTATAACACATTGTAGCTTAACTACAATAGTTCACTGATTAGCAATCAGTCTAGTTTTTACAGTATATTTCTATGTGTCTACAAGCACACTTGACCTGTGGTTTAAGCTGATAGTTTACGCTAACAATAATGTGGAAGAAGCCGAGTTACTAAAGGTGGAGGTTGCTGATGCAGCCAGGAATCCTCCACGTATTTCAACAGTAATGACTTTGGCAAAATTTCCAGTTCTGCAGAAAGAACTGGACTTTGTGGGCTACTTCATTTTTGGAAAGGCAATTACCTGAAACACATGCTGAAATGTTAAATTATTTCCACTCCTGGGTACCTTATAAATAAAATATTTGAGACCATGGAGTCAGGCTTGCAGATATATCAGTAGGAGTGAAACTTTTTCTTTTGGTTACAATTCTGCAGTCAGCTTGATGACCGTAGGATTGCAGGAGTATAACCAAGGACTGAATTTGCATAGTTGCACAGATCTTAGTGTCTTCAACCAAAAGCAGCCATTTGATATTTTAAATTACCATTACCTGTTTGTATTTGTTCACAATGCTACAGAGAGTCTTTGAAGAAATAAGCTGACTGGGCTGTCTTGGTTAGTTGAAGATTCACAGTTGCAATAACATTAGAAATAAATACAATAAAAAAATATGCTATCAACTTATTTTTCAAATGATTAGGTGCATTTTGTATATCATTCTGAGGGAAAGGCATGATGCAAAATCACTTTTGCCAGCAATTTCAAATAAAGGCTCTGGTTTTAGGTAACGTTATAAACTTACAGTGAACTTGGACAACATAATAATATGGCATGTCAAATTTATTTGTAGCTGTAGGCAAAGAAAAACGAAGAAGGAAGAACAGCTTCAACACAGTATTACAGCACAATAAAAATTTGCTCATTAAGTTTCATAAATTCCATTACAAAGTTTAATGCGTATGTTTACATCACTAATACAGACTGAAGCCCGTGTTATGAGGCTTTCAGCTGGAAAAGGCTTCACTTTACAAATTTTCATCTAAAGCCCTTTAAACAATTATGTCAAAATAAAGGCACTAAATATAAGCACTCACAGCATTCTCCCAGCTTCCTGAGCACATCCTTATTATTGGGAGTATGGTTTGTAAAACATCAAAATCAGATTGTCACACAGAGATTAAGGCTGGGATTTTCAGCAGAAGCTAAGGGAGTTAGGCACTCAGCTCCTTCTGAATTTCAATGAGTCAGGAGCATACATTTCCCTTAGGCTCCTTTGAAAATCTCAGCATAAATATTAATAACTAACTTTTAACAAGCATTTGGTCATTGGTTTCAATCATCTCAAATATGCCAATGGCTATGTCCTTTTCCCCACAAAGATGATCTCCCATGTGCAAGTTTTTTGGGATGCTCTTATCTGCATAGTGACACAAAAAGGATCTTATAAGTTTCTCCTGCTATTCAGGCCCAGCGGAGTTTGCATGTGCTAGTTATTGCTAAGATCTTTTATGCCATCTGCCTGAGATGCTGTATTTTAAGAGAAACATCCAATTCACATCATACAGTCTGACTGATATTACTCAGAGAGAAAACACGGGAAAGAAAACTCAGAACTCAGAACAAGAAGTTATAGACATTCTAATCACTCCCTGAAGACATATATCTTGTAAAAAGTCAAATGCTGACTCTTCACAAAAAATATTTAAATTGGCTCCAGTTTCACTTTAATTATACACAAGAACTACTTTTTTTATGCCTTTCATTTTTAATTCCAACGTTACTGCTAAGCCTTAACACCTTGGAATGCATGTGATTTCATGCAGCAGATGATTCTGAGAGTTATGGATTTTTATTAGAAGCCACCTCAGATGCTGTGCCCAGGCAGTAACTGGCAAGGCACTCTGCACATGTGTGTACTGGTATACCCAGGTTGACATGCAGTTATGGAAAGTCAAATATAATACAAACTATACTGGCACAGATATTATGAACACACAAATAATAGTTGTATATTTCTTCACTCTGCCTTCTGTATCAGAGAAGGAATTTGCTCTCAAAGTGAATTTGGCCTCAGTATAGAATTCATGTCAAGTGAAATGCAACACCTTAGCAAATTTGATGCTGATGTAGCATATTCTACCATCATCATCTTTGTTATCTGTTGTTCTTTCTTTCTCAGAGGCATACTGTTTTCTGCAAGGCATTGATACCACTGAGAGAGTATGCTCAGTTTTATAACTGTGGCATGATGAAACCATATGCAAATATCACTCTGCACGCCCTCAGCTCCTCTAGCTGAGCCCTCTGGACTCCAGTTTCACCCTTCGCAGGGTGAAGGCTCAATATCTGATCTTTAATAAGAAGGTGTTAATCCAGGTTTCTCATTATCATTATTTCTTACTGCTTCCACTGAATAATATCCTTGGGTTTTGATACTATTCTTCCTCTCTTCCTCCCCCCAAGTCACCCCATCAATTTATAAATTTCAAGATGTAACTCTGTTTATTCTATTTCTTCCTTTTCATTCCACAAGGAGTTGACCTTGTGTCTTGCAGTTACAGCTTGAAGTCTTCACATGTGTCTTGTTAAACATGAAACAGTTTATCTAACCCACAGTCTGGAAAATCCTGCAATGCTGATGCCCTACAAATTGGTTTATGAATATAGTTTGTTTCATCACTTATGTAAACAGAAGTCTGGTACCTATTACTACTCTGACAGCCTCAGTTTAATTTCTGTTATAACAACATTGACATAGAACCACATATATGTGTCCTTATATACTTTATATTTTCATTGAATATTACTGGCAGGTGATTTGTGGCTGCTGCACATACATAGTAACCAATATTGTAGTGAAAAGCCAGTTCAGATTCATGATAATTCCACATATCCCCATTAAGTCCAAAGAATTGTGTCTGCTCACACTAGGGATAAATTCTGCTTTCTGGAAACTATACAAAAATCAAATATTTGCTTTGATATTTGATTCTTCCATAGGTTCTGTTTCTATCTTGTTTAAACTTGTAACTGTGATAATATAAAGATGTAATAAAAAATAAAATATAGCATTATAGAGGATTGTGCAGTGAAAATTGAGAAAAGCTGATCACATATATTTTAGGTTAATAACAGAATCAATACACGATTTCACATTCTGCCAGCTCTGGAACTGAACAGCCTATTCTCTGTCCCCAACATGTTTAAAAGATATTTCAAGGGAAATGGTGTAAATATTGAAGAATCACCTTGTCTGGACATTAGACAGCAATCTGCCAGTACATACATGATTGCCACAGAGAGAAAGATAAAGAACTTCTCTACTTTTCCACTAGGATAGGACAGGATCAAAAATAAAAGACTTACAATGCAACAAGAATTATTTAGATGATATAAGCAAACACTTCCTAGCTATTAGAACAGTCAGATGTTGAAAGAACTACTTAGAAGGTTTGCAGATCTTTTAAGAACAGATAAGGCAAACATCTGCCAGAAATACTTCAATTTTTACTTTTGTCCCTGCACAGGGATTGGGCTAGGATACCTCTCCACATCCCCACTGGCCATGACTCTGTGATTAATACACTGATCACATACTAACTAGGCGTGTTACAGGAGGAAACTGCAATAATGCGACATAACTAAGTTAAAAATTCCACTTTTATACTGAGGCATATGAAATCCCCTCCAAGGTAACAGCATTGCCAGGACTGCGTTGCCTGTAGAAGCAGAGCAGACCTTCAGGGAAGTCCTGTCACCAGGGCTGTCTCTGAGCTGCAGTGGCAGCGGTGTCTGGGCGAAGCCTGCCACTCCATGGCCTGGCAGATACCTGCAGCTGCACTGGAGCCCAGGTACCTTCTGCTCTGCAACTTGGAGAGTCCTTAGAGAGCTACGGTAGGGCACATGAAATTTCTGCTGCAGAATCCTGTTGTAACAAAACTGCATTGAGTGTATTCTGTTCAGGGACCTGCAAGAAGGGTCTACACCTTTTTAACTGACTGATGGAATAAGTCAACTATGAGTAGGAGTCTGTTGCATTAAATACCCCAAAAAAGGATAAGATCTCAGAGGAGGAGGAGTGAACAGGTTAGAGAATATTTAGGTAATTAAGGTGATTTCAAGCAGTCTAGGCCTGATGATTTTCATTATAAAATATGCACAGAACAAGCTGAAGAAATCTCTGAAATGATTATCTACAGGAACTTGGAGAGAGAAGGGTTTACTAGAAGGATAAATGCAGTCCTAATATTAAAAAAAGGAGGGAAAGAGTGGCTGGAAAATTTTATCAGATTGCTAGCTTAACTTTAGCTTTTGGGAAAAAAAAGAGGAAGTAATAAAATTATTTGTAAGCACCTGAAGATGACAAGAAGGAATGTAACAGCTGACATGGATTTTGCACGAACAAATTGTGTCCAAAATAACCTCATTTCCTTCAATGACAGGATAAGGCAGCCACCTAATAAAGAAGGTGAGCTCTATCCTAGGTCTGGTTCGAGTCAAGGTTTTATCAAGGAGAGATGCCTTCTAAGCTTGCATGACACCAAAGAAGGAGGGCCTGCAGGTATGCTAGAGAATGGGAACAGAAATCAAAATGATTTTGACTAACTGCAGCAGTGGTACAGAAAAAAAAAAAAGATGATAAAACTAATTAAGGCCAAAGATAATGACTTGTTCCTGCTTATGCAGGAACAGTCAGAGGCAGAAATGCAGGACTGAGGAGAGCAAAAAAGCCAGATAGTCTATTACAAAATGAGTGTGAGTAAACTGTATCATGCAGCCAAAAAAAAAAAAAAAAAAAGAAAGCGCTACAGGAATTATACCAGAAACCCCCACAGGGAACATAAGCTACGAAAAGGAATCTGGGTAGGCTTGCCCAAGGACAGAAATGATGGGGGGAGAGGGTATTTGAGGAACACTACAGTCTTGAACCATACAAATGACTGGTGCCAGGAAGAACAAAATCAAGTTTGGGTCCAGAAGAACAGGGCATGTAATTGTGGGTAATTATAGGACAAAGATTTTTTTCCTAATATGAAAGATAATAAATCTTGGGGATAGCTTGTCTGGAGAGACTGGAAAAGCCTTACTATTGGAAGTTAGGAGCATGAAATTACATAAACATGTGTCAGGGATGGCAGAAGTATCCTGCACATCTTGCTTTGGAGGAGGAAGATTGACTAGAAGAGGTATTGAGGTACCTTTTTAGCCTTATTTTTATATAATTAAAGGAACTCTATCAATTGGCACAAGCTTTCCTAAACCCCTAAACTTTATTTTTCCTATAGTTCCACATTTGTGAATAAAGTCTCCTTTTCCCCCTTTACAGTTCTAATGTATTTCAAATCTAGAGGAAAATATATCTATTTCTTGCTTTGCAATGAACAGCAGGCTCTGCGCTCTAAATCTGACAGAATTTTTGTGTTTGTATTAACACAAAACATTTCAAGCTGTTCACAGATTGAATTTAATCCTCCTTTCAATAATCCATGTTTAAATCCTCATTTCAATTATCTCTATATTTTGTAGAATCCCTCAAATGATTCAGCACTAAAGTATTATATGTGTTATAATTTAAAACTCAAAGTTATGAATGAAAGCAGATTATATCTTATTAAAATGTTAATTCCAATCCTTTGAGAGAATTGTGACTACAAGCAATTGGTTAATGTGTCAGAAATAAACACTGTCAAAAATAATTGAACAAAAGCAAGCATATGGACGTCATTCACTTCAGAAAAATGTCAGGAAGACAGAATTATAGGAGTGATTTTCAAAAGTCTGGATACAGGTAAAGACCTAGTTCCAATAAAAATATTTTTGTATACTTCTTTTTATATCTATATTTAAAATTTCAAATTTCATTTTCCTTATCTATTGAGCTGAAATTCCAAGGCTTGACAACACAACATGCATAATGCTGAGTGATAGAGAAATGCCGTTTCCAAGCTACCTTACTGTGACAGTACAACTAGCACAGTAAAGGAAGTACCCAGGGCTGGAAAAAAACCCAACCAACTACTTGTCCAGCCCTGCTCTAAGCAGATGGTGACCAAGCAACAGAGCATTTGATGAAGGATTTGAGGCTGTCCAGGATTATGTCCTTACAAGTACATTTGGAAATTATTTGCAGAAGGGCCTAAATATTTATTTTTAAGAGTGTTCTAGCCAAACAAACTAAGGACACAACACTAAGATATGCATGAGATAAGATCCATTGCTCTGAAGTTGTATTGTTCAATAGCTACATACAGACTTACTGGAACTATTGCCATTCAACATGGCATCAAATCAGGATCTCCCTATTCTCATGAGCAGATGCACTGCAATCAATTACATTACTCATGTGAGTAAGCACGGGAGAAGCTGACCTTTAGAGAGATAACAATAGATACTTTCCAATTAATGTTAAAGTAGGAGTATATAAATCAATCCTAAAAAGCACTTTAGATAATATTATATTAACTCTTCACTATAGAAATAAAATCAAATAACATTCTATATAGAGGGGTCTGAGGTACCATACTATTAGTGATCAAAAATCTGGTCATCCCCTCCTGGGATTCTTTTAGCTGACTTTTATCAACAAACAAGTCAATGAGTCAACGGCTAAAGCAAAAAGCAAGGGTGAAAATACATTATTGTGATGCATACCAGCATACAAGTAGGAAAACAAAAAGTCAACCAGAATATAAAACTCTCCTCCAGTATTAAAGTTCACTGTTTAGACATCCACACAGTACTATTTCTCCTCAAGTCTAGTTTTATTTTAGCATATATTTTTCCTCAAAATCTTCACTTTGGAAAAAACCCCACACACTGTTGTGCCTTTTTCCACTGGAAAGATAACCTTCAGAATGTAAATCAATGCACTCTTGCCCTGGTAATCCAGTCTTGCAGAAAGCTGTCTCCAGCTAAACAATATCAGCAGAAAAAGGCATAGAAGCCTTCACTCTTCAGTACCGTATTCACCCTAGTGAAGTGCTCATTTCAAATCCAAGCTGCAATAATTTTTAAATGCTACTGCTCAGTCAGTCTAAGAAATGTCTCACAGTCTGTTTCAGCTCTCATGTAAATTAGGAACATGTCAATGAAGTTGTACCATTATGCCAGTCGTAAGTACCAAGCCTTTAAGAAAGGTCTTAAAAGGTCTGGGTAATTTTTCCCTTTGAATAAACTGGTAGCAAGGCACTAGTTCTTCCTCATCTCTCATTGCACAGTACTAGGGCTAGTGGGACTGTTCATGGGGAGATTTGGAAGGATTGTACATTGGTCAAACGTGCATGATGGAAGAGAACACAGCAGAGCAAAAAGCGTGTTCATTCCCTGGCCTCTCCTTTGGTTAAAAGTGAACAACTATAGCATTCCTCAATTTGCACTTAGGCGAGGCCGTAAAAGTATCTGCTCTTTGGCACTCAATTGTTTGGTAGTCAGGTTAAGAAATGGTCACTGAGTTATCATCTTGATTAAAAATGTATCTTAAAAAAGGGAAGCAGTTACATTTTAGAAAGAATATATAGCAAACTCTTATAGTCAACAGTGAGGATTAGATGTCCTAATGAGCATCCTGAGAGGATGTGCTTCTGAAAAAGAATAAGGCGCTCATGTACATTCAAGGTCAGTTGAATTCTTGCCATACTGCAAAACACTTGATCCCCATCCCAAGCAGAAGAATTGACACTCTTACCCCTGTTCTGTCTCCTCAAAAGATGCAAAAGCCTGTTCTCTTCCACCCATAGGACACTGTACCACCCTCAAGGATCTAATAATTGATTCCTTGGTGCTTACTGTGATCAAACCTGTTTTATAGCTACTCTCATTTACGTTACAGGGTTTGAAATGGCACACTGATAATCAGTCAAGCCCACATGTTCTACAATCCCATAAGCATAAAGTGATGACAACTTCATCTGATTTCTTTGAAAGAAAACTGAAACAGTCTTCATTTTTAAAACTTCATATAAAAAAAGTGAACTTTTCAAAATGACATTATTCTAAGAGAGCAGTGAATCCTAATACAGCGAGACAAGGATTCCTGAGGTCAGTAACATCAGCTTTACAAAGATGTCCTGAGGGATGCCTGAATGTATTATCTTGAGACCTTTAACCTCTCACTTAGGCCCTACTGCCAGTCACTCCACTATCAATCCATTTCTAACATTTTACTTGGCTATGAACTTCTTGGAATGACAAGAGGATGATTCATAATATATAGTAAGGCTTCCAGGAAGCTTTTTCACTCAAAGCTACAGGGTAAGTGAATCAGCCTTTTGCTTTCTCCCAGGAACTACTTATCTTCAATCTTTCAATTAAAGGTCAAAAAATGAAAGAAGGCAGCCCAGTCATCTATTATGTTTTCCCCCCTTTCCCATTGTAAGAGGCTCTGTTCTTTCTATAGTTGTGTCTCAACCAGTTTGAGATTGTTTTTATTGGTAGAAATGTGAAAAATAATTTGCAAATTTAAAGAACAATAGGAAAACTGCACAGAATGACAGCAATTTCTCTCATGTCTCTTTTGGTCATTAGCCTAGATCCTCCTGACAGAAGCAAATCCAAAGCTTTTATCATAAGTTAGCAAATAGTATTTTTAGAGTGTCAAATTGAAGATAAGTTTAAAGGGAAGTATGTATCCCTGCTTTTTTAGGAAGGAGAATGCAAAACCAGAATTATATGATTGCAGTGTAGCTGTGTTGTCTGAATTTCAGGGTAGAGGGGAGTTGGTTTTGGATTTTATCTGACATGCACATGGTGAAGAGTCGCTGAGGATGTGGAATAGCGTACTATGCCTATTTCATCATCACCCTAAGGTCCTGTTGTACCAGCTCAGCGAGCACAGATGGGTCACCGGGCAAACATAAGTCTCATTAAAGAATATCCTTGGCATCAAAAGTCCTGATGAAGGTCAAAGAACCAGCTCTGCTTGCTCTGTGCCAACTCCAGGCACAAGCCTAATACAAACACAGAGTGATTTTGAAGAAAGAGAAGAGTCGCTGGAGAGGAAAACATATGAAAGAAAAAAAAAAAAAAAGGAAAAGCTAAAAAAAAAAAATGTGATCAGGTCAAAGCAAAACAATTTGAGATTTCCTTTTATGCCATTTCTTCTCTGAAAAAAATGTAAGACTCCAGGTAAATAAAAAAATATTTGGTTTGAGGCAAAAAGTAAGTTTATTTCATCTAACCCACCCAGTTTAACTATTCTTTTATTAACTGAGGTTTGTGTTCTCACAAAAAGTAATTCACAAAAAAAGAAAGTTGAAAAGTTTTTGTTTTGTTTTGGGGGGGGAGGGGAAATGTTTTAAGCTTTTTAACTGTAACATTATCCCTCCTCAGTCATCTGTTTACAAGCGGGCGAAAATTGGTAAAAACCTCTAGGCTGGAGTCCATGCGGCACACAGCTCCCAGCAGGTGAAGCTGGGCTTTGAATTTCCACACTGGACCTGGTTCAGCCCTGGTGAGGTGCCCTAGCCAGCTTCTGTGAGTTTAGAGGCAAGTCTGTCCCTGTGCCAGGGCTAGTGTGTACATCAGGTCAGGGATAAATCAACGCATATTCTTGCTGCCTGGGATAGGGAAGATCATAAAACTCCTTTTTCTCAGTACCACCTTTACCTTGCTACCCTGAAAAAACCACCTCTGCTCGTATCTCTGCGCTCATTAACTCTGTGCCCCTGCCTGGACATGAGAGTCCTCTGCCCGACAGGAGCCAGACACCCTTCCCCAGGGAGGGGTGGTCGGGGGGAAAGCTGTGAGTTAATTCACATTTGGCAAGCTATAGCATGGACTTGGGAGAGCTATGGTTTCCTGCAACATTATCAGCTCCTTTGATAGATGAGTGCTTTAAGAGTAAGAGAAGCTGGCTGCTGAAACTGCCGGCAGAGCTCTGTGCGGCACTGAGCCCTGCATGCCGGAGGGTCAGCACCATCCGCTTCCGCTCGGCTGCTGCCCGCATTCACTACCTGTGCCCATGTGCCCTGCCGAGCCTAGAGCGTACAGTTGCATTCAGTACAAAGGCAACATCTGGAGAGGAAAAAACGATTAATAGATAATTCTGAATTAAATTGCAAGCAAAAGATTAAATTTCCTTTGTGAATGACACTGTGTGTTAGTGTTAGTAGCTATGTCACAAACCAGTTCCTTTTTGCTTGTTCATTACAAAGCCAATAATGGGAGTAACGGAGCATGTGCAGCAAACATTTGCTTTCTGCAGCTCCTGACATGGGTTCAGCTCCGCGTGTGCATTTAACAATGGGAGTGCTCAGGCACAGGCTGACTATTTGTCACCTGGCTACCCTTGCACACTGCTATACCTCTTGATATAGATGAAACAGAGCTGCTGTTTGTTCCCTTTCAAAGAGGGAAATGTTCTTTTAAATCAGCAAATGATCCTCGGCACAGTTAAAGGAAAAATTCTTACAAAGAAAATCAGTCCTTTCCATGAACTGAAAAGAGCCATTCCTCTATTTTAGCTCCTCTTATCCCCCAGAACTGCATCTTTCGTGGGAGAAGGACCTGAGTGAAGTGCGGGGCCCAAGTGAACTTCCAGCACCTGTAGCAGAACTACCCACCGCCCTTCTTACGCATTCATTTTCTAGATAATTTAGAGTCTAAACTACGTCACAGGTACCCTCAGCCATATGCTGAAATCTATGCACTTACGGTTCACATATGTTTTACTGAGATTTTTTGCATGCTAATGTGGCTTTTTAGGGGTTAAAATGATTCATTTCCCATCACTTGCTGATCATTTCACATCATATTTCTTGATGTAGTACAAGCTTGTTTGGTTCTCCAGAAATCAATGGAACTGCAGATTTACATCACATATGCCTCTGGCTCCTTTCTTGACAAGAACAGCCTTCTTCTCTGAATTGTACAATTAGTAAAAGTTCGGACTACTGAACATTTCAAAGCTCATAACAACACTTGACTGGTATCCACATTTCATGGAATAGGAATCAGAAGCACTGTTTTGGTCTACTGTTCTTACTGCATGTTGTGAGGCTAAGACATGAGAATAAGTGACAAAGCTCCTATTTATCGCAATAGTCCTGGACTGACCCCATACTGGTCTGTGGCGCTTTCCAAGCGTGACTTGACCTCATGCTAAACGGAGGCACTATCCCCAGCACTCCAATACGTCTGTGCAGGGTGGCAATGCAGCAGTTCCCCCTGTGTCCCATGATCTGAAACATACTTCCCTGCACCTCATTCTGCAACATCAAAGCCTGAATGTTTTTTGCCTACAAATTCCTGCTCCCAAAACTAGGGAAACTGTCCAAGACTTGTGTTTGCAAGAGCTTCTAAAGACCAAAAATAGTTTGGAAGGAGGAAAAGCAAGATTCATATTAGCCTTTCAAAGATGCTCAAAATCTGAAGGCATAAGAATGGTAAAGGTAAACCTGTTCATCCTCTCTTGTTCCCAGCTGATAACCTGGCCTCATCTTGACAATGTTCTAAAGGTCACATCTTCACAAAACAAAAGGAGTCTTAAAAGCCATGAGTCATATTTTTCAAAGAGACATACTGAAGACAAAGGGGTCAAACTTTCTGGAGCAACTCTGTGGATGTCAAGAAAATGAGCATAAGAAAATGATCCTAAAAACAAATTGTTTTGAAATTCCAAAGGAAATGATGCCTTGAATGAGAAAAAACCTCAAAGCTGCATGAATATCTTAGAGAATTCATAGCAGCTGGCCAGAATCAGGGCCAGTTGCATCAATACAAATGACGTAATGGAATTCAGACGCTCACCCCAAAAAACCAAACCAAAGCAAAACAAAAAAAAACCCAACTGTGGTAGGATAAAGTATAAAGAGTGGAGAGTCTTGCTGTCTCTTTGGAGTCCTCTTTTTAGTAACCTGCTTT
The DNA here is from genome assembly GCA_013400195.1 of Aramus guarauna. Taxonomy (NCBI): domain Eukaryota; kingdom Metazoa; phylum Chordata; class Aves; order Gruiformes; family Aramidae; genus Aramus; species Aramus guarauna. The sequence goes on along the minus strand of VXBL01000838.1, from coordinate 115,529 downwards.
TTAAAATGTACTGAATATACTGGCAAACATCCATGCACTTCACATATATCATCCACAGAAGAGTCTACCAGTCTATCATTCTCAACAGGCATTGAAAAGCAGTAAATTGTTGTGTCCTGAAACTCTTCCAGGTCTAGACTGTCACACTGAAGTTTATATGATGGCTGAGGAATGGAATATTACAAAAAAATCCTGAGAAAAATGTACAGACTGCAAATGCATTATTGGCTGCAACAATGCTACGACGATTCGGAAAGGAGAACAGGGTGACATTCTATCACTGGCTTATTATTTTAGTCATTTTAGTATGGGCATAAAAATGACCATGGGTCATACACACCACTGTCTGGAGCTATGTGTAATTACACAAGCAATTATCTTCCTAGCGTAGTCCAAATCTAGACCCACCAATTGTTGCAGTGTTCCATACGGCAGTAATTTATCACATCTTACTAAAACATTTTATTCTTTTTGATAATGAACACTGACAATAAAGACAGAAGCTTCAAAGTGTACTGTCAGTCCTTTTACGCTAATAGCTCATACAGACGCTGTAGTCTCCCTGTCAACTTTCAGAGCTCTTAAATATAGAGAAAAGGCAAGGCCACTCCAATAGTCAACCTCTATTCACAGGGAAGGAACTAGCAGTACATTGCAAGAAAGGTTTTTCATTGTGGAAAGAACTCCACATTTCCTTGGGAGTGAAAAGTTGACTGTGTACCACTTAGATATTCTGCACATGACAATCATTGAGCCTTCCTCTGAGTGCATATTTATATGGCAGGTGGCATTGTTAGTGAATGAAGAACTGCACAAGTGTTGAGTGACTCACTTTCCTAAATATGAAGTTGAAAACTCTTTGATCAGACATTTCCTGCTTCGCCATTCCATTCTGAGAACAAAGAACTACTTGTAGCAGCATGAGCAAGCAAGGCTTTCATTGAGTTTTAATTAATTAGTGTGTTTTGCTGAACAGCTTTGTATCTTGTTCTTGGCTACAGTGTAAGATATGAATGGCAGTGACAGCTTAGTATACACTTTCCCAGATTCTGAACATCAGTGTATTTTAAAGGGCCAGAAAAAATGATTTCTGCAAAGCACAAGGAGAAAAATATCTTGTTCCAGGGCTGGACTTTTTTCTTTCTTTAAACATAAAACAGGGTAGATGCAGATCTTTAATTATACTTTGTACCAGCATGCATAAAGCAGCCTAGGCAACTGCCCTAAAATGGTTATTCGACATTTCCTGTGATGTAAGGGACTGTTTGGGAAGTATAACCTGAGCCAGCTGTGCATCATCTGCTTCCTGCCAGCCAGAGATGGGGAACCCGCTGGTAAAGCGGGGGCACATGATGTTCCAGCCAGCCCCAACATGCCAGGAGAGTCCCCGTAGGGCTCATTAGCTGGCAACGTTTCCAGCAGCTCTTTCGATGGCTTCTCCCCCTGGTGATGTTGGAAGCCTGGAAGCACACAGAAGTTAAACTCCCTCCCTGACTCTGTGAGATGCCCTGAAATTTTGACTCATCACACTGTATTTGTAAAACATCAGTGGGCCCTTTCTTCTTTTCCCTCTTTGAGTGAAGGAGTTGTACTGTGGGTGTGAGAGGAATGCTGTGCCCTGGCAGCTGTGAAGGGCCATTTCCAGGTTTTGTGTTTCAACATACATTTGTCACCATATACTACCATTTCAACACGGCTTACCTGCTTTTAACTTTAATTAACTTCTGCTACTAACACTTCATATCTTGCTCTGAGTTTAAGGGTATGATAGGCAAACATTACAATTGTTAAGCAGGTGAAAAATATCAACAATAAGCAGGGGATTTATTGTAATCAGTCAATATGCTCAGCCTCACAACTGCTCAGTACTTTATGCTCCATAATTATATGGTTGCCACAGTGTAGCCATTCAACAGTGTTATAATTAGTGAGTAATTAACTGAAGCATTTGATGACATGCTACAGAGCACAAAGCATGTGTGCTGTTGATAGCAAAAGGATACGTAAACCGTCTTTGTAACAATTTTCTGAAACCATCACAAAACTCCATTGTTTCTTACTTCTGGTGATTTTCACAACTTTTCAGGTGCTGTACGGGGTTAGAAGCATTTATAGATGATTTAGATACTACCCCACAGCATTTAGGCACTGGGCTTTTACTGAAATCAACCATTTCTAGTTGCCTTTGTGGATCTCAGCCTTACACATACACACATACTGTGCTGCCTCAGTACATCCATACAGTCAGAGCTATGTATCTCCCTCTATTGGTATATTAAAGAAAAAGGAGGNAAAAAAAAAAAAGAAGTGTTGCATTTTCCTGTAGGGTTAAAGTTATGCTAGTACAACTAAACCTACACTAAGTAGTATATTAAAATGGTTATTCTGTTAGAAAACACAGCTGTAATTAAAGCCAATTTGAATCATTTATAATTGTCCAGATTGGCTTTGAATATATCCTTTTTTTTTTTTTTTAAACATTTGTAAATTAGTGATATTTGTCAACATACCTAGGTACAGGGGCAGGAATTCAGTGCAGCACTGAGCAGGAAAGATGTATGCAAAGGCATGATGAGATCCACCTGGTACTCAGCAAGGAAATAAAGGATGTATGGAGACAGCAGACAAGGTCTGCAATTTCTACGCCAGATAAGGAAAAAAATCTGCATGAGAAAAGCTGAATGCCACCCTGAAAGCTGCTTTGTGCTCCTTGCGCCAAGTCTTGGCCTCTGCACAGAACCAGTCACGTGTTTCATTTTGATTTTTTCAATCCATTGTTTTTCTGAAAATGTTTTGAGTTTTGGGTTTTGTTTTTTTACAGCTTTTTAGGTTATCCAAGTATTCCAGGCTATTTAAAGGCCCTTTCTTATCCTTTTATTAGAACAGCAGCACTGCTAGCTGTGCATGTCCATACATAATCACCAGTAACCTTTGCCAGCACAGAGCTGGAACACCTCCCAGTTGTGTTGTCTTTTAAGTGAATTATTTTACATTTTCTGGTTGTGGTGTGTGAAACATTTTATCATAAATGTATTGGAAATATAGATGTTCCTTATGGAGTGACTGTGTCAGCTTGAATTTGATAGAACAAGCCAATGTAAGCTATTTGCTCTCCTGAACTGGAAAAAAAAAAAAAAAATCCTTAGTAAGCTATGAAACATTGCACAGCATCTACACATCTAAACACAACAGCCTATAATTTCTCAGTGAGTGCCAGATGCTGAACAGCATAGGCAGTGCTAAAATCTACCTGTGCTTTTGTAATGAAGCCCTCATTACTGCAGCTTTAAGTCTGTGATTAGCTGAAAGTAAGTTTCTAAAATTTGCAATCATGTGAAGGGGATGTGATCCAGTGTAACAGTGTCTCATCAGCTATCTCACAGGGTGATTTAGAAAGACATAGCAGAAGTTTTTACAGTGAACTAACTTCAGTGGTCCCCTGACTTCAGGAAAGATGAGCTTCATGCTTTCACCTTTCTAGAACATGGATTTAAAAATTAATGATGACAAATAACTTGCTGGTATTTTGAAATACTTACTTTTTGGTCCATATAGAACCAACCACTACATTTGCTATAACTGAGTATGTTTTGAGTAGAACATCATCGTTATACACCCTGATTCAGGTTTTGGCAATAGGCTGGACATGCTGCAGCAGGCTGAGGGGATTTAGTTACCCCTCTCAGTGCAGCAGTTCGTACTTTGTGTACTTCTCTGCTGCGTGATATAGTCAAAGTTCTGTGACTGGACATGCTGTTCATTTAAACCAGAACTGTATCTGCCTCTGCTGTGAGCATACAACTTCAACTTGTGGAAAAAATTAGTTTGAGTACTGTTGTAACAGAGGTGGGAATATGTGAGGAAAAAAAAAGTTTCTTACATTTAGAAAGCAAGTGACCTTGGTAGATGTGAGGGATATCAGTGGGACAGTGTGATAAGTAGATGTCACTGTTTATTTGCAAAGCAGATTCATCAGTAAGCCAGGCTGCCCTCATGCTGCCTAGTAATACGCCTTGGCTTCACCTAGCAGAGAGAGAGAGAGAGAGATATTTAAGCTGCGTGCTTGCTCACTCCTCAACCTCTGCTTCTTTGCTGTGATTGCCAAGAGGAGAACCTGTGTGGTAGCACTTAGCAGGATTTCTTGTCAACTTTTACTACCCATTAGATACCAGAATGAGACCAAAACCTGCCGGAGAGCCGCCGCACAGCAATGACTTGTCAGTTCCAAAGGACCTGAATCATGTTTTCACCCATGACCCAGGACCAAAACTCTCCTCAGTCATGCAGTTCCCTATCTGCCACTTACAGGGAAAGGATGAAAGAGGTTTTGCGGTTGTTGTTAGTGGCAACCTAACAACTTCCAGCAACCTCAGTGAGGGCAAGGCCAAGAGCAAGTGCTTTCGAGGACGCTACTTGAAATGCACACACAAATTGAAACACAATCCCCGCACAGAATACAAGGTTTATCACAGCTTCTCCACAAAGCTACTGTCATGTGCTTCCAGGCTCTTTAGCTAGCTATGCAGATGACCCTAATTTTTTATAGGTATTCCCAGATTAAGGGGAAAAAAATGCTGCTTAGACTATCCTATTAGCAAGGTAATCAAAAAGCACAGACTCTAACTACACTGGTGTTCAGCAAGGAGGAGCAATTTGCCATACCTAATGTTTCATTTTTGGGGGCAGGGTATATAAATACTGTAGTATATCAGTAGCAGGTAAATCAATTGATACAGAAATTAGATGTCATGTACAGCAACTTGGCCTTTATTGCTTTTCCAATATAGCTCATCTTACGCTCTCTTCATTACCATTAAATAATACTTGGGAAGTAGAGCTATTTTACAGTTTCTCTATTTAAAAGGTGGACTTTTATTGTACAGATTTTTTTTGTTCTTGACGAGAAAGTCCTGAACATCTATCTATGTTTATTACTTTGGGTAGTAAAGCATTTAGGGAAATAAATGCCGAAGACACTGCTTTAATCAAGACTGATAGCACTGAAATCCTGAGACAATGCTGGTAGGGTGCTGATAGAGTTCCTCTGAGGCTTTTGACAGCTCTGTCCATGTTCAGACCAAGTGGCAACGGCTACAGATAACAAGAAGGCATTTCTGAAAGGCTTCTGGCATGGAACTGGCAACGCTTATGTGCCTTGTTTTTACTGAGGTAACTCATCCCCTGACTTTGAATGGAGCACATTTGTTTGTGCACTTTGTCCCAAAACCAGGCAGTACTAAAGCGCTCAGAGATTAGGACTACCTTGAAAAGAGGCTCCACACTTCAGAGCAGTGTAATTGAAAGAAAACACGCACTTTTTCTAGGGACACGTGGGCCTTGTGTTGTAGCGAGGGAGGAAAGGAGGAAAGGCTTGCCCCATGCCGGGCACTGAAGTCACGCCATGTCCTGTTCTCAGCTGATGTGACTTCACTGAGTTACACCATTGCTCCTGGGGGATCCAGCCATCTCAGAGGAGCAGGTATGACAACCAGCTCATCAGTTCCTATGATGAGCTTTTTGGTAACTCAAGATTTTTTGTCAGTAAGGGACCTTTTCACTGCAAAACAGTAAAGAACCCTAAAAGAAGCAGCAGAACAAACCAAACACTGGATGTGCTGTCTCCACACATTTCTGTTCTCACCCACACACAATTAAGTGAGGTCAGAACAGTCCAGCAACATCAGGAGTGCCTACAGTTGGCTCTGTGGACTGCTTACACTTTTCCTTGCCAAAAGAAAAATGAAAATAAATTGATGTTAAGTAACTCTTGTTAACACAAACCATTAATTTCTTCCACAGAGATCTTCTAGCTATGTAAAACTGGCTGATACCACAATCCTCTGCAAATTTTCCTTCCCAGTCTGGAAGGATTTGAATAAGAATAACCAGCAGGCATCAGCTGAAACTCATTACACCCTCAAGATGTTTTCTATGTTTTCACAGGAACATGGTGCTCTATCCTAATTTAAAGTACTATGGCAATAATTAAAACTGTGACAAAGCTCACAGCATACCCATGGAGGGACCTGACACCAGTCCAGCTATCGGGTCTCCTAGAACAGTGCAACTCTGTAAATCTTTGTAATCCTATTATGAAAATGACAAGGGGGGAAAAAATCATCCCTCCACTGAAGTCAATGACAATTTGTAGTGACAGCTTTTCAACAGAGCCATCTTGTCTAGGCCTGGCAAGCAGAGAAGAGTTATAGGACAAGGATATGTCCCTCCGAGAGAGGGGACTACACACACGATCGGAAGGTACTGCACTCATTTTGCCACTTAAAGGGAAATCTGAGCTGTAACCAAAGGATTTTCAAGGACTAAAAATACATCGAGACTCGCAACTGAAAGTTTCTACGTACAAGCCAACCTGTGAAACTTACTGAAATGCAACTCATGCTATGTGCATAGGATCTAATCTTTTCACCTTTTCATACAGAATTATTCTATGGTTGCTAATTCACCTATAAGGGCATATGAAGAACAGCGCAATGTGCTGCACAGTGCAGACCAGAAAGACATGGATAAAATGCTATTAGAAAAATAATGGTATTTGTGTGCCTACTGTACATCAAAAGAAGAAAGCTCCCGTACTTCATTTCTTTGCCATTTGTTTTATCTTAAGCAATCTAGGAACCCTCCTTGATGCTCTGATAGGTGGGACCTGATCTCATTTAGTCATATTAGCTGTCAGAACACTGACAGTGCTGGCAGCTCCAACTCTCTGTACTCCCTCTGCATACTTGAAAATTTTCTCCAGGATGGTTGTAAAAACAATTTATTTCAGTTTAAGCTTATTATTTCCTTTCTCTTAGAAAGTGATGCAGCCTAGTGAAACTCATTTCTCCCTTCCCACATCCTCAAAAGATTGTTCCTCATTTGTTTTTATCTGATCTGGAAGAAAATCTACAAGTTCACATAAGCAAAGTGCATCCTCAGTTTCAGTGCCAACTATATAAGTGTACTATGCTTAATATCTTAGCTGTGTGCCATGCATGCCTTATATGACGACATATTCAAGAGCAGACAACTTTAACTCATCAAAAAGTGGCACAGATTGTAATTAGGATTAGTATATTACTCCATGACCTGGCCTGGTCTCGGATCCAACGAACATGTTGACATTATCTTTCCTCAGATTGCCATCTCATCATAGCAGTTCTTCTAAGAATGCTGTCTTGACATCAGCAAGCAATTGTGTTTCTGTTATCTCGGTGCCAATTGCAGAAATACCACTTTTGAAATGAGAACACTGAGAAGTAAATCTAAGACTGCTCTGCTCACTCTAAGGGCAATGGCACACAGTGCTGCCCACATTACTTTAAGATGGTATTTGGCTACAGGAGATTTCTTGCAGGCAGAGCTAGCACAGACACTACTTAACAGGTCCAACACAAACTGTATTTTTTTTATTGCTCTTAGCATTAATCTGTTGGTCAGTATCAATGCTGTATATATGCTTTTACATACAGTATGCATAAGACACACAGCAACCATCATAAACTTACCCAGAGCAGAAAAGGAAACGATCTACCTTGTAACAAATGAAATTTCACCTCATTTCATTTCTCACAGATATTCCATTTCCTTAGCTTCAACATTTGAAAGACATTAGGATCAACAGCATCTATCACCCGTGGCAAGACACTTCCATACTAATGATACCCTAGTACTGACACAGCTGGGTGTGGAATCTATTAGCACTTGCAATACAGAAATGAAACCATCAAGGGGGATTATAACTAAGCTGGGAATGGCTTTATGCTTCCCATCATAATACCAAAGTAACTGGTAATGCAGGAAAACCGCATTACCGGGTTCTACTAACAAACAGCTCCACACACACATGCCTATGCTGATAGGATATGTCATATCAAGGAGCATACAGAAACACAGTATTGTACTTCTCCACTGCCTGTCACATATATTACATGTCACCTAACATATGCTTCACACATGTATCTACTGGAAAGCCTAGTCTGAGGCTTGTGATTTGTTTGTTCACAAGCTACAGTTAGTCACTGTACAAAGTATATTCTGCTAAAAAGACTGACTGGGAAGAAAAAGACCAAACTACATTTTGCTCCCTGTTGCAATCTGGGTCAAGATGAACTGTCTGAAGGAAAGGATGGCAGTAAACCTTGCTGAAGAGCAATTGAGAATACATGCTTTTGGAGATCCTTCTGGGGTAGAGGCCAGGCTAGGCTGCCAAAGGGAAAGAACCAATACACAAGAAACCTCGAGTATGAGTACAGACTAAGACTACTCCCAGGAAACGCAGAAGGCTGGACACAGCCTCAGAAGTGCCTGAAAAAGTCATTGTTAGACCAAAACTTCCTGAGGGATCCAAAGGTCTGCAAAGGTCTCTCCAAAGAGATGGCAGAATTTTTGAACTCCAGAAACAAAATGAAAGTTGATAGACTAAAAAACAAAGATGGAGGAAACACCTCACACTTTTGTCCCAGGCAAGGACAGAACAGGCTAAGGGTAAGTTTGCCTGCAAGCCTTTTATTGACTCTGTCTCACCAAGCACATCTGAGTTTTCTCTGTTTAAAGAATTCCCCTGTTGCCATGTATCACTTTAGTTTTCTAATAAAATGCAGTTTTAAAGACTGAGAATCCTTTTGGACATTCTCACTTCCAAGAAACAGTTGGGCAGGACCACCTCTGTGCTCTGGCCATGCTTGGTCTTGTCAGAACTGGCATGGTTTATTCTGAACTCTGAGCAAGCTAAGATGAACTGAAGGAGACTCTGACCAAGATCACATGGCTGTGTCTGTGCCTTGGCTCACTCCAAAGCACTCTCATTTTGAACACTGCAGCTCTCATGCTCTGGTACTAATGGAAATTTGCTTGAATAACACTATGTTGCTTCAACCCTTTTGAGGCCTAATCCAGTGCCCACTGAGATGAGATAATGCCCACTGATTTCAATGGGCTGTGAATTATATCCTTTATTTCCGACTTAAGAGCTCTTTTTATGTTCTTCCCCTTCTTTATCACAAGGTTTAAATCTGTGTTTTCCCTCAAATCACAAATTCTGCAGCCAGTGCACATCCCTCGATTGGATCATACTTGTTCTGAAAACCAGTACCCACAGCCAGGCTCTCAGGACGCCCAGCGAATCAGTCTTCATCACTCCTTCTGCACTATCTGTTTCATTAATAAAAAGCGACATTTCACATTTCAGCTGTAACATACCTAACCAGCTATTTATTATACATACAAACCAGAAAATGTACCATTCTCTGACTCCTGCTCTACAGTGTGGGCTTTCCAGACAATAAGACATTTTGTTATTCTTTCCAAAGATGAATATGCTGAACCTTTTTTCACATCCTCTCAAACATGCCAATAGAAAGTGGGCTTTATTAGTATGCGTAACTGAATTCTCAGGAAACATCAGCAAATGACATGATCAGTAATGAGTGATCAATGCTTCGCCTTTTGCCCTTAATTTGATTAAGCACTGTATAGCTGAACAAAGAGAGTAGTTTGTAAAAAAAAAAAAAAAAAAAGCAATAATACATGTAATAATACAGTAACAATTCTCTATTCCAGGGCATGTTTGGTACTTCTGATGTTCTACATTCCCAAATCCACATTGCTTTGATTACCAGGTTTCTGGGAACCCGAATCCAGAAAAAAAAATACAACTACATGACCAGACTTCTGTTGTAGTAATAAAATGTGCACAGAATAAAAAGTCTGAAAAAAAAAAAAGTATCATAACTGCAAAAACCTGACCTCACAGGCAGTGAAATTTGACTTATGCTCAAAGTCAGCACAAATCTATGGCCATCCCGAGTCCTGCTCAGCCTCCAGCCAGTGGCATAAATCAGTGGGTGCTTCCTGGACCCTGACCGGGGCTACCTGAGGATGAACAGAATGGTGGTCTGTGACATTTCCTTGAACCTTACCGTTCCTCCACCAGTGCCGAGAGTAGCAGAAGTGCTGGAAGTACTTTACAGGTGGCTATAGCTTGGGCCAGGGCTAATGTCGCCACTTCTTTGAAGGCTGGCTGCTAACATGGGGCAGTGTTGAGGAGCGGAGAGCAAAGCTGCTAATAGGCTCAAATGCTACAGCCACAGAAATAGGCTGGTGTAAAGGAGGAATTAGAACAAGTCATGCTCTTGCCTTTAGCCAAATACAGCTTTTCTGGGGGGGTCGTTCTGGCTTCACAATGGGAGGTTTGTCTCTATGTGTATTTTTTCTGACTGCCAGAATTACCGCACAATAAAATCTTGTTTGGCTTGGTTTCAACCCAAACCAAAGACCTTGACATAGTTTCGAGGTCCACCCAAACCAATAAACGAACTTGGGTTCACTTGAAATTTTGCCGAGAGCTTTGCTTTTTGGGATTTGTGTGTGTGTGGGGGTTTTTTTCTTTCCTTCTTTTTAAACATAGTCACTATACTAGTCCCAGTGTCAGAGTCTCTAATTGCAATTGGCCTAATCACTTCAAGTCACTCTACCGGCCTGAGCTGCGAAAGGAAACCGTTTTTGAAACAAACAACCTTCTTGTTTTGCGGCAGCTAGCAGTACACATTTGCAAAATCCCAGAGTCCCGAAAGCTCACAATATTGTAAAAACCTAAAAATGTTAGCAAAGCTGCACCAACAAAGAAAAAACAGTTTTCAAAAAGGGATGCATGACCCCAAGTGGATTCAACGTCATTTAAAGAAAGAAAAGAAAATAAATCTACATTTCTATTCTTCAAATGTAATAAAAAGAACCAGGATCGTTACAAGACTTACACTTAACCTCCAGGGTTCAGTACACAGAGCTCTGCAGCACTCCAGAGGCACACAAATGTCCCAGGATAGTCACCCAGACCTCACTGCACGTCTGTGCTCATCTGCAGGAGAGCACGAGTTCAGAAACTGCCACATTTACTTGCTTTCCTGCCTGTCAAATTGATAGGAGCCTCTTCCTGCTGCCTTTCAAGTGCCATCATCTGAGTGCATTGAATCAATTTCAACCAGTAAACTGCATTATGTGTTTGGACCCAGACATACTCGGGTTTTATTTTCTCCATTCTTCTAAATCCATACACTGTATTTAAGCAATAAGCTACACCTGGCAGTGGTGAATGAGCGATTACTGTACACCTCAGGTGTCATTATGCAGTATGAAGCTGGAGGCCAGAGTACTCTACCACCTGAGAAGTGCGGTAATCCTGTAGAAATGCACAGAGTGGGGTATCTTCTTCTAAAACAGAATTTATAATCACAAATACAAGAAGCAGGGAAGAGGGATATGGGTATGTCACTGTCAGCCAGTCACAAATGCTACTCTTAAAATCTTTTCACAGTATAAAAATAGCTCCAAATGATTATGAAACCTGGGTTATTGTACGAAGTTTGTCAGTAGAACTCAAACCATTTTTTTAATATAAACTAAAGCAGTCACACAGTGTCCCATTGACAGAAATATTATCTAACCTTCCTGAAGATGGAGAAAAAAGGCCAGAGGAGGGCAGGGAAAAAAAAAAAAAAAAAGACTGTCCATGCTTCTGGAATAAGTCACTGACAGGCTCCTTTCCTCCTCCTCTACTCATCACAGTTCTATAGCAACAATGGATATGCAAAAACACCATCAGTTTTCAGCCAGGATCCAGTTTGGCTTGACATCAGAGGTGACAAAGTGCGTGCTGCTTTCAGAGAAATCCTGGCCTCTCAGCATCAACTCAGGCCTATTGGCAGGCAGCTGCTTGCAACAGCTTTGATGATCTTCTGCACCATATGAAGCAAAATTAAACAAACAGTTCTTCCCATTTTGTCTTTAAAGATTCTCCCTTGTGCAACTTATTTTATTAATGGAATAGCAGTCAAATTAATAAACATTTATTTTGCAGTGTTAGCTAAGAGTTGCTGAACCAGTATGCCAGTGACTTAAGCGCACTGTGTACACTTGAATATCTTTCATTATCCCAAGTGCCTCCTAATCAATAAAATTCAGAGAAAGAATAACTAACTTAACTCGATTGTCTAAATCCTTGTATTTGTAACTATTACTACCAACAGTCCAATTCCAGTGCGAGAACGTTCCCTAGTTGCGTTGAGAGCACAGCCCCAGCCTACAGGTGTCCGATGAATCCAGGAGATGCTTGTGAGAACAGGGCCTTTGGTCTACCTGGTTTCAAGATGTACCCAAATGATGCTGTTGCTTATTTTGACAGCTCAGGGCAGAGTGAGTCTGTTTAATTTAACAGAATTCCTTGACATTCCTGCTACACACCAGAGAGGAGAATTTACCCCAGTAAACAATTTTCAAAGTTGAGGCATGTTTTATCATTTTGACATTATGCCTTCTAACAGCCTCCTTGTCCTTAGTGGAAGACAAAGATCCTGTATCTCTTCTCAAGCTAAGCTGCCACTCTGTTTCCCAGCTCAGTTGTAGTTCCTGCCAATATGTATAGGTTGAACAGATGCTAATTTTCTTAAGTCCAAATTAGTACAGACAGCAATACAAGCACCTTGTCCTCATTCCCCTTTTCCCCCAAGATTTCTAATAAAGAGTCAATTGCTTGGCTACTGATTGTACCACGTGCTCTAATTACTTGTTTAAATGATGGCAAACACATTAAACAAGTATTAAACAGCATTTAAATCAGTGCTCTTTGAAGAGGGAAAGACAAGCATTGGAGGTGTTTATTAATCACTAAATTAGTCTAAAATTAGCATGACTTTTGAGAATTTTCATTTTGCAAAAATGTCATCCTGGGTTAAAAGAAAACCTCAGAACAGCTTTTAGAGCACTGCTATCTAAACAGGTCAGTTTACATCCTCTACAGCCCAGGGAATTTCTAAGGGGAAAGCTAATGTGAGAAGCATTGCCTATAATGAACCAAGAAAAACATAGAGCTCCCTGCCCCATGGGCTTACATCTAAGTACAAGTATCCAGCATAAACTGTTATAGTTCTTTTTTCAAATGCCATGGGGAAATATACTGGTGCCACACAGTGTGTCTACACCAAACCTATTGATGTCACAGGATTAAAAGCTTGCCCTAAATAGCCAAGAAATCACAGTCGGACAATGTGCACGTGTGTCTGCATAACCTCACCCACGTGGGCAGGTGAACTCACTCGCAGGAGCACGGCTGGGAGCTGCTGACCCTTCTGCAGGAACCACATGCTGGAGTCACCAGAAGCCTGAGCCCATTCTTTCTGCAAGACAGTTTCCCTCCACAGAGAAGATACAAGTAGCTTTTTTTATCATGTTCTGCTAATAGAGATGATAACCTGTGAATCACTCCTGAGAATATACTAGTAGAAATACCAGCAAACTAAAATACCTTCCATTTGCACAGTGCCCTACAGATTCCTATCGTTGCTGTCACTGCTGTCCCCTAAGACACAGGTAGAAAGTCTGCTCCCCATGACCACAAGATAAAGGTTGGTGCTAGTCAGGTTTATGCCACCCACATTCCCATGTGGAGTGCTGAGCTTGGCCCAAAAGATTTTTGCTTTAATGTAATGCTAAATCCAAATCAAAGAATGAATGATTTGTAACATCTTGAGATCTGCCACTTTTGCTTTAAATCATATATACTTCAGGAGAATGTAACATATACAATAATATACACTTCTAATCTTGTTATCAATTCCCGACACAGCAAAGCACACATACAATAAAGTGTGTTAGAAACGTCGCAGCATGCATGCTAATTACTAAGCAGTATCAGTCATCTGTCAATTAGTGGTTTTTATTTTCTTGTGGGAAGGAAATTTCTAGAATACTGTGAAGCGCACACCCCCCCTCCTATTGTTTTTGGCTGATAGAGGTAGATTTGGATGATTGCTTTTTTCCTGTTGCCTCTTAACATTGCAAATCAAATTGCAATCAGAATAATGAGGTGTCAGTGGTTGAAACCATAGCTGGTACTACATATTGTCAAAGATTGTTCACACTAATCAACTAATAATGACATTGCTTCCTCCACCATGCTAAATAAAATTCCCCTGGTTATGCAACACAATTACTACTAATAACCATAGAAACCTTAGTGTGTTTAAGGAGACTGTTTCAGAGATTATCTGGAGACTTATTTTAGAATGAACTGGGAAGACCGATCTACCAGATGGAGATTATTCTTTAGTAATTAAGCAGACATTGTTCCTGTGGGTGTATGGTATTTTCCAGTATCATGAAGTATTTTTCTTCTAATGATGCACCTGAATGAAAATGATAGTTTTTATGCTGATGAAGAATATCTTAAATATTTAAACATTTTAATATAAGTATTACATTAATAGCCATTCTTTAGTCTCAGAAAGAAAACCATAGGAAATGATACTCAATAAACAATCCAATTAAAAGATTTACCATTAAAGGAAGGATGATGAATATATATTTATTTTACAACTAAAATACACTGACTCCTTAGGAGAGAGATATCTCCTGACTATTAATAAAGTTTTTTAAAAACTGTGCTGGCACAAATGCTGAAAATACTTTGTGCTCTCCAAGTCAGGAACTAAGTCACTTTGAAGGCTTTAAAATTACTTGCTTATTGAGCTAAATTTCACCCAGATGCAGCAACATTTTTATACTGAGATGACAAGTGAGAAGACATAATTGTTACGACACCAATGTTGCATGACTTATTTTTGAAAACATTAATCAGAAGGGGAAAAAAAAAAAACCAAACCACAAAAAAAACAAACCACACGACAGAGCAAGATCTGAAAGAGCAAGTTCAAGTCTCAAGGTTAAATAAAGCTACCTAACATTAAAAACATAGGAAAGAAGGAAAATTCAACTCTTGGCCAAAAAAATATCCTAGTGATTTGACTGCCAGTTTTATTCCTGAGTTTAGAAATGCAGGCTACCTAGGGGCACAATTTTATCACCTTTTCAAATATATTTGAACCACTGTTACCACCAGATTTCTTTAAAAAGACGAATAACAACAAAGAACAGAGCATATCTCAGTAGCACCCTGATTCATTACACTAAAACTACATCATGCAGAAGGCAGATTTGAGTGGAGGTGGATGAAATACTTCAATAAAAATAAGAGTCATACCAACGAAGAAGAAAACACTGGCCCAGATCCTTCAATCCAATGATATTTGATGGTGCCTTACAATATTGCAGAGTATCATCATTTTGCAAGGTGCCTTCAAAATTCAAGCCTGAATGCAAAATAAAATGAACAAAATCCATGTACTTTATCCAACAACATTTCTTTCATGATATAGATGAGAGGGAAACAGATATTTCAGATTGCAATGCATAGTAAACTGGGCAGCAGTGGAAAAAACCTCTTCAACACCTGATAAAGCCTATTCCTTTTTAGCAAAATAATTAAAATTGTGCTTAACTCAAAGTACTTTGCTGAATACAGTGTTTTGCTGAATCAGAGCTTTCACAAATGCGAAGTTTTTAACAGCACCAACTGCAAACCTCCAGACTTGCAGGCTTATCTGAACTGAAACCGAACTGAAATCCTTCCAAGTTTTGCCCATTACTATTTCCTAATGCTTTGTGATTTGTGCCAATGACTCCTGGGATCCAGATTTGGAATGCATTTTGAATATTTTAAATCACAAATTTCCCCTTAAAGAAAACAGATGTATGCACATATTCACTTGAGTTCTTTATAATTTGAAACAGTATCATTTTAAACCAATCTTATTAGATACAGATGAACAAGTTTGTTTTTATCCTGGCAAACTGCTGTTTCTATTATTCTTGTCCTTTGCTTCTAGAAATCTTCTTGCATAGCATTTGTTTTCTTGAAGTGAGTAATTACTCTTCCTCTGCCATCTTGAGACAGACCCAGAAAACGGGCCCATTGCTGCATCTAAATGAACCGTTTAAATATAAGGCATGCACTGTAAACAATAGACTCCTGAAGGCTCGTGCTCATTTCCGTTTCCTTTTAGATGTGACTACAGGTATCTAATTCCATTACACTCAATATTTTATGGAGTTGCCTCCCTTTTTTTTCCTTACTCATGGATGAATAAAGTCTTTACGAAATGTAGGATGGCTTAAGGTGCTTTTTGCAGCATCAAAACAGGCCATTTTAATCATAATTTATTTCCACATCTGGAAGATTGCTTGGAAGCACTTTCAGATGCTGACATATTCTCCTTGCATTATCAGAAATCAAGTAAAACATTGGACCAGAATCAATGACCACCGATACACAGATGAATGCCTATAGCAAACTGAGCCTTCAAATTATCTGCTTGCAGAGTGGTTCTTGCTCATTTTCTGTCTGTCTGCAGCTAACATCTGTTTCCAGTTATGGCACAAACAAAGGCGGCTTCTTTGACTATTATTAACACACAAGCCCACAGTGTCACTGGGGTGTACTTCTGTGGAACGGCTGGCAAGGGAAGTCTGACAGGGTTGCTCACAGAAAAGGCAGTTTAAGTTGCATCTGCCTATTTACCCAGTTTGATACCTCTCAGCTTTTGTTGATGGCGTTGGTAAACTGAACACATGAGAAGCACAAGCACTTTTGTAAAAAACTTTGAGAATAGGATCATCAATAAAAAAATTTTGAGAAAAATACACCACCTACCACCCCCACTCCCCCCAAATGTTCATAGAACTCCTTCATCACAGAATTAAGAGTTTGGGTATTTAGACTGCTAATTTCTAAGGATGCCAACAGTTTCCAAATGCTTAGAGACTTTTAACAACCTGTGTCCCAGTACAGTCTGAACATCACTAGTCATATATGTTGTCTGTCTCTTGCTATCTAATCACTTTGATCTGTTTTCAGTTCTTTTATTAGCCACTTTCCCTAAAATGCCCTTCATCGGTAGCTGGCATCTTAAACACTGGGGAAACAACCAACTATTTTGATTTCCAATAACTGACTAATGCAACTAAAGATTTACCACAGCAGAGACAAGATAAAAAACAGTTCTTTGTTTGTTTGGTTGGGGATTTTCTTACTTGTTTGTTTGTTTTTAAGTCTCTCCCTATTATTGAGAACTAACTTCCTCTGTCGTGGTATTATACACTCTCACAATCCAAACCCAATTGAATACGGTCTCTCAAAGCAGAGGAGAAGACAAAGCTCTACATAGCTCCCAGGACCCATGTACTTCTTTCAGATGCACTGCAAGTAATCCACCACTGACCTGTTGGAAGGACATGTGCCTGGAGAGGGAAAAGAAACTCTGCTCTCATGTGACACGTTCACAACTGCACAGCTACCCACTCCATTCCCATCATTGCTACATGTGCCCTGTGGTACTCTAAATCCCTCTCTACTAGTTGCAGAAGCATTTGGTATATTCCTTGTTATAACATGCTTACACAACAGCAAACGTCTCAGAGATACCCACTGACATGAAGAGAACTGAGAAGGTAGAAGAAAGTCCATACCATTTTTTCCCTAATCTTTTGCCCTTTTTCTTAAATTGATTTGGTAAGTTCTCAGTGATGTTAACAATGCAGCTTTATCAACCATATATGCTGAGTGACTCTGCCTCGTTTTCTGGTTTCCAACATCGTTGCAATGCTTGAAAAAATGAATCCTAATAAGGTATCACAATGACAGGACATTAATGGCAGCCTAAACAGAAAGCAGAGAACTAGGACAAACAGCATGCCCAAAAGTTTAGAATAAAACAAACAAACCAGGAGTTTTATTTTCATTCCTGAGAGACCATGTTAGGTGGACAGCAGATGACAATGGTGAAGAAAGTGAAAATAAATGCATCTATATGTATGTGGCTGAGCTTTGAGATCATTTTGATGAAAGCACTGCACAGACATGTATTTGTACAACAAAACCTAGAAGAAACTAAAAGACATTTAGAGCAAGGACAGAGTAATTCCGGGCAGTAGTAGGAGAATTAACAATCACAAACAAGGCATCCGAGCAGAAGGAGACCGCGATTTCCACACAAGGGAATAAAGAGGATGAGAAGAATGGGAAGTGGAAATAGGGTGGTATTAAACAGAATCTATGTAATTAAAAATGCTAATAGCCTCTTGGAGCCTGTTTCCATAACAAGCTATTTCCTTTAGACAATCAAAACATCATCAAGTTAACTATGTGCAAAGCCTGATCTCTCCTTATTGCAGGCAATGGATTAGAATGCTCCTGCCTCAGGGTGGGTGGTAGAAAAAGGAGCTTCTTTTTCCTCTCCCATTCTGGTATCAGAGTCAATGGTGATGAATTTATACTTTGACATCCTATCAAATAAATATCTCCCCAGGCTCTTCCTTATTCAGTTTGCTCTTGTGACAATTTTAGAGGACACCCAACTTTAACTTGCATAAATGAATCTATGTCACTGTTATATACTGGGACATGATTCTGACCTCTTTTATACCAATGTAAAATTGATGCCATATGTCATGGACTTAAGGTCAACGCACACTTTTGCTGCTGAGTGCAGACCCAGGAGGATCAGCTGCCTTTTTTTTTTTTTTTTTTAATCATTCCATTTTACATGAGTTTTTGTTTCTTTTCTCATTGTCCTGGAGAGATGTACAAGTGACTTTTAATTTAGAATAGTCTTGTAGATCCATGAGTCTCTAGCAGGAATATGACACTGGGTGCATGCACCAGCTGCAGCTCCAATAAAAAAACATGGTAGGATGGATCTTTCTATTAGATTAGACATCAGTGAAAATGCAACATCAACAGCACTGTAACCTCAAGGACTTGTTCTAAATCAGATGATATACTGAGAAGGTGGCAGTATCATCTCTAAATCATATTGCTTCACTTGAATGGATGGCAATGATGTCTAGAAGTAGAGACTGGAACTAGATGATTTTGAACTTTAGCATTAAATCAAAGTACTTGATGTATTTCAGTGATACCTCTTAGGATTATTCTATTCAGTGAAATGTTATGCATGCTAGCAATAGAAAAATTCAAAATAATTTTTGGCTGCTATGCAAATGCTGCACAAGACTGCATTGCATTTTTGAAAGATTAAGGTAAGCTAATACAAGCACATTATACCCAACACAGTAGGGGTGTGTGTTTCAATAAAAACAGTAACTTTTCTATTTTGTAATCTAAGAAAAAAAGTGTAGTTATTTTCACAATTTCACTCGCCCCCTCTCATTTGTATAACTAAGACTCTTGACTAATTCTGTCCAAGATTTTGCCCAGTCTACCAACTGTCACTGTCTGGGTTCCTCACGCAGCTGAAGAACTGTATCCCCTCAGGGAAGTTTGGTTGCATTTTCTTTTCTCTTCCAGGTCTTTCTTTCTCAAACACTTTCCAGACCTGACTGTATGTAGTTCTAAAAATACATTAAATTACAGCTTTGTGGTTTTTTTATCTCCCAGCGAAATTTGTAATTGGGGAGTCCTGTTTATTTTTTTTCCCCCCATTCTTTATGCTGCCTTGAAAAACAGAAAGATACTATGTAGCCTGTAATACCTTATTGTGATAATCAAAGTAGGATAATCAGATGAGCTTCTTCACATATCTGTTGGCATAACATCAATATGGATGCTCTGGTTTAAATACAGTTGTCTCTCAAATGTGATTAAAGGAGATGCCTGGTGTGAGGAAAATAGTGTAACATATTTAACTGTGAAAGAAAACTACGTACTTTTCTCAAGGAACTTTAGAAAGCAATCATTCATTGCATCAAAGCAGAAAATAGCCTGACAAAAATAATGGCATTACAAGAAGGCATGGGTCTTAGGGATAGAACTACCAGAATACAAGCTGCCCTTTTAAACTCATGCAAACTTGCAGTCATTCATTATGAAACATCATCCCATTTCAGCCGCTTGACCATCACCAGAAATATCTAAACATCCTCTTTCAGATTGTTCTGTACATATATCATTCAAACTGCTTGACCTTTTGAACCACCAGAAAAGTTTTTATTGGGCAAATCTACCCTTGCCAAACTTGCTCTCCTCCAGATTCATATACATTTTGCTAAAAATTTCTGAGGGAAAAATAAAGGCTGCTGACTATTTTTGTAGAAAAAGGGAGAAACATTTTGCATAAAGTTGACATGAAATAGATTTCTTTCATGGGAAACCTGGCTTTTGCCCTGATTCAAAATTCAACATGTTTGCAGATTTCAAAAGCCCTACTACAATCTAGGACATGTGTGCTTTTTTCATTCAAGGCATTTTTTTCCTTAGACAACCAGCAGTCATTATGGAGACTATGACAAATTTTAGGACCCCCATTTGTGCATACAGAGCTAGTATACTAAGCACTGTACAGACACAGGCCATGAGGTAATCTCTTGCCACATATACTTTGCAGAATAATGAATCTGCAGCATTTGTTCTGACCTCTGATGGTAATACTTTATGTGGCAAATTGGCTTTCAGGAGCAAGTCTGTATGTGGACTTGGGCAGCAGTGGTGTTATTCTGAGAGAGATAAACAGAAGGCAGCCCTAGCTCTGTAGCACACAAACAAAAAATAAAATGGGCAAACAAGCTTACTATAATAGAGCCATAATAAAATAATAAGCTCACCAAATACAGGATAAAACTGCTAGTAAGAGAGCTTTTAATCTTTATTTGATCTTGTTGGCTCTGATGCAAATTAGCGGTAATTTCATGGATGTCAATGGAGTTATTCAGGTATAAATCTGGTTTGAGAGCAGAATCTGGCTTGCCATTCAAGCGTATTTAATAGAGAGAAGGGGAAAATTGTCAATCGCTGTTCACAATGTTCTTTTAATTGAATTAATACTGTAATTAATCTTGCTGAAAATGAAGTCTCTTCACATTTTGATACTGAACTAAACCCCTGCTTACTACCAATACTTATCTATGTTATTACAGAGAAACAAGTCGCAGTTGACTCTTACAGCTGTAAGAATTCTCTCACAAATGTATGAATGTAGCTCTAGAGTCTGATGCACCCCCTTGTTTGAAAAATCCAAACAGATTAAAAACTCCACACACTGTGTAAATAAAGAATAATCACATAAACAGGAGCTGAAGGACCAACATGATTTATAACTTCCAGAATCAAAGTCTTTGCCATATTAGAGCTATACTCCTGTGACAGAATGTGCTTATAATATTTCTAAGGTTCAGCCAAAGTCCCTTCCATTAGAAGCTTATTAAAAGATACTTAAGAATCATCTTTCATATCCCTTTTTGCCTCCTTTCACCTATATTCTACACTCTGTTTCCAATTATGTCAATGCAAATCCAAACTCACCTAGCAGAATCTATGGAATAAACCAAGATTTAAAAGAGGAACTGGGAACATTGTTATCTGTCTAAATTTAAAGTCTCTCCTCTTCTGCTCCAAAGCGTAGGAAATGGGCCATGTATGACTTATGTCTTCCTTGTCCTCTGTGGCACTGTGAACATAGTTAAATCATCTTGACTGTTTTTATGGGAAAAAAAGCCCACAATGCTTATTTTCAGAGATACTGACTCCATGGTATTAATATCATGAAAATATACAGGAAATTGTATTCTAGGTCTAGGGTCTCAGTAGTGCTCAGGAGTGTAGATGGCTTGTGGATTTTTAAAGACCACACATCACTCTGTGCTGGCCATAATCCTGGCATGAATAAGCTTTGTGAGGACATCTCATTAAAGATCAGTCCCAGCTCTCAAAGGTGGAATTCTGCTTCTCATGTCTAGAGGTGGCTTGCCTTGGCATCTTTTCCTCCTCTGCTACATGTTTATTAATGTTGACATACTGTTGTTAAGACAAAAAAACTTCATTTATTCTGCATGAGAAGATCAGGATTTCCAGAATTTAGAGAAAGAACAGAGGCATGTTAAGATGCAAAAGCAGCTTACTCTAGGTAAATAAAATTGTAGACACAATGGAGAGACTGCAAATGGAACCTGCTAAAGGATTTAGCTAGGTATTCCACGCATATACTGTGCTCTGATTTTAGAAAGCTATAGAATGAAACTTGTATGGAACTCCTAACCCTATTGAAATCAACAGTGAAACTTGGCCAGTGTGATCAAAGTTGATCAAAGAGTCATCATAAATAGATAGCACTGCTGACTATCATATTTCAACATGGAATATGGTCTAGCTTCCCTCTGATTCAATGGCGGAATAAATGAACAGGATTTAAATCAAGGTCATAAGAGCCCAAAGAACCAGAAAAATAATAGTATATATGTTCAGACTTGGAGAAAAGAAAAGAGAACAAACCACCAGAAGAAACCCCCTCATATCTTTTTTTTTTTTTTAAATATGAATTCTCCTTAATGTTTTCATCATGGTTGTGAATAACAAAACCTACTTTGCTTGGTGACAGCAGGAACCTTTTGAAGAAAAATTGTAACCATTACTGGTTATGCAGCATTGTTTTTATATATATAAACATTGTGTTGCTTCTCCTTGGACAGCTCAGTCCTACAAATTCCTAGTCATTCTCACTTCAAGCAGACTGTCCCCAAATCCAATTGCATAAAGAATTGCAAGAATTGATGAGAGCCTTTAAAAATGAATTAAAGTTTTGACAGAGAAGCCGCTGGTTTAGGGCTTAATCCTGCAAGGTTCAGAGCACTCCGGCCTCAAACTAGCAAAGCATTCAAGCATGTGACTACTTAAACTTGATGGCACTGCTCACATGCTTAAAGATAAGCATGAGTTTAAGTGTCTTGCTGTATTAAGGCCAGACTGCTCAGCCAGAATCGTGTCTTTAGCTCCTTTGGTCATTGCAGTGTTATTTGCTATTCACATTTTGTGTTCAAGCCCTGCAATCCAAGGTCAAATTTCCTCAGCTTTTGTTCTTTCTGTGAAGTACTTTAGCTGGTATTCCTATATTTGCTCAAGGCTCCATAAATCAAGAGTCAAATGCAATCTAAATAAAATGGTGAAAATCTTGGAAGCTGTATATGCTCATGGATGCCCAGCTTTAACTCTTTCCACTTTTTCAGATACATAATATCTTCTCTGGCCTCTTCTTCTTTCCTCTCTGGAGCTCAGTCAAAAACATGATATTCATAGCCAAAGAATCTCTTATCCAAGTTAGCATTATATTTGTAGTTACAGCACTACCATGATCTTTCAGACAAATCCACTTAGCTTTTTGCTTAAGTATGTTTCCTGCCCGACCAGGGGAAGATTCATAGTACTCCATGCCCTTTTACATTCCTTGATGATTAAAACCACTGTTAACTGATGTAAGATACAAGCTAGCTTATTATTTAAAATATGATGTTCAAGTTTCTAGTATATTTAGTTTTTACAGGTTTACTGTCACTTTGTCTTTTGGGAGTCCTTTATGTGAGTTGAGTGGTTTTCTCAGGTGAAAAAAAGTTTAAATAATACATAAATGTATGTCATGGGAGTCAATATGCTGTCATTGATGTGTACTTTACTGTTATGTTGTGTTATAGAATGCTGTGATGTCCTTTGTCTAAGCGACAAAATGCTAGTGGTCTTGTTTGGAGGAAAAAGAAAAAATATCATTTTAGCTAAAATGATACTTTGAGCAAATGCAGATATTTTCATAATTTCTAAAACCACATTAAACAAGCAAAGATACTGAAGGGTAACTTCCATATAATTCAAATTTGTTCTTGCATACTAATGTTCATTGAACTTTTGCAATGAACAAACTTACATAGCTTCTCCCCAGAAGACAAAACCTAAAAATGTCTGTGATATTACACAAACAATAAGTCAAGCCACAAAACACATTTGATAAAAACCCTCTGTCCCCATTCTAACACGTCTCTTCAAGTTCCTGTTATTTTCTATGGAGAGATGCATGAATTATGGGAACCAAAATGTCTTTATACAAGATGTGAACTTGATTAACATTAAATGCTGTTTTACTAGAGTTATGGAGTACTCACCTGTGTTTTCATCTCTGCCTTAGTTAAAATTCAGAGATAGCTAAATGAAAAACAAACCCAACATTTGCAGTTGTCAACTAATACAGAAGAGATGGTTTTAGTGTAAAATACTTTGTGTATATTGTTTGAAAATACCTTCTAAGAGTTGCTAAGGATCTGATTTTCCACCATGATATTCAGATCCTTTGTAAAGTGACTCAAAATGGAAATTGCAGTTCTCAGATGCAATTTTTTTTTAACATGTTTTGGGCTACTCCTCCCGTAGCTTACCCAGGGTGGCATTACTGAAGCAAATGGAATCATGATCCCCTTAAGCTGCTGCTCACTTCCCACAAACAGCTGCAAAGCTACCTCTTTCTGTCTGCCACAAAGCCTCCTACATGCAGAACTATAAAGAGGTAAACATCTGCTGTAAGCAATCTCACAGATACTGCATGGTATACATTAACTACCATGTAGTTTGAAATCATATTTTTTGCAAGAGTTTGTTGTCATGGAACAACATCAGACAACATTGTCTTTATCGACACAATAGAATCAAACCTGACAAACAAGAAAAGTGGACTCTCCAGTTCTGAATGCTCAAATGTGTCATGTGAGACTGAAGAGGGAAACAGGCTATGGGTGTTGCAGGAGAGTTAAAAAAATAAATAATCTATTTCTAAACCAAAATTACTAGTATATTTGCAGTCATAAGTTACCATTGAATATTTGCATTTTTACATTTGCAATTATTCAGTTACAGTAGTAACTACACAATTTGGAGAAAATTACTAATGTTATGGTAAAGTTAATTTCTGTAGTTGCTAAAGAAACTGCAAAGATCTTACAAGGACTACTGGAAGACAGGGATAAATCTGAGTTTGCCAGGGAGATTTTAATATAACTGGGAATAATTAAGACATTTGGATTTTGACTTCTCTTCTTCCTCCATTCTCTGATGTATGTAATCTCCAGATAATGTTGTACATAGCTCAAAATGACAAATGTTTATGCTTGATCTAGGTACTGCATGTTCTATGTAGATGACTAAGTGAAGTCCTTCAATCCCATACTGTTATCATTTATTCATAATATGAAATGATCTAGCCACTTCTAGCAGGGAACTAAGCTCTTGTGCTGGACAATACACAATATATGCACTAGAATTTTGAGGACCACTCGGAAATCAGTGCCAGACTGTCTTAGGTACTTTATAACTATATATTAAAGAGGCGACCCTCCCCAAAATAACACACTCATCACACAGATAGAAAGAGTAAGGACACAGTGCTAGAAAATTTGTTTTGTAAGAATAAAGTGACCCTAACTTGACAACATGTTGATAGCATTCACGAATATACTTTATAGCTTCCAAACACCAGTCAAACACATGGTGGTCACAGTTCATAAATTCTCATTAACTTATGTTGCTTTTCCTCAGTAACACAGACACTTAAAGGAGATTTTTTTAACAGACTTTAAAAATGTTTTTAGCTGCAAACAAAATCTGAGAAAATTTAAACAGATGTCAAAATACATTTCCACTTAAATTTCCTTCCCAAGCATGATTTGCATATAGCTTAATTTGAATAGCAGCTGGGTTGCTGAGGAAAATTTTTATTTTTAAAGAAAAAATGAAATATAGATAACACATTAGTGGAAAAGCAGCCGTATTCAGAGGCTGTTTGCATTCTGTACTGGTGGAGAAGAGGGTGTGGAGCAGTGGTATCTTAGCAATTCAACCCAAGCAAATACTTGGAAAAAGGCAAATAAAACTGGACCACATTAAGCTTCATCAATGCCAAAAAAAAGAGAGTTTGTTTCAGGAGACTTATGAATGGCATGTATCCCAGCAACTATAGAATATGTAACAGGAAAACTAGGTAGCGCTTGTTAAGAGATACAGTTGTAAGAAGAAACAAGAAATGACTAGGAGGACAAAAGCTTATTCATATATGTGATATTGTGACTATATCCAATTTCAGTGTAGTAGGAAGTAAAGGATTAAGACCTAAATCATCAGAAATAATGTTAATAACCATGCTACGCTGATTTTGCTGACCCCAACCGACCAAAGGGATATTCCATACCATATGATGTCATGTGCAGCATATAAAGCTGGGGGAAGAAGGAAGAAGGGGGGATGTTCGGAGTGATGGTGCTTGTCTTCCCAAGTAGCAGTTAAGATGTGATGGAGCCCTGCTTTCCTGGGAATGGCTGAACACCTGCCTGCCCATGGGAAGTGGTGAACGAATTCCTTATTTTGCTTTGCTTGCACACACAGCTTTTGCTTTACCTATCAAACTGTCTTCATCTCAACCCACAAGTTATCTCACTTTTACCTTTCCGACTCTCTCCTCCATCCTGCCAAGTCGGGGTGAGCAAGCAGCTATGTGGTGCTTGTTTGCCAGCTGGGGTTAAACCATGACACATGCTGAACCCAATACTTTGGGCTTTGCTGTGAGGTTGTAAATGAGGGTGCTTTCTCAGTCTATATTTTCTGCTGCTAGGAGAGGGAGGAGCTGGGAGAAATGCAAAGAACACTTTACCTCTCTTCTCTTAGGACTATGTGATGCCCAGAGATGACAAAGACACAAACAGTTCCTTCCCTCTGACACAGCAGCCTTTTGGAAACACCCATCCCTGAAAAATCATACAATAGTGTAGGAGAGAGTATTTCAGCTACTTTACGTATGAGCCATGGAGGAGAGAGATGCAGATTGCTCTGTATTACTGAAGTTAAGAAACTGTTTTCCATCTTGACAGCTAGTCTGATTATTTATTGTAAGGGCAGAGTTTGTTTCAGGATGCTAGGGAGTGCTTTGACTAGAGCAAGCAGGGACTACTGTAGCATAGGAGTCTTCTGCAATATTACTTATGATTATAGGAAATTGGACTGGAAAGTCTGTGCTTCTCTTTTTCTGTTGTGCTGCCAAACACAAAACTTAGCAAGTAAGAAGGATGGAGTGATTTGGCCCTGATGAATGAATACTGGCCTCTCTCTGCTACAACGAAAGGAAAAGTAGTTGAAGGATCTGTTACTGTCTGATCAATGGGTTTATCCAGGCTGTGCATGGACTGGTAAGCGTTTCATACATTCCCAAGCACCCTGGGGATACAAATGCAAGAGCCAAATCTAATTTTAATGTAAATATTCATAAGCATAGTCAAATAATATCTGCACGCCACTATGATATTTATTTGTATCAATATTTCCCTGCATGGAAAAAATCCCTCCACTTGTTGGCTAAATTCACAAGCAGTGCAAACAAAGCATCAAGGCGTCCTTTCTCCTCAGGAAACAACAAGAAATTTTGCTCATAACAGCCTGATCTGTTCAGGTAGCACACCTCCATACGGGAAACATGGGTGCTGACCTTCATGCATGTTGAAGACTCACAAGTCATGTTTAGGACTCAAAGCGCATTTGTTTTATTACCTTGGTGCAATGGACTAGAATACCAAAAAAACACAAGGATTATTCATGCTCATCATCAAGCTCACGGATAGACAGCTTCACACTTGTGCCCAGGAATGGTGGTACCCTGTTGCAGGCCAGTTATCATGCAGATTGCATGTAATTAATTTTAGCTTCAGTTTCCCTAATTGAGATGTAGCACAGTGTGTCATTGTATGGTGAAATAAAATGATGTGGGACACGTTTTATCAGGTGGAAATGGAAAACTAAACCAAAAACTCATACTAGCGATTTAGGGAAAGTAAACACTTAACTGATTCTATACATATGTAATATTTCTTCATTTCTATTTACTTAAAAGATAAAAATAAACGTTATTTTTATAAAAGAAAGAAGAAATTAGCTCACTGAGGGCTTAATTATCCTTTCTTCTCCAATGGGAATCAATGCTATTGGCAGCTTGCAGGCCTGTTCTCTTGACAAATCAAGTTGTTGGCTGAGGCGTGAAGTGTTAGATTATGATCGACTCAGCGTGACATTGTGGTTCATGGCTACTATATTACAGAGGGAAAAAGGGGATTTATGCTTCATATCCACTTTGAATTCATAGTGAAACAAGTGAATCATTCTGTTCAACCTCAGGAGTTCATGTTCTACACCTGGGGGCTGAACAATATTACAGGCTTGAACATTTTAAGGAACAAGTGCAATAAAATACCACTGTGAAATATTCTCTCTTTCCCCTCATGCTATAAGTTTAAAGATTCACCTGGAGTAATGATTTAATGAGTGCATTTCACTAAAAGGAATAAGAAGGATGGTAAGGATGGACGTGAAAGGTATATATTGGTCAATTGGAAAAAGACACTGCCAGATAAATAAATGTAACTAGAGGAATAATAATGCACAGTCTCTCTGGAAGGCCTAAACTATAGGTCTAAAAGACGTACAGCATTTTTTTCCACCTCCCCATTAATAATACATTTCAGTTGTGCTGCCATATTTAAACAAAGGTATAACATTAAGTATGTTTGTACTTGTCTTATTTCCTATATTCCCAGATCAACATCTGGAAAAAAACACAGTCACAACTGGGGTCAGTGTGACTGCTATAATGAAGGAAAGTATCAGCACAATTCTCCAGAGACACATGACAAAGTATGTATTTAATGGACAGTATTGATACGGTCTACAACTCCATCCATTCCTCCTGGAAGAACCACTCACCCTTGCAATTCAGGTGTGGTCATTTAACCACGTGCAAAACCTGCAGTCACAGCACCAAAAGCTGGAAGAAGCCGATCCTCATAGCGCTCCATTTCAATTAAGTTCAAGATTCCCTGTTTTTTAAAATGTAGAATTCACACTATTTTTCCTATACTGTTAGGAAATGCAAGGCAAATTGAATTTCATCCTTGCAAACACAGCTTGACTGCAAAAGCAGAACTAAAGTCCATCTCCAAAATGTCAGCACTGAATTCTTATTTCAGCCCTATCTTTATAATGAGCAGAATCAAGGCATGGAAGGTGGCACAATGAAATTAAAGAAAATCTAGACACCTGCTCCTTTTTAGGGAAAAATTATTCCCTCTTTTCTAATTAAGTAAAAGTGCCTTTTTAGGTTTTACTCAAAAGAATGAATTCTTTCCACCTCTCGGTTATTGTTTTTTCAGAGAGGCCAATCATCTGAAGGACTTGGAGAAATGCCAGCTAAAATAAGGCTGAAAAATATCTCTCCAGTTTAAAAATAATGGTTTTCTTTTGTATGTTTATGATTTTCAAGAGACAGGGTTTGTTGGTTTTTTTTTAATCTGATACTGCTACTTAGTAATAGCAAGGAAAGCAGCTTATTGTTATTAACTATTATTTGTTCAGTGCACTGAGTGATGAACACACTTTATGGACAATTCTCTGTTAGATGATCAGTATTTAACGACTTGGTAATGCAAACAAGAGACCTCTCTCTGCTTCTGGGTGACTTTCCTGAGGAAAAGGGGATCCCTTACTGTCCTCATACCATACTTCAACCTGGATTGGTGTTTTATTGGTTGCTGTTCTCAAGAGGTATTCTTTTGTCTGTAAGCAGCCATGTGACTGATGTTTAAGTTCACTATTGACATACAAGATAGAGGGTTCTACTTAAATTTTGTGTTGCCATTGTGGCATTCCACTAAGATGGTCTCTGACCTGACACAGGGATGCTAGTTAGTTATATACCCATCCATAAATATGGACTCATCTGCTCTTGTGAGAAGCAGATTTAATGATAAACCGTCTTTCTATAGCACACAATATAAGGTCTCATAAACACTAGCTGAAGAGGAAAACTACAGACTGGCTTGTTCATAAACCACCATAAATTTGCCAAAGTCGTTCTAGTATTGCTTTGATAATGCCTGAAATTCAAAAGCTATTTTGTAAAGTCATCAGCACCTTTATGGCACAACTGCTGCAAAATATAATTCCTTGGAATATTTGTCCAATGACACGTCAAAACCATGTCAGAAAATGCATCAAGGCTAGATCTTCATCTGACATGCGTCAGCGTTGACAGTCCATTGATTTTAGAATCTTCATTTTCTATATATAAGTTGTGTTGCTGAAGATGTAAGAGGCTACTATGCTGGCCTCTGGCTAGCAGGTAAAGTTCAATGTGGAATGCTCTTTGGCAAGGAAAATAAGATCTGAAAAGTGCATAGATGCAGTAGTTGCCAAATGGGAATACAGAATAATGTGTCTGTAACTGGTAAAGCTCTCTACAGTAGTTAACCTAATACAGCAGCTGAGATCCTATTCCTCTGTCCAGTTGGAGGGGCAGAAAATTTATTCACAGCTCAGGTATCTCCTAAATTTCTAATACTGATCACAAAGAGAAAATGACATTTTTACTAACTTACTGGACAAGATTTATATCTTCTTAAGATTAACGTCTGATCCTGAATATCTCCAGAAGAAAGGTGCGTGAATGCATTCTCATCACATTACCTACCTCTGAGTTAAACACAGTTAAAAAAATGTAAGCCCAAAGCATCCACCTCTATTTACACTGCACTTCTGGATGTGCTTGAATCCCACTGCTGTCACCTCAGAACTTGAATCTCTCTGAACTGTCAGCTGGCTGCACTAACAGATAGGCTGTTTATATTAGTCCTCTGGCATAATGAAGTGCATCTTCAGCTTTGCAAAATATCAGGCCAGCTTGATTAACTGGTGCCATCACTGTCGTGTTATTTTTAGAACATTTCCCAAGAGTTACGATCTGCAAGTCTTAATATTACTGTTTTCTCTTAAGTATATTATTGAGTAAAATTATACATCCTACTATAGTAGTCAGTGACCTCAAGCTGGATAGTTGTCTTTTGGAGTTCTGTACACTATGTACCAAGATACCGTACCTATCCCACAGAACTCAAAACACATAAACTAGAAAAGGCAAAGATAGATATTTAGTCCTATTTGCAGATACAAAACCAAGGCAAACAGAAGGCACTTCCAAAGGTCACAAGGGTTTTTGCAGGATGCTAGAACTTCTAGGGGCACATGTGTAACTCAACACAGAGCACAAGTACCTACATTACTTTTTACCAAGCTGACTTTTGATGTAACACCTTATCAGTGTGACACTGCACCTAAGCTAATAAACCCAGCTAGAGGAAAAGATACTCAGACTCTAAGATGGTTATATGAATTAGGGCTCATGAATAGCTCTTTCCACATAAAACTATATGTGCTATTCAGCTGTATGAAATAGGGTGTAAGAGTTATGACCTAAACTTTATTCTATTTTCTGAAAATGAAAAAAAAAAATTATTAATAATTTAAAAAATCAACATTAAGTATTCTGTAATATTAAGTTGCTGTTAAAATCGGCATGGATGTTCTAGGCTGGCACCAAACAATGCAATTTTAACAGTTGACAAGTAACATTGGTTACTGAAGTGTGGAACACATGCATTTGAAACACACACGTGAAAATATCCATCTTAGTTACCAGAGCAACTGAAGGATTTGAAAATGTTATCAGTCTTTTTAAGAATTAAAAGGGATTCCTCTGTTTATAAGATGCATTTTTTTTTTATTTTGTTGGTAGTCACAGTTCATATTTCTCTTTATGTATATAAATATATAGATTTATATATTTATGTCAGTACATATCTAATCATACATTGGAATAGTTTATTGATATATATTTCACAGTAGGCATAGAAGGCTTGGGGTTGTTCATCTTTAAAACTTAGAAGGACACTATTTTTACAAAGCTTATTTCCTTAAAAAGTTTGGTACTTTAAAATGAGAAAAATAAAGCACATCCACTTCCAGAGCTACCTACGAAAGAAGCCGGCATAGTTTTTCTACAAAGACAGCTAACTTCTCCTCAGCTGTGTTCATGATACTTCTGTGTTTGCTTTGTCCCATTATAACACCAACTAAAATTTATTTTCATGGAAAATCACTGAAAAATGGTTGAAAGTTCCATGTAGAAGTGTTCATGGAAACCATATGCTCAACTAAAGCAAGCCAGAGGTTGTGATGGAATAATTTTCAAATTTCTGCAATCCAGGAAGAGTATTAATTGCTTGCTTGTGAGATATGAATACTACAGGCTAAAGAGTCACTGCTGAGTACTCACAAAACTACTCCCAAATAAAAAAAAGCTAAACCAACCTCCCCCTTTTCCCCCTCAGACCCCACCTCCCCAAAACTCCAGCAAAGTACCAGAGATCTAAAAGCCTCAATAAATTATTTCTTGAAACAGTAATGAATATAATCAATCCAAAGACATTGCTACCTGCTTATATATAGTCTACAAAGTAGGAAAAGAACATAATTTTCTAAATTCTCTGCTCTGATTCACACAGGGAATGTCAGGTCTGCTCTGAGGAAGTTGCACACTGGAAACAATGACAAACAAGAAAAGAAAAAGTGTCATCTTTTTCGTGCTTCTTGGCTACCTCTAAATGGACAGATGCAGAAGCACGTCTGCTTTCAGGTGAGCACACCAATCTCATCCTGGCCCCCGCCTCTGTGACACTCCAGTGTGCATGATGCTCCTTATTTTATATTTTGGGGAAAGAAGCACGGCTTGGACAGCTGGCGAGGTCAGAGCTGAGCTAGATTACTAGAGGAGCAGGGCTGTACTCTGGACACTAACCAGTTCACTTTGCTCAGTTTACTTATGCATGCCTTCAGATAATGGGAGTTTTACCAAGGTCTTTCAGTTCTAAGATTGAGTTCAAGTGTTGTTTCACACAGGAGTACGGGGTATAGTAAAACAGTGCTGGGAGAAAATCCACTGCTGGAACTGGCAAGCTATACAGATCTACAGCTCTGATCCCAATCACAAAAGACTACACCATAACATGCAAATAAATCATTAGATATCGCTATTAATTTCTCTATTTTGTCTTTTGCAGCACTAAATACATCAAGGAATTTTTGATAAATTTTCCAATTATATTTGTTCAGAAGCATTGGCAAAACAATCTGTACTATTAATGAGATGTTTAGTGCAAATTAATCATTAAACTGGACAGTCTATGCCCTGAAAAGAAATTGTTTTGCAAAGTGTTTTTATTAGCACAGTCAGCCTTTGGAAATTATAGTGTTTCTTGAAAGATCTTCATAATTACTTTAACTTGTTATAGGTGTTATGAACAATTTGCTACAAAGGTAACAAAGCACTCAGCTGGACTGTAGTCTGTCAACCTGCCCTTGCACATCTCAAGAAGAATATGAGGAGAAGGAATCTCTAACTTCATACATGGGGAGAGCAAACAAGGCAAAGTTCATTTGAACTCTGGTCCTATGATACTGAAGAAGGAAGTGGGAGTGACACAGGAGATAGCCATCATATAATAAGTTAAACGAACTCTAAGGTCACTGGAAGTCTACTGGAAATGAGTTCATTGTAAAGAGCTCTCCAGTTACCTACGGAGTTACCTAGTTTTCTTTCCTACATTCAGCATAACATGGGTGGGGTAGAGAATTTGCAGGGGTTTTTTAACCTCAGTTAAATAAGCTGCAATAAAGAAATCTAATGCAGCAATTAATGCATCTGAGGAGTGGCAATTGTGAACACATTCTGCATAGAGAGATTTCTCATACATAGATTCTGTTGAACAGCAGCATGCACGCGAAGGTTAATGTTTTATTAAGCAGCACAAACACATACTATTGCTGCTTCCAGTATTGCACATATGGCAATGTCACCTAGCAGGAAGAGTAGTTCTTGCTTAAC
The DNA here is from genome assembly GCA_013400195.1 of Aramus guarauna. NCBI lineage: Eukaryota > Metazoa > Chordata > Aves > Gruiformes > Aramidae > Aramus > Aramus guarauna. The sequence continues at coordinate 82,122 of VXBL01000838.1, read as the reverse complement.
AGAAATATAGTTAATCTAAATAGACAAACTGCAAGGGAATTATGAAATCAGAAGCAGCCATCAGATCCTCTTAGCATCACTGCATTGTCTGGAACTAATTGCTACATCCCACAATTATGTTTTTTCCCTAGACATTTGCCTAACCCTATTTCTTGCGATGGCTGTTCGTATCGTGTTCTTATTTTTAATACAGCATAACTATTCTCTGTGCATAGACATGCTCTACTCACATTCCTTTAGGATTTGACCCTTTCTTGGCTTTAGTTCGTAGCTCTTGTTCTTGTATTTGACACAAGTTCAAATCGTATAGTAGCATCTAGCCTCTCAAATCTCTTTGGAATTTTATGTACCTCAAAAAGGTCACCACTTTCTCTCTGTACTCTGTGTAATTTAGCCTTAAAGTTTGAAAGGTTGATTGTGAGGTTTTTTTAAGAAAACTGTATCTTTAAAAAAGCCTGTAAAGTTTAGTAACTTTATGGCTGCCATCTACTTTATGTATTTTCCTGGTAGTCTTCAACAAACTAATTACTGCCTTTCACATATGTCCTCATATGTTGCCTGTATTGTGATATCAGTCTCCTACTTGGCAAATACAGATATAATGACATGAGTTCCTTTAAAAAAAAAAAGTTGGTCTTTGATTCCTTTTTAACAGCTATTATTGTCTTCAATGTGACAGCGGTTGTTTATATTGGCCTTGTATTTAAGGCAAAGTCCTAATAGAGATGATGGAGTTCAGTTGAGATAAAATCCTTCAGGAAGCTGAAATCACCTTATCTCATCATTCAGCTTGAGCACTACAGGACAGATTTGCTCTCAGCAGCAGGTATAACTGACTTTTGGTTATACTTGTAATGGGCCTCTCATTGCTGTATCTCATAAGCTGTCTTTCTTCCCCTTCCTGTATTCAAATGACCAAGTGATTTATTAAACATATGCTGTCATATAGCAGCTTTTTTACTGGAAGTGCCTGTAAGTTTTGTCTTGTCTTTTGTCTAGTTAGGAGAAAAGGAGGCTGAGAGATGATCTCAGTGCTCTCTGCAGCTTCCTGAGGAAGGGAAGAGGACAGGGAGGTGCTGATCTCTTCTTCCTGGCATCCAGTGACAGGATGTATGGGAATGGTTCAAAGCTGCATCAGAGGAGGATCAGACTAGATTTTAAAAAATATTTCTTTACTGAGAGGGTGCTTAAGCACTGGAACAGGCTTCTTAGAGAGGTAGTTGATGCCACGTGCCTATCAGTGTTTAAGAGGCATTTGGACAATGCCCTTAATAATATTCTTTACCTTTCGGTCAGCCCTGAAGTGGTCAATCAGGCAGTTGGACTAAGTGATCACTGTAGGTCCCTTCCAGCTGAACTATTTTAAGTATGATCCTCTACTAAGTCATTTTTAGGAGCCAGACCATAAGAAGTCCTCTAGTTCTTCCTCTCTTGTACAGATATATTTCTCTGCAGACACTATATCTAGTATTTAGATGTCTACATCCACACATTTATATGCTGATTTTATATTAAGGGCCTAAGATTTTTTTTTTAATGCGACTGTTCATTTTACAAAGAAATAACTCTACATTGTCAGAATTGTATCATACTAAACTGCGCTGTAAATTCCAGTGTTGTACTGCAAAATATATGCTCATTAAAATTCACTAAGTAGGAATTTATGTCTGAGGACAAGGAAGAATGAAGATATGGTAGCAATCTTTATAATGCTAAAATTATAAACAATGATGTATGTGGGAGAGGGTAAACAATGTAGATCTTTCATTTGGTCAGCATATTATGTGTATTTTATTACAGAAGCAATTTGACCCAAACTGCCTCTCTTCAAGATACTAGAAGTTTTTACAGGGCTATGCTGACTTGTTAACTCCAATTTGCATAGTTACAATGCACAGAAGGATTTTCATTGTGTGACATGATAGCTATCTTCAGCTCCTTCACCACATAGCAGTAATTACCACTTTGTAAACATTTTCTTTGAGTCTAGGCCCACAAAATTTTGTTGGTTTTTTTGGCCAAGAGTAATAGCTCTGGGAATGATTTAGAGTCTCGTCTCCAAGAGTTGCGTGTAACGAAGAAAACAATCACCCTTGAAAATTTTCTTAATGTGAAAAGCCTAAGACATCCTCCTGTAAAACCTGTGAAAGTCACATGAATATTTTAGTACTAGCTAGCTTTAGTGCCCCTACTTCCTAGCTCTCAGCACAGCAAATCTGCTAGGACTGGACCAGACTTTGATGCCCTCTAGTGACTCCCAGACAGGGCAATGGCTTTCAGAGCCATTAATATAGATGCATGTGAAAAAAATAAATCATGAGGTCACAGTGATGTTGATTTATCTTTTCCAGCTCTCCTCTCTCCCTCCTTTCCAAATGTACTACAGAAAACAGAAGTCAGAAATAATTAGCAGCTCTTTAGATTTCAGTTTTATTGCTCTCAGTCTCCATCTTTGGTGTTATTTAGGCTATAGCAAAGTTTCCCAAGTGACTGTCTTTATCCATATTACACTATGTCAGAATACTATCAACTGGCAGGTGCTATAGGATTGTGATTCTCTAGATCAGTACAAATATATAGGGAAAAACACCACAAGAATGGCTGACAACCACTCTTTGAAGGACTCATGGCTGCGTACAATAGAATATAGAGCAGCTCATAACAATGGAGCCAGTTTTACCACATCCATAAAATCCTCAGAACTGAAAAGCCCATAGCAATGGGGCTCTGATCTTCACTGGGGTCTCAGTGTTTTCATAATGATCATTAATCAACAATGATACTAATCCTAGCCAGAAGGAAAAGGAATATGGACAGAAGAGAATCAATTCTTCACTCAGTGATGAGTCTGGTTGGGACCATGCAATATCGATAGCCTTCTCTGATTAGTGTGCATCACATAGTCTCTTTTGTCATCTGCCTTAATGAAAATATTACAGTGGGATTTTACTGCCTTCCCTTTTTGGCAGAGAGAGCCTGTGATGAAGGGTATATGGGATTCTCAGTGTGTGCTATATGCCAGTTCCTGAAGGAACAATATTTTGCATTCTGCATTTGCACAGGAAACGCTGCTCTGATCTTTCTATGTTGCAAAACCACTGTTTGAGAGAGCAGATTGCTGTGTCATCCACACTGCACAAATCGTTTGTAGCCATATTGGTCCTCACCATGAGCATATGTGAGCATTTTTCAAGTGTCACAAAAACTTGCCGTCTTAAGGATTAATATTAAACACCTTGTACCATATGGAGGCACACGAGAGAGAGTCCTTATAGATTTTAGCTAGGAACTGCATGATTTGCTTGAGAGGGCTGTGTTGTAAGCATATTTAGTGACTGCAGATAATAGATATTCATGTGGTTAAAACCAATATCTCTCTCCACAAACCTAGCTTAATTAGGTTTGCAGCAATTTTTTATGATAATTTAGTTCTGCCTTTGCCTTTTGGCTGGCAGATCGTCCCTGGAAACCTCTTACAGAAATTCCCGTTGACTGCAATGATTCTCAGTTTGGGCAAAACTGATCACCGCTGCCTTCCCTGCTGTTGAACTCAATCAACAAGCCATATATAACTCTCTACAAATAAAAATACCAGTTAGGTCAGAAAATCTGAAAACTGGCTGTTTGACACCAGAAAGATAATGATAATGTAACTAGTTCTGCCAGGACTTGCATCAGAGCATAACAGATGAATCCCTCCCCATCCACTGAGTCACCTTGCCAACTTTTTTTCAATTAGTTTCCTCCTTATAAATCAACAGTGAAAGATCACTTTTCAGCTAGAAGGTACTCAGTCAAACAGCAATATAGCATCAGCCGCCATGAGACAAAAATACAAGGAAAATGGAAACACTGACACTTGATTTTTCTTTGCTTCTCACCAGATATGAAACTTCTACTCTTTCCCTAAATCCAGAGAATAAGTTTCTTATTTTGTTTCCATTTTAACAGATGCTCCTCCTCCCTTCCCTTCCTACTTCAGAATGATCACTTCTGTATAGGGATGGTTGAAATGTGCGTTTCTCCTCAATTTTTGGTTACCTGTGTTCATGAAATTACATGATCTCTTCCCTCTCTTCTTCAGATCGGTCTCAAATTCATATCTTATATAGAACCCTCTTATGCCTCAATCAAGACAGCTGAGTTTTGATTCAACCAGCTTGATTTTGAGTCACAAGGATTGCTATTATTGCACCACACTTCCTTACATACAATTCTTTCACACTTAATTGGAACTCCAGGATGATTTAAGCTGGGAGAAATTCCCTGTAAAACTATCAGATTGCTTATTTGCAATGTACAGCCCTACACTGTTTTGCTGTGGTTCAGGTCTGGGTTCAAACTTGCTCAAGACTTTGACCAATACACAGAGTGCAGCGCGTACAACAAAACAAATAAACATGGTCGCTGCCTGACTGGTGCCAAGCAGAACCTACAACGTCCGAGTTCTGCCACTCGCTTTTAGAGGAAAACATCACTTGGATCTCCCTGTTCTATTTTGCTGCTGATTTTCAGGGCCTGTATAAGAACTTAATGACCTTTGAGGCTTTGACTCTTTCTTCAGAGTTGGTTAAAACTGACTAGCAAATTCAAAAGTTATGAGGGACAGATGGGCAGCATGCACGCAAAAGTCTCATTTCTACCCAGGCTACACAGTGCCTCAATTCAGATGTCGTTCTGAACAATTTATATACAGTCTTGCTGTTTCGCTGCTGTAGCTCACATTAACCTGTCTTTTGTGCATGTGTTTTATCAACATGCATTTACCTTGACTCACTGAATACCACCATTCTGCTATAGTTTTCAGGAGGAGATTACATAGCCCATATTAAAGCAGAGTTCTTTGGCAGAAAGCAACCATGTCACCTTTATTTTTAAGTGAACGCATATTTTTTTGTATCAAAACAATGACTGAAGATAAGGAATTATATAATCACAAAATTTGTACTGCCTTATCTTATATTTGAGGAAAATATTGAGATGCCTCACAGATCAATAAATCCACTGAATAGGGAGAGCCAAATACAACTTAGAGATCAGCAAATGCACAATAATTGTATGGAAAACACAGCTATTTAAGAGTGATTGTAAATTATATTTGAGCATCTTAAACTAAATAATGCCAAAGAGAAAAACGGTGTGCTAATTATTTTCTCACTCAGCCTACCTGAGTTCTATATAACATTCTAGTAACAATTGCCAGGACCATGGACTAAATTGCACACATTTTCTTCATTTAAATGTTACCTGATGAATAGGAGTATTATAGGGATTATACCTCCTAATGACAAAGCTAATCTCCTATGTAACAGTTGATGGTGATCACTGCTTGTACTATTCAAAGTAAAAAACGGACTTTTCTGTGTGCTCAACTTCAAAGGATTTCATTTGACTTACAGAGAAAGGAACACAAAAGAGACAAGAGCACGAACTCTGGATTGAAAAGGAGGATAAACTGATTATTTCAATGTTTTGTACAATCCAAAGTTGTTAGAAAAACATAAAGCATTTCTTATATTAAACGATTGATTTGAGAGGAAAATGGAAATGCTCACGTTTCACAATGTGCAGATGGACAAGTGCAAAGCTTTCGGTAATGATAGCTCATGGAAATAAAGCAAAAATATCACAAATCCAGACGCCAAGTCAAGACTGCTGAATTGCCATTGTTAGGAGCCTATAATACTACAGGATTTATTTCTCATTTGAAGAAATACTGTTTTCTGTCCACAGCCAGATATGTTCAGAGGGATAGCATATTTCACAAAAAGCTATGATTCATACTCCTCCTGCCCCAATCTCACTCTTTTCCACGGATAATGTACCTGACAAATGATTTATCTTTAGCAGAGAACAACAGTGCTGCATATATATATACTGTTCAGAGTCTGGAAAGTGTCCGAGGAACTCCCTGCCTAGGGGAAGTGCATGCAGGGCAGTAAAACAATACAGATCTGGACATGCACCTGTTTTCTCTGAGGACATCATCAGTCAAAGATACAGAAAACCTTAACAGAGGGAAAGGAAATACAATAAATAAATAAATAAAATAATTAAGTACAGCTGTTTACTTTTTGGCCAGTTTCTTTCCTGACTTAAGATAACTACTTCTTAGAGTCCTTTGACTTGCAAGCTCTGAGACCTTGAAAGGAAGAAAGGGGAGGGGAGAGAGAAAAAGAGTAAGCACAAACCCACTTGCTAAGTGGGGTTTTATAAAATACTGCAGCTCCCAGTCTTAAAATGTCTAAAATGAAAATCTGTTGCAAGGACATAATAAAAATAAAGCTGATAATGTGCTCCCCTAGGAAGAAGGAGCACATGCTGCTCCCCAGTACCCAGAAGCCATTATTTCCACTGAGAATAAAAACAACTTACACAGTAAGATGCATTCCCAGCTTCCACAGTTGATTTAGAGATATCAGGAAACTTTCAGAATAGGCATGGCTTAGCATGACATTAGTGCATGGAAAATGCCTCTATTAAAATAGTCCCCTGTTTTATCATTTACCTCCTCACCTAGGAGGACTTATATCTGATCCCCCAGCCCTGCAGTGCCACGTTCAGTCACGTTATTATCAAAGCACAGCAATCAATCATTTCTCACTACAGGTGACACTCAATAAGCATCAGGAAAAAAGTCATTGTTACACAGATATAAATACATATTCCATTTAACTGTCTTTCCTTAGATACAGTCATGTAACAAACTCAAAAAAAAATGAGCTCAATGGACCAGAAAAATTCTTCATCAGATATCAGAATTGTAAAATTTATATGAACTTACTTATATGCAATCAAATCCACAAAACCTGTAAATAAATTTAAGTGTGATGCACAAACATGAACATGCATATTCCAACATTAAGATGACAGTATGGGAATGACCTATTAACTGAATGTTCCTCCTAAAACTTTAAATCAATTATCGGGTACTGTGACCAAGCTTCAGGATTACTACAATATCTAACTACTAATTGGTTGATTATTCTTCAGTAATATCAAGCCCCATTTTGTTTCTCCCATGCCCACATTAGCTAAAACCCAATGATCTCATTTTTAAGGAGGAAAAGAAGTTGTTTAGATTCAAAGCCCAGCTTTCCTGGAGGTGGGGAAGTTGTACAGAATCGCAAAGCGCAATGTGACAGTTAACACGTAGGGATCACTGCAGAAAGTCAAATAACCCCATAACTTGTGAGGTAGGAAAGAATATTGGACACAAACAAAAAATCTGAAGAGTTCCTAGGATCCATCTGTCTTTCACTTGCACCATGGGCTTTGACTGTTAGAGGTTTTCTTACAGGAAAGATAGGATATCTTGTGGGAAAAAGAGTATTGCTCCCATTTTACCACCTTCCTACAGTGGTTCTTCCTCAATAGTTATGGACAATGAGGAGATGAGCTTTGCTATGCTTATAAATAATTTTTAATTTCAAAAAGACAACATTACTGAAAGTGTATAAAAATGCCAATAAAGTAAAACCAACCAGGAATCCTTTCTGAGATTTTTTTTTTGAAAGAAGCAGCAAAATTAAAAATTGCAAACATGCTCACCATAACGTGCTTACACTTTAGTACAAGGCAGTATTACTAGCGCAGCACTTTTTGGTGGTTTACGAGAATTCTCTACAAACTGAAGTTCTTTAAAGTTAAATTGCACTTCAAAGTTTCATTTACACACTGTAAAAATGATATAGTTAAGTTTTCAACAGGGAATGAATTATTCATTAAAAAAGATAATGGTGTTAAACTCATCCAAGGAGCTATAACATTAGCATAAAGAATACCTTATGTCACATCAATTTTAAAAACAGAAAACATAAACCACAAAAGATATTGAACCATGGATTTGTTTTTTGTTACATTAAACAAAAAGCAATTATTCTTACAGCAACCTTTTCATAGCACTTTAATCATGCTGGTAGGTATTTTACAAGCCATTTGATCTTAATTATTAATTGCATCAGAGTAGGCTGGGTGGAACATGCTTTATTCTAATTTTACTATTTTTGCTTTTGATTTTATGCAAAGATGTGAAACAGAAGTGCTTAAAAAGGAAAACTTTTTTTCCCTTTATGTCTCAGTGAAATGGAAAAGTCAGATATATGAATATACGAACCCTCTTAAAAAAAAAAAAAAAAAAAAGACCACTTATGGAAAGTTTAGTGGGGGGATTCCAAAAGTTTGGGAGAGGTTAAAAAACTCAGAACAAACCAACCCCAAAACCCAATCCAAACAAATTTAAAAAACAACCAAAACCACTGTGAAAATAAATATTTTCTCCAAAAACAGTAAGCTTTAATAAAACAAACAAACCCTCCATGCCTAGCAGTAAAGAATAACTTTGAGGAATTAAATAAGTATCTGCAAACCAGTTCCTCAAATTCAGTTGTCAGTTAACTCTGTTTACTGACATAACAGCACAATTCCTTAGCTCCTTCTTGACATAACTTCTGTAAAATGGACTCATTGTTACTTCCCAGTGATTTTTTAGTCTTTTAAGACTAGTGTTCTTAAATTACTTTGGCTAAATAGACTTCAGGATTAAAATAACTGTTTTCTTCTATACCATCTTCTCAACTTATTCATTCCTGCTATTGTGCAAAGCAGCTGCTTCATCAGTTTTCTAGTGTAGTTTGCTGAATAGCTTTTCACCTATTTAGGAATTAAAATTGTTTTAGAGATCTTTTATCTGTTTCTTATAACTTGTTTTAGAATTCAAAGGCAGGTTTCTCAGGCAAATAAATTGATGCACTAGAAAGACAAGGGGCAATGGCTTCAGCAGCTGGAGAATTCGTGCATTTTCCTCACATTTACTTATTTATTTTACTTACGACTTAGATTTACTTTGCTTTATCAGTCAATCTCTTCAGAATTAGGAAAAACTTAGATTAATCAGATTCTGCAAAGTTGATGAGACAAATTCAAGATAACCATGTAAAATATTGGCTTTATCCTAAGGAGCGAGGGATTTGGATGGCATCTTTCCTGAAGGCAGGTTTTTGCTATTGCAATGCCCGATTCAGTCTTGCAGTCTCTCTCACAGACAGGAAGGAAAGTTTGCTCCCAAAACTTTTGTAAGGGAAAATCTAGCAGCACTTGCCCTTGTTGCAGCATTAGGTGACTGGGCTGACTGAACTCCCTTCTAGCCTAAGTTCCTAGAGGTTGCCTCACCCTGTGAATCATTCACAGAGGGTTGAGAAGGTTATCCCTTCATTCCCAGTCTCCAACTGTAATGTTTACATAGCTGTTCCTTTGAGTTAATTTGTAAGCCACAGGGTATAGGATGATAAAAGCCAGTATCTTACAGCTGTGATGAAAAATTGGTACCATGGAAGAATGTCTTTTATACTCACTATGTCATAATCCCAGGGCCTATGGAAACAACACTGCAAATGAAACCAGGATTAACCGTGTTGTAATGCTGCATTCTGTCCATCTGGAATTTGTGGGCAAAATTCATTCCTTGCCACAAAATTATTCTATAAAACTGCTTATTTATTTTTGGCATATTCCAGATACTGCAGCTCTAAGAGCAACTTCAAAAACATGAATTGCATGTAAACTCATTCAGCTTTCTCCTCCATAATCTGCACACTGCTTGAAATGATAGCCCTGGGAAGCAGAAAATAGTCTATTTGTCTCAAACGCTGTTTAACTGAAACCCTGAGGTCCCCCCTTCCACACACTGTTAACTGTTTCAGTGATGATTATTTTGAGGAAACATTTGGTCAGTGTACTTACTTATGATTCCATGGCAGTTCGGCATCCCCTCAGATACCAACCTCCTCACCTCACTAATCCTCTCTCTCCTTCTCAGAAACTTTTGGGACCGAAAAGTTATTTGCAAATGCCTGAGACACACTGGCATCAAAACTGGGGAAGGATAAAACCAATTCTATATAGCAGCTCACAAAACAGCACAGCAGTCACCGTGCCAAGTGCAGTATACTTTTCCTCACTTAATTAAGAACTTCATCCATTTACAGAAATCTGCTATACAATTTCAAAGACTGCATCAAACAAGAAATCTAAGTCTGCCTGTATCTTGGGGAGTATAGACCTTCCCCACAATAAATAATGAATGTTCCAGTAGCTCCAAATGAACCCCAGGTGTTTCTGCCCAGCCTTCAGTCACTGCAATTCCTTCTCAGTAATTACCACTCAGACATCTTCAATCGGGTAGTATATTTTAGCAGCATTAAAGGCCTTATGTGAATCCCAATTCTGCGGAGACTTTCATGGGTTTGAACAGACTTTAGATCAGGCACTAAATATACAGATTTGGGACTGTGTTAGGATGTAAAATGCTGTTTAATGTGGGATGGAAGTTAAGTCACAAATAACATATGATGGGAGAATTTAATATTTCTTTTCCTAGAAGTTCAATGCTTTGAAAAAAGTAATAATAAAAGCATGTGATATCAGAGTCAGGCATGTAGCAATCTGATGGAGTAATACAGATGATAGTTGAAATAGTGAAGAGATAGCAATAATAAATAGAATACTGTCAGTAGATAATACTTCTGTGTTGCTAGATACATGCCAAAGACAGCTGGGTTTCAGAGGTAGAGGCTCTGGTAATTCAGTACTTTACTGACTTTAGTTCTATTATACAAAATTATGGCTGTTTAGATACAACCCTTGTATCTGATGAATAGCAATGCCAAGGAATAAGAGTCACTCACTCTGTCATGGAATGACTGTATAGATTCATGACCTGAAATTTATCTCAGTTTAAATAACCATCACACACAAGGGGATGCAGGATCACAGACAGAGTACTTCAGACTCTGACACAGGTTTTGGGGTCTGAATTTCTGAAACCATGGAAGTTTTGGCCATAAATAGCTGTGGGTGCAATTTATTACATGTAGATCACCCAAACACATCCACAAAACTATGACCCTTAGGATACCAACTCCAAGGCAAATTAAGCAGAAGATAGAGCCTGTGTAGTAGCTCACAATACACAGTTTGGGTAGCAATAGAGAGATTTATAGATAGATTAGATAAAGATCTTTTAAATACTTTGAGGTCAGGTTTACTTTAAGTCACCCAAATCTCTCTAGGCTTAAAATCCAGTTTCTTTATGAAAATTCTTCACTCCAGCAGAACCCAGAACACCAAGAGAACAGCCTGTCTCATAGTAATATGGAATAGTAATAAAGAAGAAAAGAGGAAAACAAAGGAAGAAAAAATTCATAAGAGATTATAAAAAAAATATGAAGATGGCATCTCTTTCCCTCTCTCACTTCACTATGTGAGAACGCATGGTTTCTTCTATCCCTCACAACATTCAATAGCTTCCAATTTCATTTGCAATTCCCAGCAGCCAATTATCAGTGTAATGGCTAGAAGGGAAGTAGAGACAAAGGAAGTAGGCCAGTTTAATTAACACATGAGCAAGCAGAGGTTTATTTCGGTACTCTGATCTCTCCTGAAGAGACAATGCTCCTGCTATCAGACCCTATTAAAAATGCATTTATTTCATATTTTCTCATAATACTCTCCATAAGGAAAGGAATGAATCATGGTGCATATTTTGTGAATGATTTATAAAGTGGTACTACAGATTTATGATCTGAATCACATGTTCTTGTGGAAGTGCAGCACTACTACTCTTATAGAGAACTTAAAATAGTTAAAATATTTTTTTTTCTCCTTAGCATTTGACACTGAGGAACAGCCCTTCTACCTCACTCAGGTACCTCCACACATCAGCATCAAGACCTTTGCCCCTCCAGCCCTGGGGAGAAAGGACATTTCTAGTTCTGGAACATCTGTTGAATAAGAACGTCCCAATGTTTCTTGAAAGGAGTAAAACAGCATTTGAGCAGCAAGGACTATATAAAAAACCCCAACAACCCCACAAACCCAACACCAAAACAAACAAAACAAAGAGAGAGAGAGAGAGAGAGAATCATTGCATGAAATGGTGAAGGGAAAACTAATAGGCAATTTGCAATATCTGCCTTTGAGTGGGAGGTGATAGGTTCAGAGAAAGGTAAGATAGACCCAATGGTACCTCACAAATAGTTCCCTTTACAGCACTTTGCTGTCTTGTATTCTCTAGCCCCACAACTTATTTTCAGTCTAGTCAAGTCATCCTAATGAAGCAGAAAAGCAGCAAGGAAGAACGGGGATGGTGTGTGATGGGAAAAAAATGTGCATTTTCCTGAAGAAGCATCAATATGCTCTTCCTCACGGTACACATTTTGAAAGGCGTTTTCTGTTACAGGGGCATTTTGGGCTCACCTTGCTGAACTCCTGCTCACCCACAGCCAAGAAAAAACAACAACAATGAAACAACCCCCCCCAAAACCACCAAACAAAAAACCCTAAACAAACAAAAAAACACAAACCCAAATCCCCTGAAAGAAACCATACCCACAAAAAAGTTTAAGCTTTCTGAAGTCAATGGCAAATATCTGCCTTTGTTCACTTACACTTTTTTTTTCTGTATAGACCAATTTTGCACTTTATACATAATTTAAAAGCTTGATGCACTGACTCTTCCATAGTCAAGCATTAGGGAATACTGTAAAGCATGACACACATCAAATATATGAATAGAATAACAAAAAAACCAACCCAACCCACAAACCTATCAGCAGTATCTGTTTCTCTAGTGTAGGTGAGAAGGTGGCAGACACATTTGATGCACTGCTCTGAAGCAGTGAAAAGGGATAGGGAATGGTTGGTGTAAGCTTGCACTTGGACACATCCCCAGAAGCTACATCCTAAATACAAGCTCATTTATACAGTCTTTGAAAATTGCTTTGTCTTCCTAAGAGGCACATGCTAAATTCAGTCAAATGTTTCCTCCCTGGCCATGGATTTGCTAGGAAAAAAAAAAAAAAAAATTATTGCCTCATACTTCCTTTGCAGTGTTTGGTCTTTAAGCCAAAGGAAAAAAAGAATGCTGTCATATAAACCCTTTCTAAATAAATGTACCAAGGATCCAGTCCACATCATACAAATAACATGGCACAAAATTTGAGGCAAAATATAGGTGACCTGCCAGCGTCTAGAGGAACTTGGTACAGCAAGATGCCTACAGCTCTTCCAAGTGGGTTTCAGATAAGTTTCTAAAGCATGCAGAAATATGGGAGTTTTGGTCACAAGCTACAAAATCACAAGAGTAACAAAAGCGCACCTCTTACACTTAGTGCAACTGTAATCCCAGTCTTTGTGAATCTTCTGATTTCACGGGAAGTTGACCTTTCCTTATGAGTCCAGGGAACTGCACAAAGCTCACCCCTGAGGGCCACTGAAAATTAGCGGGTGTGAGGGGGAACAGTCTGCCTTCTCCTCTCCTTTAATAAAGATAAGCAAGTTCCCAGGCAAAAATCTCTGTTAAGCGAGAAGTACATATCAGACAGAGAACAATCACAAAAATGTTTTATTGCTACTGGGAATTACTGAGTTGATTGAATTCTATCTTCCTTAACTTCTATTTTTTATATATAAAGTTTTCATCTTTGAAGGCAAGAAATGGTAGAAAGAAACAGGTGTTGACAGAAAGAAAAAAAAAGTGAACAGAGATGGCCTGACTGGGACCTGCAGCCCAGCCACTGTGCAACAGAAGTAATCAAACCCAATATGTACACCACACACACATCTATCTACTAACAATTAGGAGTGAAAGAGATCACATGTGATTGCACATGATGTATATTATGCATGAATGAAGAACTTTTGTTTTCATTTAGTCATATAACTTCTGAAAAGCTGAACATAATTCTACCACAGTGAATCTTTCTGCTACATTTCCTCTTCCTCTTACCTGAAATAAAAATTTGTATACAATTGCCCTCTGAAAAGTCTCTTTCAAAAAACTAAAGAAAATTTAGTTAATTTGTGCATAATTTCCTTAGGTATTTTTGCTTCTGTTCCTAATGTCTCAGCCTCTCTATGCATCTGTCCTTCAGTTTATATTGCCAGGGTAAAATCTGCATCCTCCTGGGTTCCTGCAAGAATCAGCCAGAAGTATGACAGAAACTGTTCAGCTTCACTCAGGATCAGGACAGTTGACTGTGAGATTCCTGGATGACAGTCTGTTCCTGAATGCCTAAAACAACCCTGCATATGATGTGCATTATAACGAGAATATGACATAAATAACATCTATAGCACACAAGTTTCACAAAGATGTACTCTGATTAGGTGTAATCATCCGCATTAAACACATTACCTATCTTGGCACAACACTGTCATCACTTGGGTACTGAAAGCAGAAGAACTGCAATAACCTGGGGCTTCACACTCCTGAAATTATTCTGCTTCTAGTTGTAGAGCTAGCTTAGATAAGCCTACATGGGCTTAACCAAAACCTAGCAAATCAGAAACATAAGGAAATAACAATATTCTGTAAATACACTGGATATTAACACTGCTAAAAAAAGGTAGACCTATTAGATTGCAATCTAATAACAGGACTATGGAAAACCTCACTAATTTTAAGGTAGAGCTTGATACACATATGGATTTCATGACATAACTGACTAGTGGGTAGGACCTGAAAATGCAGGAGATCTTTCTAGTGCCATGCTTTGCATCTTGTAGATCTGACGATTCGACATATTGAGGCTTGTTATTTTTTCATTTATCAGCAGTAATTGCTTTTTATGGACACCTTGACTATATCCTCTGTTGGTTATTAAGTCTTTAAGTATAACTCTAGCATGGACACTCACATCTATGTGTCTCAACAGTTTCATCCTAGAAGAATCTGATCCTCCTAGAATATTCTGATATAGAAACTTGTGCCTTTGTCCCATAAAACAATCCTAACCCATGCCAGGTTTTTAAATACCTACCAATTTCAGCCCACAGCCCTTTTGGGATATACAACTGAGGCACTTATGGAACTTTCATACCTCTTATCATCACAAGATCCCCATCCCGGACAACCAACTTTAAATCACACCTTCTAAATTTAAGGAAGTATTATTAACAGAAATTGCATATTAAGAGATATGTAAATCACACCATCAGAGCACAGTTATAGGAATGAAAACTTTCTAGTATTTTATGACTACATTCTAAACCAAGCTAAAGTTGCCTAGAGATAAAATATACTTGGTAATGACAATGGTCTTATTAATGTTAGAATTATAAACTTAGGGAAACTGTAGGCCTAAAAGGGTCAAGCATTTCATTACTGTATGCAGTCTTAATGTTCCTTGTACATTATAGATAGAGGTATTATCTTCATGCAAGATGTTCTAACTTAACTACTTTTTCCAGCTTGGACATTGACATGCTGAAAATCCAATAAGTTTTAATGAAAATAAAGGGTCAAGTGTTTTCACGCAGAGTTTAATGCAGACTTTTAGACATTTAACATACTGCAATGATGCCGTGAAAGGCAGCCCAGCCATCACAGCTCTGCTTTTTTATTAAACATATTTCTAACAGGCAGCATTCTACTGGTTTCCAACTGCACATGAAAATTACATTGATGTCTCTCTTATAGTATCAGGTGATAATAGAACTTGCTCACTTTTAAAGACCCTTATGCACAGAAGATTAGGGAGAATCCTTGATAAATTTAGTGTTTTGGCCCTTCACTAGGCTTGTAAACACTTACATGTGAAATATTTTGATACAACATTCCTATTTAATTAAATTAATGCCACAGTTCCTGGACAATCTGTCAAAATATATGTTTTGAAGTATGACATCATTATTCTCCTGCTGAATGCTATGAATACAGCAGGTGCCAGTCCTCAACCAGCTGAGGCAATCTGACCTTTTATAATAACTGGCTACGTCAAGAAACCAGGGAACTGTAAGCCATTATAGTACCTAGAGTTCCTAAAAGCAATATGTAGTTCTACCTTTAAATGGGATATTTATGCTTATATCAAAATATCTGGGTAAACCAGGAAAGAGGAATGTACAATGACTTGAGGAATGCAAAAAAACACAGTATCAACATTTACAAAGTTACATTGCAACTCCATCACAAGAGTGTGCCATTCAGGAAAGATTGTTGAGACAAATTCCTGATCCCATTAAAATCAGCTTTGCGGTTGATTACACTGATGCCAAGATTTCATTCGCATTCTTTTCCTCGCTCCTTTATGCTCCTTAAACAAAAGGAATGGAATACACCTGGCTTCTGTGCCGCTGATTACATCTCCCTCTCTATATTGTAGTTTATTTACAATGGCTAATATTAGAAACATGTACAATGGCTTTTCAATGAGGTGACATGAAAACTTCAGGCCTTACTGCCTCTCCACTGGAGTAATGTGACAGAACCAAGTGAATTACAGAGTATATATACTCCTGTATACCATTGCACACTGAGTAAGTGATAAACTAACAATTGAAATATCACTTTATCTGTTTCTAGCAGTATGATGTCAGCACTGGTATGAAGAATGAAACAAAGAAACTCACTGGATGTACACAACAATTTTTGGTGTCTGCTACCATTTCTCTTACTGTTACTTCCATTACTGCACTGTAATTCTTGCAGTCTCTTTCCCCACTCCCCCTGCCCCCAATCAACTGTATTATAACTTGGATCGCCTCTTCTCTTAGCTACACAGAAGCAACTGCAAAATCAATAAGACAACTTCAAAATAGAGGAGAAGAAATTACATCTATTTGCTTTGGCCTCCCATCTACTATGAACAAACACACATTTCCAATATCATCAGCAAATCCTGATGTTTCATAAACAAACTTTCTCCAAACCCATTTCTGTTCTGACAGCAGTGAAAAGGTTAAGAATGAGATCATGTCAGCTTAGCTGGCTATTGAAGGTTTTGCCAGTTTGGATCACAACCTTAATGTTATTATTGAAATGTGGCTTTTGTATTTCATTATATACAAAGCAATTATATTTGCATTTACAATGCACCGTAATTGTAAGAATATGACATTGTTCTGATGATAATGTTCATTGATCATTCATAATGCAGTTGGCTCATGCCATGAATCATGACACTCTTATCACCTTTCTCATTTTACTTGCTATTAGATGGCTTTATTTGCACATTGATGCTTTAAACCTACATTTTTAATCTCTAGATGGTATAAAATGCCTCTATCATCCTTTAATGTACATCACTATATACTTTAACAAAGGTGAGATATTGTCAAAGTCCTCATTTAGTTCTCATAACAATAATGATTCCATCTTGAAACGTGTATGTTTTGTTGATGCAAACTAATGTCAAAGGCAGCCAGATATCTTGTTCAACAATATATATTTTGGATATGTTTGTTACAGAGGTTGAATTAAGACTTTCTGCATTATGGTATATTTCAACATTCTAGTACGGGTTTTCTCTTGAATTGGGTAGAATGCTCAAATATCTACAGTTTTCTTGGGTAGAAGGTTCTGGGGAACAAACAAACAAAAAAGCTATACCAAAATGCTGATTGCTGTTGTGTGGATTGGAACTGCATGACGTTTCCTTTCAAATTAGACTACAGTTAAATTGCATTTTCTAGTGTGCTGCAGTAATGACTGTGGTTCAGACAATTCTTAGCCCCGTAATGCCTAAATGGCTGAGTCATCTCTCTCAGATAGGTTTTTTTCTTTCAATTTATTTCTTCCATACTTGAGTACTATGCCAGTGTGCTCTTGATTATTTTTTATGTAAATGTTCAGCATGGTAAACCTCAATCAAGTGCTCAGCAGTATGCTGACATGGCTGCATAGACATGCCCCCTTAGGCACCCAAGATACACTATGAATTAGCTGAAGCACAGACCTTGGTAGATCATGGAAGATGTAAACTAGCAAGCAATACCAGGATCCCAGAATGAGTTACACAAACCACAGCTGCTGTTAGGTGTCATGTGCAGATTAATTGTAATGTTAGTGTGTTCTAAAGTAACATAGGAAACAGAAATGTGCTCTTAGTGAAATACTCCCCATTTGCAGGCAAGATGACTAATGCTACCTTCCCCTCCCCCAAAAAAAACAACAAAACAACTATTGCAAATATGTTTTGCAGAAAGTCTTTCCTCTGCCTGAATATATTTTTGACCAGTTCTACATGTAATTATTTTCTATGGTATGCATTAAAACATCAGCAGGTTTAAGCACTCATTCATCATGAACTTCAGCTGCCCAAGGAAACTTTGTTAAAGAGGAACTTCCCACAATATTTACCAGAAGACAAAAAAGCAGCCTAGCTTTGATGAAACAGAAGACTAAATTCAACTAGCATGAATGAAACAACTTACAATAGTTATTCCATAAAGAGGCAAAGAAGGTAAATATATTGATGAAATTATCATCTATAAGAGATTCCTTCAGCTATTTTTTTTTTAACTTATACAAATACCCTCAGACTTTGATAAGCATTTTACATTAGGAGTGAGCAGTATATTCTTGGACACACTTTATTTGCTAGTAATATCTCCCATCTTAACAGAACCAAGCACAGCTAGGCAGATCCTGTTCTCTATTTTTGTTTGCATTTCTGAAAAATTGGTCTTGGTACACTCCAGCAATTACACAATTTCCTCGTACCATGTAATTTACTTGTAAGACTCACTTTTTAGAATGTCCATAATACAAAGCTTTTGAAATATTCAGAAATGCAGTGTTTGAATTTTTGCCTTTAAATGACTAGTTGACATAGGAACTATACATATCCTCCACCGGCTGCAAGAAGGGAGAAAGATGAAAAGAAATTAAATTCTCAAGCTATACATACAACTTACTGATTTTTCACAGTGTGGTTTTGATCAGGGTCTATAAAGTTCAATTTTTTTTTTCTGGGAAGCTTGTATCTGTTTGCATATGAGGATAGCAGGGGAAAGATAGCAAGTCAGGAACACAGGGATACATTTCACAAAGGGAAAGGCGATGCAAAGCTCTCTGTTGTGGAAACCTATAAATAATACTTTCACATGAACTCAGGATCTGTTGCAAATCTTCCCAAAGTTCTCCATTAGTATTCTGCAGTTACAATTAACGGTCTGATCTCACCTACAGAATATCTGCATCCCTGGGCTTGCTGCTGATATAAACCAAATGCATCTGCAAAGCCCCCGGTCCTGTAGCCTGCAAAATGCATTGTTTTTTCATTCTATCTCTAGCAATTCCAGACATGCAGAGGGAGCTTTTCTGAATGTAAGCTGTTTTCTTTAAGGCCAGACTGATATGCTAGCATTTAAAAAGATGCTCCTAGATTTTTATATTATTCTTGTAGAATAATATTGTTTCTTTTAGAAGAAAATGTTTCTGGGAATAGCCATGAACGTAAGCCAATGCTTTGGGATCTGCGTGATATCAAAGCTAATAGATGAATTTGGAAGTTATCCTTGTTGTAGGAAAACAATGACACTATGCAGTGCTGTAGACATCTGGGTAGCTGGTCACTGTTAATAAAATTTCTCTCTGTTTATGATGACTTTTGATGAAAGTAGTAATACAAGTGTCCATGAGATTTCATGTAAGTCTTATGTAATTAAAATCAATATTCATGGTTTGATAGTCAACATAAAAGCTGAGTGGGTAGAAAGCTCCCTTAAAATCACTTTGTAGAGTAAATGTCTACATAATGAATTGTTTTCTGTAGTGAGTATTGGAGTCTAGATATGCCTTTATGGTATGGGGATTACTTGCCCCATACCATTATACTTGTTTGTTTGTTTCTATCACACAGGCTCTGTCTGTAGGTTTATAAACAACTAGAAGATAACAAAAGTCATCTTCTCTTCATCTTCTCCAGTAGCATTATTTTCTTTGCACAATTCCCAGAGACTCCAGCCAAATCAAAGACATGGGTATCAGAATATCATAGCAACAGAGACAACCCCATTAATGATGAGTTTAAAACATAAAGCTTTCAGGTTGAGACAAGGGGAAGGAATGAGAAATTATGCAATTTGCAACAGGTCTCATTCAGGGTTCAGAGCAGACTGCACAGTCACTGGTTTCCAGTGTAGCACTATAACCACCAGATCCTACTGTCTCTCAAGCTGGGCACAAAAACAGTGCCAAGCCACATCTCTCATTCAACTTTGTTCCCTCTCAATTGCCCAATCCTATAATGGAAAAATGCCTCTTCAAGAACAACCCAGAGCCTGCTTGCACTGGGAGATGAGTGCTCGTCACCTTTCCCGACCAGACTCTGCCATTTGAATAAGCAATTCCAAAAAGTTACCTGAAATAAACAAGAACTTAAGCCCTAGATGGAGTCACACTGAAATATTTTTTTTAAATTTCTTTTAAAAATCTGTGTTTTTCCAGTGATAGTTTTGGGTGCAGAGTGTGGTATCCCATTTAGGGCAAGTCTAGGAAGGAATGGAGAGAGCTTTAGTGGAAACAGGACCTGTTGTTCAGTAGAAAGTGCTGTATCTGTTTGAATTTATTTTTCAAATAATAATAGTGGGAAGAACATTGCAGCTGAGGAATTATGTTTGCATTATAGTTTCTTTCTTCCAACCATAAGACTCATTGAATTGTACCATGGAGGCTTAATTTTTCACTGTGATTTTCTTTTTCACGGTTTGCAAATTGTCTATTTATAATTACTTTCAATTAACTCAGCCTTAGCCAATCAACAGACCATAAACTGAACTTAAACAGTTATGAGCTGTGCTTTGTGATGAGAATTTATCCTTACATTAAGTGTTAGTTCATTAGAAAATCCAAGCTCAGGGAATTAAGAGAGCTAAATACAAGTTTTAAATTCATAGCAACACATATCTATTTAAAATGTTCAGAGTTCTCCACTGTAATTATCAGTTTAACTGTGAGGCCACTGATGATAACTGTTCTGAGTGGGTTCCACTTGGGTCCGTGGTACATTTTTCACCAAAAAAGACAACAAAGAATACAGT
Organism: Aramus guarauna; assembly: GCA_013400195.1. Classification (NCBI taxonomy): domain Eukaryota; kingdom Metazoa; phylum Chordata; class Aves; order Gruiformes; family Aramidae; genus Aramus; species Aramus guarauna. The sequence goes on along the minus strand of VXBL01000838.1, from coordinate 61,299 downwards.
GAAAAATGAGTGGGAACAGACATTACTACAGAGTTGACCATAACAAAGGCATGTGGCTTAGCATTAGCTGCATGCCTTGGCAGGCTTTAGGAAATGGTCTTCTTCCAAATATATGTCCCCAAAAACCTTAAAAACATACTTAAGCATATGCCAAAATATTAAGCTCAACTGTGAGTTTGTATAAAGCTCTAAGGTTTTAGTCTGACTCCCAGCATATCAAAACTCTTTCATGCCTTGAGTTAAGCCAATGACCAAAATTGTAAGAGTAAGTCAACATTTTAAAATACTTATCTCAGAGAACAGGGGAGATAAGGAAATCACCTTACAAACATGATATGGATACAAAAGGAATATTCGCTTCCCCGTGAAGATGATGATGTTGAAAAGGAATCAACATAAGAAAGGTACACTACTTTAAGATACTGGATCATGAACATTTAACCAGGGAAATGTAAAAAAAAAAAAAATATCTAACAGCCTGCACTGCTAGGACTGTGGGTATAAAGGGAGATTTATTCACATCTGATACAACTGTCTGGAATTACAGCACAATCAGTGCAGCAGCATTGACCAGAATCAGTCCCCTGTTGAAGGGGATTTTCCAAGTCACTTTTGTGTCCATTGGGATACACCATTAATGACATCACCTTTGGGGAACCCAGATCCTTAACATCCCATTTACTAACAGCAGCATCACTCTCCATTCTCACGTGCTCAGAAATCAAAGTAGGAAATACTCCCTCTTGGTACAATAGAGCTACATATATAGCGATAATGAAAAATTAACACATTCAATGAAAAGCACACCAGGGCACAAAAAACCCTTCTAACAAATTAAACATAAATCCCATTTATCAATCATATATGATTTATCTGCTCTAAAGCCTGAGGAACAACCTTCTCTGCATTAACAGCACTGACACATTGGGAAATGTGAAATAACTGTTCAAGTTTTTTCCTTTTATGTCTTGTTTCTGCAATCACCAGTAATTCTCTAGTTCTCCCCTCCTGGATGCCCTTCCTTTTTCCCTGAGCACCTTGCATTCACTATGGAAGAATGGGAAGCCACTTTCTTCACAGACAGCACCTAATGGTGGATGTGGGAATATTTGGTCCCTTGGTATTGTTCTTGCCTTACCTACAAGCTCTTCTCCAAAGAGTTACTCATCTAGTAGCAGTAACTTAAAATATTCTACTTCTGTGAAGCTACTTGAGCTAGGAACTTTAATTTCAGAACTTGGATAATTGTCTTAATTTGGTTCTGGGTAGCTACCACAAGCCAAACTTTGAAGAAAGTTCATTAAATATTGTTGCAAAAGCAGGGCAGAGTCCATAGAATAATTACCTATTTAAAGTGCTTGCTCATATATTTGATAGAATGATCAAACATATCCAAGAGAATATCAGAGGTACATTCTTGTTTATATTATCTGGTGTTAAATACATTTGCAAAAGCAATTTGTCCCTCAAATGATCTAAGCTTGGCAGAAATGTAATATGAGTATCTCAAAATATAGAGAAAATTGTCATTTACTGTTTTCTGCAGTGTATGAAATGATGTCCCATGTGAAGGCCATCACAATATTTTGAGGTCTTATTTATTACCTGATGTAACGACAACATAGGACAAAAGACACAAAAGAATGGGACAACACTACACTTTCTGAAGAGAAGGAGAATCTTCTGCAATGCTAATATCTATTTGTGTGGTAATATTAATGTACTTCTACTGCACAATAAATATTTCCATCTACACTCAGAGTTTCTGATTTTTACTTAGAGATACCAGTAACAACAATGACCTAAATGGCAAGGCATTAGACATGAATGCAAATTAATATCATGAGCAAATTGTACAGTCACTGAATTATACAAATAAAAGGTTTAAATCATACATAAAATATTTCAAGTAGCTGACATATTTCAAAATGTACATTCACCATAAATATTTTCATGTTCACCAGCAACTATGTACAGATTAGCTAGTCTAATCTTCCTTTACTATTTTTTTGTTTGTTTTCATTTCTAAAACCAAAGGAGACGCCTTTTGGTGCCTCCAGTGAGAATGAAATTCAGTTAAAACAATGATTCTGTGACTTTACTAAGCCAGGAGTGAATAAGAATTTACTGAAGCCCGCTATTCACCTCAATACATAGTGTGAAAGAGAAGCTTAAAAAGCAAATGGAGGGTCTACAGGAAAAGTAGCAGCAGGTCCAGAAACAGCAACAACTTTGTTAGGGTAAGCCATGACACTTAGAGATGCTGAAGCTCCATTCATAACATGCCATACCTGATCTTTTCTCTTTAGATACAGAGCAGTATGTAAAACCTAAACACCAGAATTACCTGATCTTATTGCACTGAACAAGTTATTAGAAATGTCAGGTCTTCAGATAACAGTGTTGAAAAACATATGAACTTGCACCTAATTGTGTAAGGCTTAGCCATATGGTTACTGCTGGCAAAGTCCTTGTGCAATAGCATTTGCAAATGTAAATTCCAGGCAAAGCTTTCAAAATGCAGAAGAGTCTACTATGTTATGGACTAAACATCAGCAAAGTAATTCAGCCCCTCAGCCAACTCCTACTCAGAATCAGGAGATGTGGACCTGAAATGCCTTTGCTGTTTAGGCTGAACTATAATTTGATTTTTTCCAAAGAATTTCATCTAATATAACTGACTGCCTATAGGCTTGAAACCACCTTGCTTATCAAACTAAAACACCCCCACCCCCCCAACAAACAAATAAAAAACCCACACACACCAAAACAACAAGCAAAATCCCCTTCATACTACCTCCTCCCCATTTTTCACCACCACGTTTTCCTAAAACCAAAAGAAGAATATATTTATCATCACTTCAGCATGCATTTCGTTTAACATAGATAAGTGCTTCACTTCGGAAAGCACTGTCTGTGTGTGTGCATAAAATGCTTCGATGAAATTGGTTGCCTACTTCTAAAAATCTTCGCAATTTCAACCCAGTGCCAAAACTTTAGAAGTTTGCTTTAAATGCCAGCAATTACTCATGTCTTCAAGTTAGCTCACTCCTTTAGTAGTTAACAATAAAAAAAAATTACCTCTCATTACTTTATAGAAAATGAATATGTCTACTTCTGATTGTAATGTTTAAATGTTCCAGTTGGGATACAGCTGCAGAGACAAAAGTGCTACCAAAAACGTATTATCAGATCTCTTGCATCTTCCTGGCAATGCTTTGTGCTTGAAACAATAGCTGTGTTCAAAGCATTGTGACAAGATACTGTAAAAAAAAATTATTTGCTCTGTAGCACATTCCCTCTTGTTAACACTTGCCCTTTTCCTTTGTTGTAGCTTTGACCTAAAGCAATGGAAAAATGAATGGCATCTTTGTATTTTCAAAGAAAGAAAGCAAGGTTTCAAGTGAGTTTCAGCTAGTTCAATGAACTATCCTTTAAGACTGTAAGGATACATTGCAAATAAAATGACACTAATAGGTACTGTGCATAAACACATATACATATATATGTGTGTGTACATAGCATACTGGTGTATATATTTATACAGTATGCCAAATGGAGAAGTGAAGGAAGATGCACTTAGAAAGGTCAAGACACTTGCTTCACTGAGAATGTGCAAAAATCAATCTACCAGTGTAACTCTCTGGATCTAGGAGCCTAGCCAGACAAATATTCAGTATGTGTGGTTTTTAGTAGGCATTTGCAGTCAGTACTTTTCAGATGGGGCTTCTGAGTGCAATAATGCATTCTTGTATTCAGAAGTAGTCTTAACAGTTATTGAAATACATTAAAAATTATTAATTTACAAACATGTGATCAACTCTGACACTTAGACACTCATTTTGCCCCTAACTTCATATCCTCTATGATTTAAACTTCATCTTATGTAAATAAAGAGGAAAAAAAGAATTGGTTCTTTTCTAATAGAGGGAATATGCCACCATGGGGAACCTTTAGGAAGTTTCAGTAGATGAACCTGCTTTCATTTCCTGGTGCTCATTTGCTATGAATGTGGGTATAGAAGATATCCCCCTATATTCATTCATGAACTGTTTTATGAATGACTCCACAGTATTTGTGGTGACAGCTGGAGGTGCAAAATGCTTGCCAGGAGAATCCTTCCTTTGAATACAATTTACAAAAGGAGTCATATGCAACCCAGTAACAGAGGGCAGGGCAAACCCTAATCTTCCTAAGGAGGCTGACATCTGCACAAAAACTAAAAGGGGGGGGGGAAATCTTAGGTAGGAGATTGAGTTCTCCTTGTTTTTCAGAGAGATTTTTCCAGAAAACATTCAAAGAAAATCAAAAGCATTTTATGCTTGCTGCTCAGTGAATGTAATTATCAGTGGAGTCTTTCTCTGTACTCAGCCAATTATTCCATCATCTTTAAGTAAGCTGGAGAACTCAGTGCTGCACTTACTGTGGTGCTCAGGGAAACTCTTGGAATTTTGCAGTTTCTTTTGCATTGTGTGATGGAGAAAAAAAGACTTTTCCCCATCTGCTAGGAGACAAGATGTATGCTGCATATGGCACCGATTAATTTTTACCATAGAGAACCACATAGTCGTTCACACTTATATGCTGAGTCCTAAATGTGAATTCATTCAATTTCTAGGAGGCTGCTGTCTGCATACTGTGGTGCATGCACATACTTGGTAATCTCTGAAAAATTTCCCTTTAGCATTTTCTTACGTTATCATCTTGATAGAAGAGCAATGATTTAAAAATCTTTATATTTTGTTAATAAAACTATTTACCAAAGCTTCATATAGGTAGAAACATGAAAGTTTATTAACAACAAAGGATCAGGAAAAAAACCCCATGGTTTCTGTCTTTTAGTTTATGTTATGCAATCATCAATACTTGCATTTTCATTGTTACTTTTCAACTTTTAGTTTATTTAGCTGGATTCCCATGTTTTTTTTATAGGCCTCTTCGCCTTAATAACAAAGGTCATAATGACAAAGTAGAGTTTCTCTTCATTTAGGAAATGTTTCTGTTTATATTTTTCATAAGTGGTTAAAAGTCTATCCAAGTTCATCCCTGTGACTCTCCTTCACTTTCATGGCATATCTCAGTGGTTGCTATTCCTGATGAAAACCAGCCAGACATCTGCATGGAACAGTAAGAGTAGTCAGTACTTCCTGATCCATTTTTAGCAATTTATTAAAAACAATGAACCAGACAGCTCATCTTGAGAGATGAAGCTTTCAAGCACTGTGTCAACATAAAGCTTTGCACTGTTTCAAGTTAGAAAAGGAAGATGCATTAAACCAACACATGAAGGATCATTAGTTTATAAATTCTTAATTTCTGACTGACTTAAAAAGCCCCTGGCCTGTGAATAATGGCAGTTGCAAGAGGCCGCTGAGATCAACAGGAAAGATGATGCAAACGCAGAGTGTGAAGACCAGAATATCCAGGTAGTACATAGACTGAAGGGGTCCAAGTAGAACTACTCTGCAACCAAGAGTCATCCTAACATATTAGGGGCATTATGACAAGATGCTCAAACAAGCAAGGTGACTACATTATGCTGAAAAAGGAATCTATCCATTGCTAAGCTTCTGAAAGTTGAAGTACGGCAAAGCGAGAGCAGACAAATAAGGCTTTGCTATGCCAGAACCCTTCCCAGACCAGAGCAGTTTTCAGCTGCTGTCATCTACTATTGCTCGATTATATTTTTCACAGTTGAAAAAAATAATTATTTGTGTCAATAGCTATGCTTGGGTGAAAGGAAGAAGAATGTCCATGACAGACAAGGATTTTAAATAGCCTTCTTCCTCCTAATAATGAGAATGTAAACATATGCGTATATGTATATATATTCTAAGTGATCCAGAGGAAAAACTGGAAGGCACAACCATGGTATAAGCCATCCACCTTAATCTGTGTTACATGTAATTAAGTACTATCTGTTCAGTTAAACTGAAACTGAGGCGACTTAAGAAATTCTTTCTAATCCACAGGTGTCTGTCTATGTGCATCTGAACCCAAAAGCATAATAGGGCACAGTGGAGGGTTTGATTGTGTATCTCAAGCAAGCCATTTTACAGTTCTTGATACACTGTTACACTTCAGGTGACTGAATCTGAAGTTAGGTACTTGGAACTTTAAGCTCAGTTACACTAATTAAAGCAGGTTCTTTCTTTTGAATTCATGGAATACTGTGTATCTGCTTTTAATGATGGTGCTAATAAAGTCAGCTTGATCTCAGCAGGCAAGCTGGTAGTTTATCATGCATCTGAAGCCATCCTATACACATATTAAACAAATGAGCCACAAGATCTGGGCTATAAGTATAATGCAGTACTTCATAATGAGGGGATTTGTTTTGTTTTCATTTAGTCATTGATAGAAGCACAGGATTTCTTAATATTTGTCTTCTATATTGATAAGCTCACTGCCTTCTGTGAGCAGCAATGTCATCCAAACACACAACATATCAGACATATAATTCACAGCACAGTTAAATATGCAACTAGTGTCAGAGAAGGTTGCTTCCCCCCCCACACCTTACTTAATTTGTAGACTTTTATTTTCCTAAAAAAAAAAAGTTTTTTTTTTTCCTAGCTGGATGTATGACATAAGTATGGCCTTAGTCAACTTGAGAATTCTTGAAAAAGACCCCACATCAGCCCAAAATCTTTTGCAATCTTTGAAGGTACAGCCAAATAAGAGGTAAATACTGTAAGTGGCCTCATTGTGATAGTACCTTCTCATATTTCTCATATTTTTCTTTCCATTTCTAGCCAACATTTCCCCTCTATAGTGGTTGCAAGAAACTGTAGTGCATGTATACTGGCCCAATACAACTTCTTCCATGGGACAACTCTTCTCCAGCTTAGCATTTGTTTTATTTCCTGCATATACCATTGTGGAGATAGTGACGATACAGGACATCCACATAATTGCAAGTCAGAACCTACATAGACATTAGCTAACACAAACCCCACTTGTTATGGCATTAGCTTTACACCAAAGCTGTGCTTAGTCCCTTTCTCTGAACAAGGGAACATTATTTCAATGAGAGCTCTGTACAAAACTCAGACTGACCTTGGCCTATCAATTTTGGTGGTAACATGTCTCAAGCTGAAATGGGAGCTTATGTCTGAGCATTAAGCAGAGAACAAATGATTTTTTTTCCTCTTAATTATTTATTAGACCATTGTCCTCTTCCCTTTTTAGTGTCAGTGTGGATGTTTAGATTATTACAGTCATTGTTACTAGAAGTGTTATATTGTCTTACAGCAATGCAAGAACCTGGGGTCTGTTGTGTGCCTGTTTGATCTCTGCATACAATGAACCTTCTGCTCCTACTTGTAAA